>JAVDPK010000857.1:86373-111806 GCA_034780415.1 Cichlasoma orientale | reverse complement strand
CCCGGACCTCAGCTGGGCTCCTATTCCCAGCAGCATGATTCATGAGCATAGGAGCACTCTTGTGACCCAGGCAGGCCTGCAGTCCAAACCATCAGGTAGCACTCAAAACAGTTGCCCTCTCCACAATTAATTAGACACAGAAGCAGAGGGCAACCGCCACTGCCACCACCTTCCCTCTTTCATTCTCCCATTTTAAAGCCTGCATTCATAGCTGTTCATAATCAGATCTTGTTACCACAGAGCAAGGATCCAAGAGAGGGAAAAATAACCACAGTAGGCTGATCTTGTTAGAAGCGCCGCTGTTAATACACTAACACAATCCGCCACAGGCTTACCAATCGGAGTACATAGTCAAAGCAATCAGATTTAGGGCTAGATTCCACAAGTAAAGTGATGCACTTAGTACATCCCGGCCACTGTCTCTTCAAGAGCATCCTGAATATTTAACCATGGCTAGGTTTTACATACAGGCTTTTAAAATATGATATTTATTTCATGGGGACAGAATGCATAAAAGCCACAAAAATTGAACCCTGTTGCATCTTCACTCATTTCAAAAATGCACTTATATTGAGCAGCACTTACCAACACAATGCACTCACTCTGTTTGTGCCTCAAGTTACACTTACTACACTCACCCCTCCCGCACAAAAAACTCGATAGGAAAGGCGGGGGAAAGTAGATAAGTACAGAATACAGCAAAAGGTATCGTAAGGAATTCCATTGTCTGTAAAGGGGAAGCTGTTTTTGCATTTTTTTTAACAATAGATACTGAAAGTAAAACATCTGTGCCGGCACTTTACTTCACTTGCACCACCAGCAACTTAAAAGGGCACATGAAAGCATAAAACAGTGCTCTAAAAAAGATACACAGAAATCCAGTCATATGTGGTTCACAAGAATATCTAAGGTAAATAGTAGCATTCCACATAAATCCCCCTCAACTACCCACCCACTCAGTCCCCACCCTTGAAAAAAAAGCACCATTTCAGCACATATTCATAAAGGTTCTCTAATGGCTTCCAGAGGGACGAGGGGGCCTTCTCCTCAGACAGAGACATTTCACAGCCCCACAGGCAGAGCAGAGGAGAGCCAACAGAAAAATATCAAGTCTGAGAAAGAGAAAGAGAGAGAGAGAGACAGAGAGAGACACAGAGAGAGAGAGACAGAGAGAAAAGGAGGGGACGTCTTCATCATGAGTGGAATAGAAATGATGCCCCACTGGGTTCTATTAGTGAGCTTTTACATACAATGGAAGCCTCACCAAGCATGGCAACAATGCAAAACCTCCAGTTACTATGGCAGGAATATGAAGATTGTTCAGGAAGTCAAACACTACCTTTTGTATATCCAGTACAAACATTCTCCGGATGGGGTGGACCATCTTCAGGTGTTATGGTATTCTGCTGTCATGACATCCATTATGATATTACAATTTTTACTACTGGCAGGTCTTTAATTTTATTCACCTATTCATGTGCATACCCACACACACTTGAAGTGACCAAGCTGCTTTGCAAAGTACTAACCTAACCATGGTAACGTAATTTGAGTCCAGCGTCTTCTTCGAGGACACTGAACAAATAGAGGAAGTTGGGGATTGAGCCATCAATCAGAGATTGACTTCCTCCGAAGGGTGGCTGGCCTCCTCTTTAAGCGTAATTTATGGTGCCGCAAATATGTCCCTCTGCGTACACGTTTCCGTTCAGATGGGTGGGTGGGGAGTGGGGGTTAGGAGCAGTTAGAGGGGTTTTCACACACCGGAGATGCACTCCTGTGCAGTCCTCCAAACTCGTAACTGCACACGGTGCAAGCATCTGCTGAATACTGATTGGTTCACAAGTGGGCCAGAACAGGGAAAGGAGCAACAGAGTTCACTGGGAATTGGAGAATTATGAAAAAAAATTCAAAGATCAAAAAGTACAGCATGAAAAGCAGAGACATTGGCTGCAGTTGACACTTTTCATTGCTTTTAACACTCTGACCACAGCTGGCTGACGGACCAACAACAGCACAAGCAAGAGTGGTCCACAGACTGGTTGTACCACATACTTTGTGCACTGCCTCTATTGAGAACAGAGCTCTCTGCAGGCAAATGGGCCACCTCCAGACTGCCAGAGGACTGGCCCATAAATTTCACATTATGTCACTAGGCATCATGCCAAACTCAAAGGGAAGACTCAAGCGCAGACACGGAGGAGCCAAATTCGCAATTTAGGCGATACTTTATTTACAGACACAAACTAAATCAAACCTAAGCACACCAGGAAAACTCAAATGTACTGAATGGTCCTAGACATCAAGGCACGGTACAAAAAAGAAGCCTTAAACGCTGGAAATGAGAAAGACTAGGGTGCTGAGATAACTCTCCGGAGCTTTGAGGCATGGGGTCAGGGTCCGCAGGAAGATCACTATGGAGAAGGAGAGGTCGGTTAGTATTCGAGGCCCAGGTAAAGGAATCCAAGCAATTATGGAAGAAAGACGCACCAGCGATAGGGTGAAGAGTTCAGTCATTTTACTGAAAGGAGCCAGTTGCGGTAGTTTGGGCATCTGACTAGGATACCTCCTGGGCACCTCCTAAGGTGAGGTGTTCCAGGCATGTCCTGGAGGGGGTGCAGGACACGCTGAGGAGATTACATTTTTTTTGGCTGACTTGAGAACAACTCAGTGTTTCCCTGGATGACCTGGAGGAGGTGGGTGGGGAGAGAGAGGTCTGGGCTTCTCTGCTTAGGCTGCTGCCCCCACAACCCAGTCCTGGATAATGGATGGATGGGTGGATGGATGGATGGATGGATGGATGGATGAACACATTTTGCACTTGCATCACATTTTGTTTGCAGAGATCAGCAGAGAGACACCCAACACATTTGTATTTCAGCTAAGGTTATACCGCTGATAATCTTGTGTATGTAAAGGTGTCATAACCTTATAGTATTATAGCAAAACTTTGACTGACATTGAAAGACCACAGTAAGATTCAGCTAAACTATGAACAATGGACCAATTATGATGAGCCTTTAGTTCAAGTGCATTTACCATTTCTTCCTCATTACTGGGAATCAGAGGCAGCCCATTAACAATTCTTCATGAACAGAATCCTCCGCTCAACATGGTGCTCATTAAAACTGCATTGGGAAGGTGCCATTTTCACTTATTAGCTTAATTGCCAGGTCACTTAGATTGGACAGATGACAGTGAAGGTGTCTGTGCCAAAGGATATGTTTCAGTCAGCCACTGCTGCTACAGTATAAGTCATCAGCTGCTGAACATATTCACATGTTGCATGCAGTATATGCGCCAAATTAAGCCACAGACAAAATAAACATGCTTGCTCATAAATTAAAGGACCGGGAGGGGGTGTGGTGGTGGTGGTGGTGGTGGTGGGGGGGCGACCTATATATCATTGACATGGAAGTTGTGAATCATTGTGAGCCTGGAACTCTTAGCTTGAGTTACTATGTAGGTTATTCTTTTACCTAGTCTTACCTACTCTTCAGTTTTAGATTAACTGACTGCTTAGTTAACTACAATTATCAGTCTTAGTAACCTCAGACTGCATTGCTCTTCTTAATTTCTGATTGGCCCGTTAAACTACTTCCCCTAATTATCATCAAAGCAAGAAATCCTGAAAAGCAAAGCAAAAAAATTACTTTGACCCTCTGAAAGGGCAAATGCACTTTAATATGTGCTTGCAGCCGCTGTGTCATATTCAATGCCAGTATTCGCTTTTAGTGTCAATTTATTTCTAAGTGAAGTGTCGTGTGTTTTGCTTTGTGAGCATACGATGACAGGTGTAAGAGATATAATAATTCTGCAGCCACAGTATATTCTAGTTATAGTTTAAATGAGCAGAGCAAGTGGACCCTGGCATGACTGTTGATGCCAGATAGGCTGATTTGTGTATTTCTTAAACTGCTGATCTCCTGGGATTTTGACAAGCAGTGGTGTCTAAAGTTTACTCAGACTGGTGAAAAAAAAAAATGCACCCAGTGAACGGCAGAAATTTCTTGTTGATGAGAGAGGTTAGAGAATGGCCAGGGGCTACTAGAGCGCTCTGTGAGTAGTGGACATGTAGTGTGTGTATCTGTGTGTGTGTGTTTATTCCACAGTTCTTATGCACTGTACTTCATAGACGGTGCCAGCAGCACCTTGTTATAACAGAATTTTTACCATGTTACACAATTCTGACTCTGTTTATTCCCCCATAGGCGTTTTTGACACACGTCTCAGGCTTTACAAATTTCTTTAAAAACCAATAAATTTCTTTTCAGGTAGACTATATCAAGTTTGGATAGAAAGCTCCAGTGCAACAATTAATTAGGGGAAATTAATTTTAATAAGTCAGTGCTTAACCATAACGTGCTTTCAGGTCAGCAATCCAAGGGCACGTCATGTTTATGGAGGTTAGACATCTCATTGTTTAGTTTTATGTCACGTTTCTTTACCTAGAGTGGAACAGGTGCTTCAAAGTCATGCGACCCTTAATAATAAATGCCTCATTTAAACTCAGAACTGAAACTATATCTTTGTCATCACTTGATTCGCAGTGATGATATAATTAAAGCCTTGATAGAGTAAAAGGCTCCAGAACATGCTCGCAAATGACCGTGTTCTCCATGCCCGTGGTTAAAAAACAAAAATCAATCATGAAAATTATCTCTATTCACCAAAGCCAGGCTTTGACACCGAAGACACAAAAAGAAGACAATTCACTCAAGACTATTTCTGCCACAATAACAGACGCTTCAGTATTCTTGGGTTTAATTCTGCGGCTAAATGTTATTGCTCCAAGCACATCCTTTAATGTGGCTCTGAAAATATCGCCGTTACCTTGCATGCTCTGAAACCAATCACACATTTCTCAGTTTGCTCACTTAGTCTCTCCATCACATGCACAAAGATATTCATCTGATTAAGAATATGGGAGGCCTTTTAAAGATAATCTATTTTTATTTGAATCTGAAACAGAGTGACATTTAAAAGAAAACCACATAAAAGCAGTTAAAAGTGGACTCAACTGTCTTGAAGACAAGTAGAGTGATTAAACATCCAAATATTAAAACTGAGGTCGCACACTGCAACAAAGAATTCACGAGGAATAGGACAATATTCTACATCTTGTACCTTATCAAAAGAAATGTGCTAAATGACTTTGCATTCATTTTATAATACATATATCTGAAAAACCTAAGCTGTACAACTCGGAACAGAAAAAGGGCAACTTTGTTACTTTGGAAGTAACAACAAAGAAATCACAGGTGTTGTGCTCCATGCTCTCTTAAACCTGCACAATGACTCTCCAACAATATAAAAGGAAGGAAGTGAGAGGGTTGTGTACCATGCTTCTCAGGTGAACAGCTGGACTGTGGAATATTTGGCGGGCAGAAAGTATGAGGCACAGCTGGCTTTTAAGAGGAAGAGCTCCCCTGGAGCCTCTGGGAGGTCACAGCCTGCTAGGCCGTGAAGCGTTGCTCGGCAGGAGCCGTGTGTAAAGGCAGAAGGCCTGTGCCACTGTGTGCAGATGTTCCAACCCCCATCCCCTACCCCGCTCTGCTGGCTGCTTCAAAACACACACAACACACACACACACACACACAATGCAAAAACCTTGGTGCAGGGATAATTTAACACACAAAGCAAACACTTAACACAGACACCTTTACTGGAACAGACACACACATTCATACATGCACATACATCCACTTTCCATATCCTGTCTCCACAACTACATCACTTTCTTGTATCCTCCATAGCAACAAGCACCACCTCAGTGCTTCTGAGAGGTACTGCTGGAAACAATAAAGTATGTCTAAATGAGCTCTCCAAGGTCTGAAACACATAATCAAATGTAGGAAGGTGCCCCTCAAATGCAGCAGCAAACTGCTCCTCTTCACTTCATAACAGAGCAGCTTTTATTCATTACCCAGAGGAAAAGCAGAGTTATAGGACAAAGTAAAGATAAAAAAAAAAAAAAAAGCTCAAGGCTCCAACCTTCACACACCTTAGTATTATACCTTGTTATGTATGTCTTTCACACTGTGCCACATAGCATTCTGCAACAAATGCAATTAACGGAAACATTAAAAGTCTTTTCTTTAATTCCTATATTGTGTGAATTCATCAGCCTGCGTGCACCTCAGTGATCCAAGATGCATCACTGAGGTCCACGTCAAACCTTACCAATGCTTGTGGTATGATTCCAAAAATAAACCTTCATCAAATAATGTCAGTCAAAGGTGTGGCAGATCAAGGGAGATTTATCTCAGGTGGCGCATGTAGCATGGGAGATGGCACCATAGGATAGGTACAGACATCAGACACCAGCATCAGCAGTCTCCTGGCAGTGATGAACAGAGAAAAAGACAGAATGAGTGGCAGGTCCTAGTGAGGGACAGCACTCACTCGGCAATCTCCTCCTCACCGTCTGTCCACCCTGACAAACCCTTGCAAACCCAGGAGGCAAATCCTGCTGCTGACACCAATGGACAAGCACATCTGGCAGCTAAGGTCCGCCAGGATCTACAATGAGAGGTCCAATCAGCCACTTGATATTCAGTATGCCTGCTTATTCTCTCAATAGGATGCCGGAGACTGTGCGAAAGAGTGCAGAATCAAGAGGAGGGCAACCTTTTAACAGAAGATTAAATATTAATCAGCCTGATCGCATATCGCCGTAACTGCATTCAGCCATTGATATTCAGCCACTTATAAGGCCTTAATATGGAGAGATTATAGTGAGATCAACAATAGAAGAATAAAAGGTTAAAGGAGAAGCCACACAGGAAGAGATTTGCAGCTATGCGGCAACTCAAGACCGTAGAAAGCCAGTGACATTCGGCAACTTCGAGCAACGACATGGGGAATAACTGCTGGCAATGCAAACTTTTCTCAACTTCAAGGTGAGCGACCATAGCGACTACCAGTAAGAGCGATGGATATCGCTGACTGACATCTGATAGTTATTTTTAGTGTTAAACCTGTACCAATATGACAGCAGTTGTTGTTTTATATGTGTTGTTAGTTCTATTGCCCTTTCATTAATTATGTACTAGAAACTGGCCAAAGGCTATATTGTTGTCTACAGTGAAAATTAAATATTGAAGCTCCAGCTTTCACCCCTGATTTCATTGTGTTAACAAATATGTTTTGTTTGCAAAACAATTTGAATTTAATAATTCATCAAAACTGGGGGAGGCCATTATCATTCAGTATGAGCCCTGTGTAGGGCTCCAGATGTCAAGGATCATGTCTCGGTACTGACAATACATGCAAAGTCTGCGCCCTCTTTTATACATTATTGAACGCAAATTCTGGAGACGGGGTTAGACATGGGCACAGAAACTGATACATAACATGTATAGAGGTGACCTGAGACTGTCTGTCAGGGAAAAAAAAATCGTGACAAAACTACAAAGACATATTTACACCTACATTCTGCATAATCAGTGCACTCATTTGGGATTATGAAAGCTTTTGCTTTTACTGAAGTGGGATCAAACTACAGAACAAGTTTTCTTTATGTAGCCTTGATTAATTCTTTTTAATATGTTGTTAACAATATTAGTAATAATATTACATTTTAAATATAAGCTTTCCATTGTGATTGTCTCTCTTTTTCTGTTTAAAGGTTAAAAGCCCATAGGTCCAGAAATCCAGGGTAGAGCGAGATCATAGCATCCCAGCGGGCTATACCATTAGTCACCAGCCTCATGTTGGTCATAAATCTAAAACAGCAGAATCCCGACTCCGCCTGGGAACATGAATGCAATCCTTAAAACTGAAATGATTCTTTATTTGTCATTATGGGTTGAAAGCAAAGAGAAAACAGTGGCAATTACAGCTTTAACCTGGAACATCCAAACCTTATTGACCGCTCTGTCAGCCTTTGGTAACAAAGCTTGACTTGACATTCTGTTAGCAGCAGTGCGGGGGCTGCTGAATAGAAGGGAAGTGGTGGTTGATAGGCGTGACGGAGAAGAGAAAGAGAGAGAGACAGGGGACGCCTGTTTGGGATTTACAGCAGCGGCGTGCTCACCTAGCAGCTGACCGTACTGCTTCACAGGTCAGCCGCTCTAACCGGACTCCATTAATACGCCGGTCCACCTTGTGGCACACTTTATGCTCCAATGCATCCGCTACCTCAGGGACAACTTCACTGGCACTTTACTCTAGAACAGAGTAAGAGGGGAGGTCTGGTATCCAGGAACAAAGAAACCCCTTGAAAATAGGAAGGGGTAAAAGAAAAGTCACACAGAAAGTTTGAAGAGTAGATGTTGTTTCCTGTGTACTTTATTACATGAAACTGTATATATGCAGTGAACTTTGCGTGCTTGAGCTCAGACTTATAAAGAACTCTGTTTTAAAGGTCAAAGTGTTTTCTTCTTTTTTTTTTACCCCTTTTTTGCTTTAAAGTTGACTCAGGTTCATCTGATATACCAGAGTTTATTTTTTTTGGCCCAGTACCCTGAAGCACACTTTAGGGATGGGCATGGACATCATGGTATAAATGTGTTTTATGGTCAGGCAGCTGCCGGGTGCAGGCTGTTTTTTATGCTTTCTGGCCGAGTACAACATGGCCACCTGCTTGGTGTATAAACTCTCACTGTTATGCTGAGCTTAATGGGCACGTTCTGCAACGAAACAAAGATACACAAGGATGTGTGCGAGGAACGCTTCCTGCTGCATATGGTGCACACTTAAGCAATTCATTGGTGCCATGAGCATCAGAGGGCGCAAATCTTTAGCTCTTTGCTGAGTCCAGTGTTCAGTGGGGCCTAGGAGATACTGTCTGGTTCGTGAAGCCCCTGGTGAATTACTTTCCTCCACAAGTCTATGTTTCCATTAGCTAGAACTTTACGTGTCACTCCTCTGACAACTCTTTTTTCCTAAGCTCCAGAAAGCCCGCTGATTATGATGAGACACTGTATGGAGGTACTGCAACTGGGAGGGGAATCACAGATGATCACCCCAAGGGTTCACAGAAGAGAGTGTGTTTTTGAGCTGTGGAGGGAGGTGAGTGGCACTCAACCACCTGGTCTTCTGATAAACAAGTTCATGTATGAGGAAGAGCGAAAATGATTATTAGAAGGATTTCAGAGTGTCATCCCTCCCTCTCTCCTGCTATCTTGCTTTCACTGCGAGCGGCAGAACAAAATTACTCCCCGCCAGTGAATAATAAGGAAGTTTATGAAACGTGACGAGTGCGGCGGCGCTCTACATGAAATACCAATGAGGGAGGCGCCCCAGCGTAGCAAATGCTACATCCTAATATCAACAGTCACCTTGTGTTACTCCCACTGCTCTCCGGAAGGGCACATCACAGACAGAGTGGGAGCACACAGCATAATGTGGTGACACCAAAAATCCCGGCGTTGGCACGCGGGCCAATGCAGGTGAATGGGCACATGCAGGCAACACGCCACCGCACCACCACAGCAGACTGGCACCAGGACAAGGGAGGCTGCCATCGTCACCTGTGCGCTGACATGCTGCGTGGCATATTCAGTCGCAGACGGGGGTCAGAGGAAGTGTGCGCATGACTCAGATACAGTTGTCACTCAGTGTTTGACTAAGTGAGTCAACTTGGTGTGACAAACTTGAAGGAATGTGTGAAAATGAAACCAATGCACAGATAATTACCAGAAAACAATTGACAGTTGTGATTTTTTGATTGTAGTATGCAGAGTACAGGCCGATGGTGACTCTTGATGCCACTGCTTGTGGCACATGAACACAAGGAAGAATCCACAAGAGTACAGTCACAGTGGTAACCCAAGGCTAGTCGCCCAATAGCACCTAGCCTTAAGTTTTGTTTCAGTTAATTACTGACTTGTGTTCTTTTGCAGTTTTTAAATTTGTTTTTTCATGTTTTTTTGTCTGTGTGTGTCCCCACAAAAACGGGCCTTGATGTCTGGCAAATGTTAGAAATAAATTACACACCAGCTGAAGAGAATTCCTGCCTCCAAGTGTGCTTCCTCCACCATGTCTCCAGCCCAGTTACAAGTACATTTCTAGTACATTGACTATTCATATCATGCTATGATATAGCAGCACAAAACAAGACCAAGAGAGCACTTCTCCTGAATTTAAACTCCTCTGTGGCAGCCATAAAGCTTCTCAGTGGTAACAAATACAGCTGTTAAGCTGCTAAGAAATCGAACCAGTGGTGCTAAAAACAAACTAAACAAAAAACTAAAATTGTCAAAACAGTTACAATTAAGAGAAAAAACAGTTTTATGTATATATTTTACTTTTAGCCTTTGAGAACTTCGAGAACCCCTGATTGTTTTTACACCAAGAAAACATACAAATATTTTCTGTTTCCCACTTTGTCAAATTATAGAATTTACGGGTTGTCTGAATTTTGTGGCATTTTTAACTGACTGCCTTTGTGCGGGGCTCATTGCGATATTGGTTTCAACCGTGTGGCTAAAACCCAACTTTGTGTTTTGGATGATTTCTGTTTACATCCTTGACTCAGACCAAAACAAACAGTACGGATCCATGAGGTCGAGCACGCTGATCAATGCATGTTCTTCCACAGTTTCTCCATAGATTTAGAAACTTTTATTGTTTGATTGTGAGTTTGTGAGACTGCAGTTTTCTTTTCTTTTGTTTCCAGCTCCTGCCTATCATGGATCAGTGTGACTTATACATATACGCATTTTTTAGCTTATGTCATTAAAAATGATCTTAAGAGCATTCTATAAACAATGCTTTAATTTTATGAATCATAAAATTATTCTTAACTTCTCATGTTTGTGTGCTTTACCAGATTTTGAAGGTTTAGTTCCCATTTAGAAGAGCTCCCCTTCATCCTCTTCATCCTCACACTCCTCCACGGCCGAGTGACAAAAGTTTCTTTGCTTGTTTTTTCTTTTTTTCTTCTTCCTGAGTGAAATCAGGTATTTCCTTCTTTTTGCGATGGCCATTCCCCATGCTTGCAGGTCATAGTTTTCCACCGGTCTACTTTGTTTGCCTGCATACTTTCAGCCTTTTAGCGCAAAATGAGTTACGTTTCAACTAGAGCATTATTAATAAACTTGGGTTAAAATGCAAAGCTTAAAAAAACAGGCCTGAATGGAACGGCCTCTATTTTTTATGAGTGTGTGTGTGTGTGTGTGCGCGCGCGTGTGCGTGCGTGCATGTGTATTTATGTGCATGCATTTATGTTCACATCCATGGGGTCAACCCTTTTATCCTCGTCTTTCAGTTCTGAGTGTGTGAGTGTTTGTGTGTTTCTGCATTCTCCGCAGGGACTATTTCAGTTGAGGGCAAAGAACACAGTGAAACTTTGAAAGAGCTTTTATGTACTTTTGAGTGAAATGATCCTAAGAAAGGCTTTTTATAAAAATACTTTTATTCAGGCTTCCACATCCAGAAGGGCACTTACTCAATTACCAAGCTCCCTTCTTCCCTTTTTCCATCAATCCCGCCTCTATTCTTAGGCCTGTGTCTGCGTTGTGTGTGGAGGCACTGCTATGGGCAAAGAGCATGAGCTTAGTAGTAAGCTATATAGGGCATGTCAGTGAGTATACAGTGAGTCAGTCATTTGAAACCACTCTTTGGCCATATTGTTGCTTCAAAAGATCACGCAGCCAGAAAAAAGACAACATATTTGATTACTAATCTTGGTCTTGTTGACTATTTTTAAAGCAAGGGTTTAATGGCCTTGAATTTTTACTTTACTTTTAAAAGAAATCCTTTGATGTAAAACACTGGCTGTGGTAAAATATGGCATGTACAGATAAGGCTGATACTGTATGACAAGCCAACTGAATAAGAGGTAAACTCATTCTGTCGCCCTCACTTTCGCATCTCAGCTCTCTTTTAACTGCAGCCTTGTCACTCAGTAGCCTGAAAGGCAAGACCTCATACAGGTTTGACAGATAAAAGTCTCCTCACTTCATTGCTGTTTGACATTTTTACCTCCAAGAAAAGTTTCGGCACTTCTCCTCCCTTTCTTTTTCTCCTTCCATCTCATAAACACACACACACACACACACACACACACACACACACACACACACACACACACACACACACACACACACACACACCTCAATGTGAGTCCATCTTCTCTCCTCCTGTCCATCTGCCTGGCAAAATGGGGCCTCAGACAAAGGAGACGCAGGGTAACTCAGTGATCTGAATCAAATGGCAAGAAGAGGAGGGTAGCAGAGAAAAAGAGGAGTGATGGGTGCCAGAGAGGGAGCACTGGAGATGTGGGAGACAGAAGGGTTGGATGGTGAAGAGAGGCATGAGGGGCTAGATGTGAATTTTTTCTGACAGGTTGAAGTCTCCTCTGAGCTGACCCTCTCCCTGCTGGGAGACATGTCTCCTGAGTGGGGTGAGGCAGGAAGGGAAAAAAAAAGAAGACATACAGTAAGGTGAAGCAATGAACTGTGATCATGGAAATGCCAGGCTGAATGCAGGAGTACCAGCAGTTATCATCGCTGAGCATGCAGTATAATATTTTGATCCATTGCAAAGCACAAACTCCTGCAATAATATGTTGGTATTAAATTTCCCAGTTTAGGTATATTCTGCCATCACTCAGTGTCAGGTAGCATTGCTGGACATAGTGCTACTTACCAAATAAAAGATGCATCTGCTGTCTAGGTCATTTTACATTTTCATGTAGTAAGAACAAACAAACAAACAAAAAATAAATATATATTGATTTATAAGTCGTAAAAGTCCAGAACTCCAGTAGGGCAAACTGTAGAAACACAGTGACTTTCAGTGACTCCAAGGCTGAGGAGGGGAAAAAAAAAAAAATCAAACTAAAACAAAATATACAGAGGGCAGATCTGAGGAGAATTCTTGTACATCTGCAAGTGAACAACGGAAGAGTGAAAAATGTGTTACAGTCAGATAGTTGGAGGCATTCATATATCTGATTCTGAATGCTGAGTAAGTCGAAGAAGAGAGCAGACAGCGTAGACATTATTGCACGGAAGCCAGTTCATTATACGGCTCAGGAAATTAATCAGTCAACGCAAAATTCATTTGTTTTTGTCAAAAATGCCAAAACATTCTATTTTCTATTTTATGTTGGTTCAATCTCTTTGTGAATTGAAGAATTTTTGAAGTGCTGGCCAAACAAAACAAAACAGGCAGCTGAACACAATCACCTTGGCCTTTAAAATGTTGGTAAAGAAAATCATGTTCAGTTGCAGCTCTTAGCCTGTAAGGCTACAGTCAGAGCAGCTCTGTCCAACTGTTCTTAAGCACAGCCATGCTCTGACATGTAATGTTTACCCACAGACTGTATATAAAGGATGGACAGAATTACTGGGACTTCATTCATTGGTTTGTGGATTCCTATTTTTAAGTCCCAGTTTAAGTTTTATGGCCATCGACTTTTTTGTTTTGTTTTCCCTTTGGAGGCAGAAGTTACCGCAGACTTTATCGATGCATCTTAAAGACAGATATCAGCTAATTGCTGCTCAGCACTAATAAAACACTAGAATTACGCTCACCAGAGCTGGAGCACAGACTTCTTGAATTGGTTATAGTGCAATTAACCCCACAGCAATCTATATCATTCCTCAAATAACTGCATTAGAAATGCTCCAAAAGACACCAACACCATCAAACACAGATCAGATCAGTGACTTGAATTCGTGTCTGCAGAGCATAGCAGTGTTGGCATCCACCTGTGGCCTTGCCCCTAATAATCAGGGTTCATATTGCTTTTCCAGGATCAAATTCAAGCACTTTTTAAGGACTTTCAAGGTAAATTTTTAAGACTTTCCAGCACATTAACACTTGTATACATGTATACATATACAAATACATACATACTCAACATTTTTCATTTTAGACTTTCCGACTCATTTTCGTTCTCCGTCTCGAACTATTCAATCAGATCGTTTTTTTTTATTTAAAAAAAAAAAACAGTTACAATTTCAAGCACTTTCAAGCACTATATCTAGAATTCAAGCACTTTTCAAACCTTGAAAACACAACATTAAAATCCAAGCATTTTCAAGGATTTCCAGCACCCGCACGAACCCTGAATAATGCATTACTTCAGGACTAAAATAAAATAATTTTGAAATTTAAATAATTAAAAGAAAAGCTGTAGGCTCCTTACTGAGTACCTTTGATGCAACATACTGTAATTTATATTCACTTTTATTTTATCTGTTTAGAGTGAGGATGTGCTGGATCCAGAACACAGGATGTCACCTCATAACACTGAATGAAATTTCCTCAGTGGTTCATGGGGCAAAATTTACTTTCAGTGCTTCTATCATACGAGACACATGTTCAGCAAGTTTCTTCAGTTATGAGCTCATAAAGCATGAACATGAGTTTTCTTATAAGCCAAGAGCATACAGAAAAAAATAGATTTCTGCTAGATTATTACCCTGATTTCCCCTAGGCTCCACACACATATGAACAGTATTAGGTAATACAATCATACAGCTTTTAAAGTCTTTCTGATTGTTAGTGGATTAAATGAATCACTGTCTGATAATGAAGGGAGTCATTTGGATTGCGGAGTTTTGAATACTCATAAAAATGTTTAACAGCCCTTCCAATAAACTATATAAACTTTATATAAAAGATACAGTACATGTAGCCGCTGGGTCTGAAAAGTGAAGCATTGCAAAGTGCCTTAAAACTGCATTATTTCTCGTAGCCAACAGGGGGAGACATTCAAGATTATAAAGAGACATCAGTAGAAGGAAAATGAGCCTACCGCTCACTTGATTTATTAACTTAGTAAACATTGTTCTGACTAGTTTTTGGTCTCAGTCTCTGCTTTCAAGTCTCATTCGGTTTAGAATGATTTTCATATGAAAAAAATGATGTTCCCATTTAAAGTAAAATACAAAAATCAGGGCACTGCTATAAGCATACAATGCACTCAGTTTCCTAGCTCCGCCTCCAGCTTGTTCAGTATTCGTTTGTATTCAAAGACACTGGAAGGAGACAGCTGTTCAGTTTTCACGGCAAGCAGGACTAACTCTTCATCCCAATCCTGTTCTTCACCAGCATCCCAATTACTGTCACAGTCAATAACAGGTGCATTTCGTTAATCACGGTATCTAGTTTCCAGTAGCGCTCCTGTTAGCTGTTGCTCTTTCATCCAAACATGGTTATGATCGAATTTGAACAAGCAGTTCACATATCAATATGCAGTCTTTGCTCACATAGCAGAACAGTGGCTAGAGATCAAGTATCACTGGCCTCATCTTTGAAAATCTTTTTCATATTTAAGTTTACCTTCTAAACAATGCCAGCAGCTGATGATTGCAGACAATAACACACTTATCCCTCTAAGTCAAAAGAAAATAGGTACCATAAAGTAAACTGTGATTACAAGAATATGGCTTTCTTTTCTTAAAATGCATTTTTTTGGTGCAGCATTGCTGTGATGATCGCATTAACCACCCATCCATCCATCCATCCATCCAAATGTGCAATGCTGCTTAAGTAGCAAAGGACCAACAGGCCTATATGTAGAGTTGTTCTTTTCACAAATGGCACACACCTGCAGAATATTAGATGAGACTTCTTTTACAGACAAATTTACTGAGACACCCATTCACCCTGAACATACACATATAGTACATGCATTTTATCAAAGTGTCGTGGTTAAGCGCAAAGTGCTGCTTGAATAAGATTTCTCGTCAGACAGAATTAGCTCAGGTAAGGAGGGAATCGTTACTGCCTGCTTTGTCTCATCTCCATAATGTTTGCGTATTCCATTAGGTGGAAATGCAAAATGAAACATAATTATGTTGTGCTCCTGCTGACAACTGATCTGTCACAGAGTGCATTAGAAACACGACTGCGTATAGCGTGAAGAAAGAGGGTGGCGAGAAAAAAGAACTTGTGTGGGCCTGGCTCATCTCTCAGAGTCTGACAAGGCTACTTACCTGGAGGTTGTAAAAAAAAAAAAAAAAACAGGATAAAATAAATAAGTAATACCTGCCACATCCACACAACTGTACCCCTAAGCTCATTAGACAAACACACTTCTAGTATCTCATTTCCAGTTCTACCGCCCCAGCCATGACAGATTTCTCAGCCTGGTACAAAGCACAATTACACCAGACTAGACAAATATAGCAAGGGGTATAATAATTCTGAATCACCTCGAAAGTCAAGAAGATAAAAAAGCTGTCCTTCTTATAGTTGCAGTGCTGGTACCTTGTAAGGAACTAGGTTGGCCTCCTTCAGCACTTGCAGCCAAGTACAAATTAACCTCCCTAGATCAACAATAAACCTAATTAGAGTTGTGTTCTGCAGCACACATCTCTAAACACAGATCACAGCTTGTCGAGAGATGAATCTCCATCTGTCTGGCTGCACACTGGGAGGAGGAGAGGCTCAGAGAAGATCAGTCCCAAGATTTGTAGAAAGAAGCATTGTGCATTTCTGTGTGTGAGCGCGCGTGCACACGGGGAGCGAGCGAGAGGTCCTCGCGACCGCAGGTTTACTTACCCGTGTCAGCCCGTATTTTATGATGTCATGCTGCAGCTGGGAAGTGGGACATGGCACATGCAGAGAGAACACGCCATTACATTTGAGCAATCTTGGTGATGGTTGGGGGGCTGTAAAGCAAAGGGGTTAGGACAGGAGCAGCTCTGCCCTGCAATTTGACACTCACTAGTGGGACTCAGATAGACTGACAGAAACTGATCACATGGGAACACATGGGGAGTCACTGCACATCACATCCACAGTTTGTCTATAAATTGCTACACTAAAATAAAACATCATTTCACGTTGTTATTAACTTTAAACTCAGATTGCCCGTAACAGAATCGGTCAAAGTGCTTTTTTTTTTTTTTTTGACTGTCTATAAAAGAGAAATTCCAAAGAAAATGTTTCCCCGGTTAACAAATTAAATTCTTTTGTATCAAATAATAAACAAATTGTTGGATTTCTACCCTGATTTTCCCTGTTGTCTAGCATGGGTGGCGATAAGTTGAAGTCAGAGTGGAGAAGAAGGTCTGAAAAATGATTAAAATGAGAAACATTTTCTTTAAATGTGTTTTCAGACTAGTAATTTCCCTAAGCTGCCATTGGACATGACAGCATTATCACTTTGCCTTTGACACTGTGCAAGATAAAGCAGTGAGGACACCAAGGTCCAAATATGTTGCTTTTATAGGTAGGAGCTGTCTCATTTATCATGTACTAACACCTAGAGCTCTCTGAAAGCTCTGTCCATAAGTCAGAGGGGCAGGTATCTTCTGCCATGCTATAAAATGAACTGAAGATGTAATTTTAGACCTGAGTATATGACAAAACAAAAGGTGAATACTTGATAAAGAAATGCTTGAATAAATAAACGCCGATGGGCAAACCACACACAGGAATAAGAGACAAAGTACATCTCAGAAATCAGTTTATATAACAAAGTGGTTATTATTTAGTATCATATTCCATTACATAGTTTATGGAAGGACAGTGTGCGTAACCAGTTTGTTTTTTCATGTTCCTAAGGATACAAATAAACTTAAAATGTTACAAATATAAATGTTTCTTAAGACAATAGAACACACTCAGTGACAACAAGAAAGGTAGGCAGGGATATGGCAGCTTACGCACCACGGTTGGACAGGGTTTGTCAACAGTTATGAACATTGTTTGTTGATTCAGCCACAATTGTTCTTCCACAAATCAATAGTAAGCGCTAACAAAGTCGGAAAGAACTGGATATGTGGCAGCTGGGAACTATTTACCAAAAGAAATGCTTTGCAAATAGTTCACTCTGTTAGTGGCAATGTTGTATTTACGAATCTTAAGCAAATCTTTCTCCGCCTGAGCAGAATAACTTGTGAGGTAAAGTGCACAGTCAGTGAGTGTAAGTAACATTTCAAACTTTTAACTTTTACTTTAATCACTTGCCACTGCGCGGAGAAATGACACCTTTGCCTTCATACCCCTGCCTCCTCGTTTTTACAGTTACAATGAGAACAAGTCATGTCATCAGCTGAGGTTTGTTAGTTACAAACAAAAAGACGATGGGCTGATATGTTGATTTTTACAGTAATGGCAGACCAACTCAGGTTCACTGTCGTTGAATTCTTGCTATTTTTCTAGAAAAACACATTATTCTGAATATTCTACAAGATGGGATGGGGGGGGGGGGGGAATACACCAATCACACACAGGGAAAAAGGGAATGATGCCATTGTAGAAGTTTCTCTTACAATTGAAATAATTTTAACTTTCCTGTTTTCACCCATTGCTTTCCAGCCATTTAGTCTGCTGATGGCAATGATGCCTTATGATTTATGATGATGCCTTCCTATTCAGTTTTGCATTGTATCATTCAAGAAACAATACTGTATGTATGTATTCAAGGCGAACACTGTTGCAGGGAAAATCTGATCGGGAACTTCTACAATGGCCAACATCGTAGCTCTTAGCTCAGCACGTTACACATCGGAGTCATTACAAAAAGTTTGTTTAAGTTACATCTTTAAAAATACTGTTGGCCCACCCCTCAGCCTCCTGGCAGTAGAATCTTTAGGCGGAACAAATCCCCTGGAAGTACACGTTCTAGAACAAATAATTACCAGGTGTCGATAGATCTTAATGGGGTGCATGTAAGTCTTAGTGACTTTATTCACCATATAAAATCAAAAGCAAATGGCTAAGTAAGAACCAGGAATAAAAACAGTGAAATCATAATAAATATAAACCACTGAGAATGCCTTCATTTTCTGTTATTATTACCATTATTATGGTAAGAACTAAGCTGTCCAAGATTTTTAGTAGATGCATCTGTGGCATCAATTTGAACATCCTAGGTGACATCTTTCTCGAGTTGTCGCATTTATATAGTTATAGTGTATATAGTTAGCGCATCAAGTTGAAAGTTGGCCGTCCGTCCGCCCGCCCGCCAGCCCGCCGGGCGGGGTGACAATACCCCATTAGCCTTTTTAGGCTGAGGGGTAAAAAGATGTTTGCAAAGAAATAACACTTGACAATCATAATAACATCAAATGTCCTACGCTGAATCACTTAATTGGATCAATGTTAAAATAACAATTACATTTTTAAAAGAGCTTTTGTATGTACAACCTTTTTCATCATTTGAGGAAAAAAAAGCAAAACGAACACCTGGCCAAATGTGGAAGAAAGTTAATTAAAACGAACAAAAATATTTCAGTCAATTCTTTTAAGAAAAAGATAACGCTGCTGCTAACCTCACACCACTGGTTGTTTTAGCATCTGCAGTATCCAATCATGAGGGAGAAACGCACTATCACTGTAGATAATGGTGCTGATGGAGGATTGATAGAACAATGGCCTTCATTAATCGCTTGAAACTGTGCAGAGGGCAAGTAGCTATCAGAAAGTCAAAATCACTGCATTCTTGGCTGTGTGAAACACATCATTATAATGGCAACGGCAATTTTATTTATATAGCATATTTCATTATACGTAAACTCAATGTGCTTAACGCGGAAGATAAAAACATAAAAACCTGTGTAGATTTACAATGCCTTAAGGCGGCGAAAACAGCAAAATAAAACTACAAAAAAAAAAAAAAAACCTCCTATGAATGCAGAAACCTCATTCTCTATGCTTTCTCTGTATGACTGCTCAAACCTTATATTCAGAAGAGAATTATTGTCTTCTTAAATATGCAGACTTCTCGGAGTATTGTGGGTGCACCTTGAGCCGAGATGATGTGTAAAATTGCATTTTTAGAAGTACGCAGGCTGGGAGAGGAGGCATCATGAAACAGACACATCATAAGCTGCACTGGCAGATTGTTTAAATGAAAAAAATCTCCATCTATTCAGCCCAGGAGTCAAGCACATGGAATCCTATTTTGCCTGAGTTCCTGTTCCGATTACTGAGCTGGCATGGCGCACACAGACACTTGCCCCAAACAGAAACACAAAGACACACAAAGCCTAGAGCTGAGTTCTGTTATTAGCATGGTAACCTGTCTTAAGGTAAAATGGGTGCTTATGCCTTTAGTGCAGGGGAATTGGAGGGCGCTTGGAGACTCACTCGCTAAGACAAGGATCATCTTGTCTACTGTGCCCCTCAGTCGATAATCCCGCTTGTGCCCAGTCTCCATGAGGATTCGGTGGTTGTTTTTAGGAGCATCTGCTTACAGTTGAGGGAAGTAAGGGAACAGGGTCGCCCTAGGCATGAATACATGAATAAACAGTTCACGTGAAGCTGTGTGACAGTGGGCCCATACAGAGAAACAAGCTTACAGCTAAGTTTCTGTCATGTACACAAACACCAAGGAGCAGGTGATTGTTTAGAGGAAGTTTCTCCAGGTAGAGGAGTTACAAACTCCACCTCTTTGTGTTCTTAAAACCCTGTAGTTCTGGCCCCAAACATCCTCTCAGTAGAATTTGAATGTTTTTTTTTTAACATAAAAAGGCTTTCACTTTACTTTTTTTTTTTTAAATAAAATCCCATCTCTGGATCATGAGATCTGAGATCGTTGTACTTTTTAATATCAAGGTTTTTTTTAATTAGATTTAGAAAAATGTCATAATTTGGGATGAAACAGACACTTTCACAAAGTTATCCACATGTTCAAATACAAACTTCTTCCATCTGGAGCAAGTATCGCCTCAAATTATTATTATTTTTGTTACCATAGTGACAGGTCCTACTTCAGGCGCTGATGACAACACTGCCTTTCTCTAACAACCTCAAGAGGTTGCTTACATAAACAGTGGTCATTTTTAACCCTGTTCAAAAATTTGCCTTTTTTTTTTTAAACTTAAGGGAGCAATAAACAGAGTGAAATGGATTAATAATAAAAATAATAGTAATATTGTGGTGAAAACCTGTGTGATCACAGGAAAGGTCAAAAAGTTCTTGCCAGTTCCTCCTGGCAGTAAGATGCATTTAAAAATGTGTCAGTCTCTCATGTTAAAAGCAAAAGCGACCTTGGGACAGATCAGCACCTAAAGGCAATGTTAGATATTAGACAACTAAAAATAAAACGCATCTTGTCAAAATGGAGATTACGGTTTCAAAATCCATGAGTCACATGCTCTGAAATATCGGCACAGACAGGGGCCGGCTCATGTGGCTTTGTGTGATATGCAATGAACTGATTTACAGAGACGAGTCCTAAAATTTAACAGTGAAAACTGTCTTGATGTTGGTTGAAGGAGGTACTAGCAGAAGGAAATTTAAACAACTATTCTCTCTGATAAAAAAAAAAAAAAAAAAAAAAACAACTTAGTGAGCTGCTCAAGAAAACATCAGCAGGTTGAAGGCTTGCCAACGCGGGTGTTAAATCCCTGTTTTCCATTTAGAGGGCAGCTGCCCCGCTGCTTGTTTGCAAAATAAAGGATGTGTGGTATGTTCATGAGAATGAACTACTCTGCAGTCTTTCTTGGCATTATTTCTTTCTTCAGTACACTGCAATGCTCAATACATGTTTCACGTCAAAACTGAGTGTGAAGTATTTTGATTACAGAAGGATTAAAGTAGCAGGCTTAGACTTGCAAGAATAAAAATGGATTTTTCAAAATATGAAAACATTTCATTTGTCTGCAGTAGCCTTAAAATGTATTGTTTTTAATACATTTGTTTTGACGTTTGTTTCAAACCAGTTCGAGTGGACACAAACATTTAAAGTGATGAGCAGTTACTGAATAAATATGTAAGGCGTCTGATGAACTGGATGAAAATTAAATGCCAGATTTTTCAGTTCTGTGTGGCTTCTTTTTGTTCTGTACTTGGTGCTGTGTGTATGTGTTATTCCTTTGAGTTTGTGTGTGTGCCACAGTAAGGGGTGGTCCGTCCCTTCTTCAGCTGTCTTCCAGGTCTCCTCCTTGCAGCCCTCTTTGGCACTTATCTAGCGTCTTATGGTAGGCGCGGGTGATCATCGACCTTGGTGATTTGTGTTGTGTCGTGAGCGAGATCTTTCCAGGACTGCACGACGGTTGTCTGGTTAAAAAACAGGAAGACAAAGAATGAAAAAAAAAGAGTGTGAGAATGAGAAAGAACATGAAAGTGCTGGTACATTGATTCATACTAGCACAGGAGCTCAAGTAAATCAAAGACTGCATAGAAAAACTAAAGAAGGCAAAAAAAAAAAAGAAGACCGAGGAGAGAGGAGAAAGGAGATGAAGAAAATCCAGGCTGATTGAGAGCTGAGCAGCAGGGAAGGAGGGAGAAAGAGAAGAAGCTGCTGAAGTGGAGGTGCTTGTCTCTGGTGTCATAGTAACTTCATTCAGCTCCTGATCCAGCAGGCTCCTACTCAAGTGCCCCCAAACTATTCTTTCATCAGATGTAGCATATGCACAATAGACAGAGTAAATCCACGCATTCAGGCACACACAAACCAATAACACTGCAAAAATAATATACATATGGGCTTTTTCCATTAGACCAGGGTGAAGTGCTTTCAAGTCAGTGTGCTGTCTCCATGATGACACTTTTCCACTATAGTCTCCCTGCAGGGGACAGCTGCACTGCAACAAGCTGCTGCGGCGGTGTTTGATAGCAGAGCTGCTCGTGGCCAACCTATGTCGGTGTCCTCTCCTGTCTTCAGTGCTGGAGACCAGAGAGACAACTCTTGGAATTCAGCTCTCAGTACTTTTGCAACTTCCACCTGAATTCTGGAGTTTAGCTGAAGTTATGTGGTTCATTCAGATGTCAGCCTTGTATTACTGTTAACTGAATGTTTTCAGTTGTATCAAGCGCGCTAAACATTTCCTGCCTTCGCTGCTTCATGATAAAAGCTTTTGACTGGCGAACTGGCAAAAGCCCTAATACGGAACCCAGACAGAAGCATTGTGCTGCAGTCATTCAGTGTCAGAAAGATCCTTTGAGAAACGAAAGGGAACAACATGTTAAGAGTCCAATCTTCAAATGAAAAACACTAACATGAGTCAAAATATACAAATACAATAAAATTAGCTCTGTATACCAGCTCTTTATGCCTAGCTACGTGTACTAGTAGCAGAGAATATGTCACTGTGGCATTTGTGGTCAGAAAGCAGGCCAGTCACACTTTGGGTTCTCCTCTTGCCAGTTCTATGACAGAGTCATACAAACACTACCTCCTATGCTATCCAACCATGGCTGCCCAGAAATGCCCATGGCATCCACTGGACAGCCAGGTGGCAGGTGGGGCTGAATAGAACCAGGAAGCATAGCCATGGAGATGACTGCAGGCACACCCACACAGGACTCCCTGGTATTTCCAAGCGTGCTGTCGCCAATGTGCCCATTACTCAGTGCCAGCTGTAGGGTGCCAGGCGTCCCTGGCTGGGCGTTGTTTAATGGCATTTGCTCCATCCATCATGTCAGGTAATGAGCTGAGAGTGACTGTGATGCTGAGAAACACATACACAAACACGTTCACACACAAGATCCACACCGACTCCCACATTCGCAGTAGAAAACAGAAAGCACTCCTTCAGACTGGATACAAAGCGTCATGCAGATGGTGCACAGGAGGAGAGGGGGGAGAAAGAGAGGGGGATGAAACAGAAGGACCAAAAGGAAGACAGATCAAGATGTTTAAGAAAAACAGATAAAGGTCCTGCATTCTCAATTTGTTTTAGTACAACATCGACTCATATACAATAGGGCACTGCTAAAGCTGACATGTTCTGGCAGCGCATCCAAACATATCACAACTACTTATTCATGGACTCATTTTTCTGTCCACAGGTTGTGCTTTTTCTGCGAGCATGACTTACAAAACCTTCCTCCTTTCAAAACAGGAAGCAGCATTACACAAAAAAGAAAGCGAAAATGGGGACAGTTTAAAAGAAAAAAAAAAAAACTAGATCATCCACAATCTATCCCTGCCAATCATTTGCAAGCCCAATTGCTGTAACCTCATTTCTGTGCAAGCAGTCCCCTTTAACCCTCATTCTATCAGAGGAACATGAAAAACAGAGCTCAGAGAATACAGACCCACTGTCTCTGATCTGAGGTCATCTTGGGCTACATCTATTACTGTAAATAGGAAATGGGAAAGAAAATAGGAATGGGAAAAACAATGGTGGATGGGATCAAAGGAGGCTGCATAAAGAAGGCATTATGAATTGTTAGATCAGTAAAATCACAAAAGACAAACTCAAAAAAAAAAAATTAAAGAAACAAATAGAACATCTACCAGGAACTTGAATGATGGCAGTAGAAATACTATTTTCCTATTAGATTAGATTATCATATACATTCTTTGAGTGATGTTATACTACACATTGTATAAAGACTACTCAGCATCAAACCAACGCTGTTTTAGTTTGTCATTATTTTATTATATGGAGCAGCCTCTGTGCGCTCTATCAGGTTATTGGTTTAAAGTAAGCCACCATTGCCAAAACACAGGACTCCAGCCAGTATGTGCAAGTAAAACAAGGGTTTTCTGGATCTTTAGCCATCCTCCCCCTTCACCAATACAATATATATAGGCCTGTTTACATTTAACCCTGATATTAATTTAAAGTACAGATATATAGATAATTATATGAGAACTGTCTACATTATAAGGGCAAACTGTTTGAAGAGGATGTCGTTCTGTATTCTGTGTAAACTGAAAAGAATGGAGACCATTAATGTGGCCACTTGTTGAAACCCTGCAGGAAAACTGCCATAAACTGGAGGCAGCTTTTTTGTGGAATAACAAATGACAAGTGCCCTTTTGGGGGTATTTGTGTCTTGCCTAACTGCCTGAATATATTGGAAAGCTTTCGTCAAAGACTTTGCAAAAAAACGAGAAAAACATGCATCTCCCATCAGACGATTCTTGAATGGAGAGCTACTGGCTTCTCATAAAGACTTTTCTGTTCCTATGTTCAGGTGCATAAAAGCCCATCTTTTCCCACCCCACATCAATCTATCACAACAATTGAACAAACAGCAGCCATTTCTACTGGGAGAGGAACATTACTAGTAGCCTCTACTGAATTGAAAGCTCCAAGCGCACGCACGCACGCACGCGCATGCACGCACGCACGAACGAACGAACGAACGCACACACACGCACACACGCACGCACGCACACACGCACACACATACACACAGGAAGAGAAGGAAACAAAGTGAGACTGGGGAAAAGGAGAAGAGATTCACACAAAAGACACTCTACAACTAGTTTTTTTTTTTTGGTGCGCTGATTGCAACTCTTTCTACTTGCATTGGTTTTGATGGCTTCTTTACCTGCTTCTCCCAGAGGCGACATTTTTCCCTGTTACAGTAAGACCGACACAGAGGAGCACAGAAACAGGAGAAAAATTGACAAAAGAAGAGCTGATATTCCATGTTACAACAGGGAGATGTTGGCATACCAGAACTTAATTAAATGCTGGCTGGCACCGTTTCTCAAAATGTTACTAAAAGCACCAAGGATGGCAGATGGAGGGGGAAGTCACTGCTACACACACACACACACACACACACACACACACACACACACACACACACACACACACACACACACACACACA
>JAVDPK010000857.1:0-61989 GCA_034780415.1 Cichlasoma orientale | reverse complement strand
CACGCTCTTTTAGGGCAAAATATGCCAGTTTCCTTATCTTTTGTATTTAAATGCACACACCCGTTTGACAGGGTTAGTACTTTAAAACATCCTGAGTTGTACGTGTTATCTATTTGATGCAATTAGCCGTCTGCGTTTTTGTGGACCAGTGATTCCCTTGCAAGAGTGTTGCACCTGCAACTCTGAAAGATTGTAATGGGCTGTCAACCACAAACAAAAGCCGTACCCTCCAAAAGGGGCTTGAAGATTTGGATTCATAGCAAGAAACCGGGGGATGCAGACTGGGCTGTTAGGGTGACTTAAAGAGAAGCAAAAAAGATCAGGGTGGAACTAACGAGGGGCGTGCTGTACCCTCGATGAAAAAAAAAAAAAATCCATTGGGAAAGAATGATGTTCCAGACACCCATGGAGACTTGTTTTGGGGCTTGTGACCCCTGGAGGTTTTGTAGAGTTGTCGGAGGATTAGTCAAATGGCCCCACTGCTTTTGTGTCACAGTCACGACAACTCACCCTGTGCAGCGTGTAGTCATAATTAAACTTTTACTGCAAACAGCAGATTTCCCTTAGCTGCCTACCATCTATCCACCCCCCACTCGGCTTCAAAATAAACTAATGAAAATAAGTGAATTGCCTGCACATCAGTTAGCCATCTACCAGACTTTTGTTTTTCAGAAACACGCAATTTCAAAAGAAGAATTTGAGATATGAACAGCTTTGAGATATGAACAAATATTGTCATTTCCATTACATTTAGCTCACTCAATATCTGTCTTTCTAGCTATATCTGTACCTCTGCCACAGGTCACACCCTGAGTCTACACATAACGCTGGAATTTCTTTATAAAGGGAAAACTGAAGCTGCATAGTTTTGACATAATCTAAGTATGTACTGGTCTCTTCAGTGGGTATGTGCACATTCCTCTGATTGTCAGCCAAATGAACACAATTCCAATCATACAAGCGGCTAATAAGAACATAAAAAGTAAAGTTGGTTCAAGGTTTAAGCATATAATCGAGGAGGGGAAGAAAAAAGGAACTTGGCCCTCATCAGTTTGAGTTGAAGCAGGATGGTCATGCACAAGGCCCTGTCTGATGTCTGTTCCTGTTGCAGTTCACAGCACTCTGGGCCATGGGACAGCCACATGGCCCATTCACCCAACTCTCCTGAAACATTCAAAGCTTTGATTCCAAAGGGCCAAACTTTTGTTCCTTCACAAAAGGTCTGACCAGAGGTTCTCCCATAGATGGGAGCCCCGTTCAGAATCAGATTATTTCCAGTGAAATCCTCCTTTCTCCACCTGCCAGTTAACTATGTCAGTGCTTTTGTGTCTTCCCTGATAGAGCTCTCCAGCGTGGCATAATGGAGGCTGGATGTGCATTATTGCTTTTACTGCCATTTATTCTAGAAGGAAAGAGGCACACCCCACCCCCCACTCTCCTTCCTCCTTTCCTTATATTTTTTTTTCTTTGAAGAAAAATCTGGGCCACATGCCCCAGAGGAACGCAAAGTGCTTTAATTCATTCGCACCTTTTCTCTCTGGCTGCCATCTCCAAGGCCTCTCTTTATGCCCAGAAGTGATTTGTTCAGGCTGGACCATCAAAGCAATTATGGTAGCGGCCTGCTTCCCTATTATGAAAAGAGATGACTGACAACAGCGGGATAGTGCGGGGGTGGAGGGCACTTGGCTTCAATTTATTTGATCTGAAAACATTTTTCATCCACTTGAGTAACAAAACACAAACAGACTCGTCAGATTATGTTTTTGAGATTTTTTTTTTACTAAAAACATCTCATCCAATTCTGTATAAAGCATTTTTCAATTACCTTTCTCACCTTCCTGGGCAAAGCGATTGTGGGCCACAGTTAGGTGATGCAGGAAAGAGAAAGCCAGCAATGTAACAAAATACCGAGAGGCATGGCAGCAGTGATGTGTAGCAATTAATGTAATGGACATGAGAGAGCGCAATCTTTTGACTAATGAGAATGTCTTATATTACAGTGCAAATGCACAGGGTCACCAAGACTCCTATCATTACTGGGCTATAGGAAGATGGCTCACCACAAAAGGGGATACTCCATAAACGGATAATGCGGGTGGAGAAAGCAGAGTATGGCGCCACTGAGCTGATGTTCCGTCCAAGAATAATAACTCTGCCTGGAGTGACACGGGGTCAGAGGGATGGATGGAGAAAGGACGCAAGGAAAAGTGAAGCATCTAAAGAAAACAGGGCATTAGGGTGGTAGAGAGGAACAGCAAAAATCCAGCAAAGTGAAGCTGATAAGAAAAAAAAAATATTTTAAAAGAATTGTAAAGAGGTAAAGGTGGGAGTGAAACAGAGAAAAACTAGGCAAAGGAGCATGTAAGGAGTGTGATGGGCTACGAAAGAGGATCAGCGAGAGGAAGAGGGCAAAAAAGAGATGAGAGAGCATGGTGTACAGATAGCAGTAGGGCAATATGACACATTGGCTAATCAGTCTGCTGTCTTTCTATTTCACAAGCTGTCATCTTGGCCATCAAGCCATCAAGACCTTGTGCCTTTCCCTCTCTCATTGACTGATTCCCCTATTCAATTATTCAAGGTTTATAAGCAGGAACCATCCATTCAACTAGCAGCTGAACCAGTAAAATAATAAAAGGGTAGCTTTTTCAGCCCATATTGACTATCATAAAACTTTTACAACTGGCAAAAGAAAAATCAATTACTCAGACAGACACTGTGTAAACATATTAATGCTGGTATCAGGAGTGAAAACAGAGGCCTACCATATAGAAGAGTTTAATAATCGTAGACCATAAGTGATTTTACTTGCTCTCTCACTAATCATAATCTATTGTGGCTGAACGATTCCAATAATATAATGCTATATTTAGCCAACACATTATACTCACACATACACACAGCATATGTGCTGTTAGAATGCCGATGCCAGTTCATTTATGGTATAGTTGGGGCGGCGTGTTTAACGTGACTTAGGCAACATATTTGTGGCTCACGCTTTCACACTGACATCACTTTTTCTTAAAAAGTGAACCTGCGTGAGTGAGACTGTGACACAGAAATCAGGTCAACCACCGGCCTCCTACGAAATGCTAAGCTTCAGTGAACTTTCCCACAAACAATCAACCAAAAACAAAGCGCACACACACACACACACAAGAAGATCAAACATATAGGCACACAGCCAGACACACACACTCTTTTTTCGACTTGTCTGAAATCTTAAGGAACATCACAGCTCCCATCTGCCATAATCTGCCCCGGGGCAGCAGTGACCTGAGCCACAGGAAGAAACTCATCTGGAGTAGAAGAGTAAAAAATAACAATTGAGGTAATGCAGTGCGCAGCCTCATCCTTTTCTTAGTGGGCAATGCCTTCAGGGCGGAGATGCTACAAACTCATCAGCCTTCGACTAATGCATGACTCCCATGCTGCTCAGGTTATGCACTTAACAAGAAAACCATGATGTGTGTGTTTATATATATATATATATATATATATATATATACACACATGCACACATACATACTCAACTCTACCCTTTAACATGTATTTGCTTAATCCTTATCTACTGGAGGCAGAGGGTCTGTACTGTGGCAAACTGTCTATTTTTAAACTTGACATATTACTCATCTCTTAGGGGAGTAACATTGTAATTTATGGAATTCATGAATACCAAGCTGTTGTGTTTCCTTCTTGTTTATTTCCAGCCCTCCTTCTCAGCACAGCAACTGCTTTGGATGAATTCAGATAAACTCACAGAGTTAGTTGGGTAGGATCCCTGTCTTTGTAAGAGCGCAGATGCCAATCAGCTCCTGCTGAAGCGGGAGCTCGGTAGCGCCTCCCAACATTTTAGTCGTGTGTAAAAATGAGTGAAAAGTTCTGTTTTTCTTTAGAGGGATACAATTGCTATATGACCAAAAGATAAACAGCAAAACACTCTCTGGCTCGTTTTTGTTTCATTGTCTCTTTCATCTTATCCTAATAATCCAATCTGTTTTCTCAGTCTCAAATCAGATCACTCTTCCCCAGTCTTTAGTTCTCCTTAATCTCTGTTACCCATTATCACTTCTATAAAACTACTAAATCTCCATTTATATCTTACCCAAGATTTATTTTTGAAAAAGTTAATGAAAATAGTCGCTAAAAAAGCCCCTTCTAGAAATTTAATGATCAGGAATATTTTAGCTTCACCACACGGATAACCAAAGGTCTGCTGGAGGATCTGTGGACAGAGATATTGCCTTTCAAAACTAATGATCTCAAATTGTACACCTGTGGATATTTAACCATCACTGTTCCCCCAGTAACTTACAGCGGCAAATATGTCATTGTGAGAATAAACATCAATTATACTTAGACTCATTAAACTCTAATTGGATCATCAGGATCACAACCAGGGGGCATGCTATGAAAAGCTATCAGCAAAAACAACTAACAAAATGCAACTTTAAAAATGGACTAGCATTAAAATACAAGCGTACGTGAATAGTGGGATTTCAAAAAAAAGCATGCATTTAAAACCCTCATGGGTATTTGCTGGTCAACAACAACAGCAATGTGCTGCATGCATGCACTGTGGCTGAGAGTGCTGCCACTAATACAGTGGAAAAAAAAAAATCACGCAGGCAAGGGAGTAATTTGACCCCACTCAAATCCGTCCATCAGACGCTAACCAAATAGAAGTCAAAAGAATGAACGATAGAAGGAAAAAAGATAGAGAAGCAGCTAAACCACTGGGATTAGTGCTAAGTAACTAAATGGGGCATATCACTTTTCCATTACCAGAGACGAATAGCTATTTCAGTTGCTGGAATCTAAATAAAAAAAAGGGAACGCTGTTCTTTTACCGTCTTTTGTTCATTCATGTGTAAATGCCTTAATGTTCCTATATGAACAAATGGAGATCTGCCATCATATACTTTAGACCCATCAATAAATAAGGTTGACACAAATAAACAGATAAATAAATAATTGTGAAGAGCCTAGAAAATGGGCATCAGTCAGCATTAGTGGTGGAACCATATGATGGAATGTCAAGCTTCCTACACTGGGATTCTCAGTGTAGGAAGCATTAGTGCTGACTTCATTGCATTTTTGTTTGTGTTGTATGCATTTTCAGCTTTGTACTGTGCCTTCATTTAACTCTGTCAGTCCGTCTTGCTGTATTTAACTTTATGCTACACTCTATTCTAAGAAAATACACATTTTTCCTTCATTTCACAGTATACCTACTCTATCCATTGCACAGATGGCTTTCTTTTCTTCTTCCTCTCCCTCACATACAGTACAGTATGCACCTCTCGCCATGTAAGATCATTTCTAGTTCCAACCCTGCTACTCGCCTCTCTTTATGCTCAAAGTTAACTTATGTTATCTCACTTAAATACGAACTGACCAATCAGCAATTTGCATTTACTCTGGAAAATGTATTATGATAAGGATCATTACTTTTCACTTAATGTGTCTTAACCAATATATGACAATTAACACAGCCAAGAGCTGGTTTACTGCATACATTCATTTAAGCAAACAAGTAGTGAAAGTGTGTACATCCTACTAATGGTGCGACAGGCTTACTGTGCTTGTCAAAATTCAGAGACACTCCTTAGTGTCAACTGATGGGTCTACACACTGGCGCTATTAACAGTTTCAAAAATAATCTGTGTGACTCATTTTCAACAAACGATAGGCTTTTATTCTTATTCTTACTATCTTTTATTTCACTTCTCTTTTTTTTATTGCTTTCAGAATTTTTTTTTTTTTTTTGGAATTCAAACTTCTGGCTTTGTTTTTTCCATTGAAGAACAACAGCTTCTGTTATTTGAGTGTTAAATAACTAACATAGGTGTTGATTACAGAGTTTTATTCCACAAAAAAAAAAAAAAGAAAGAAAACGCAAGTGTTAGTGAACTAATTATCCAATACTCCTTATTATCTAAAAATACTTTGCTTCAGAACATCAAACTCAACATCTTCTAATTATTAGAACGATGGAACACCTTTTTGCACTCCAGAAAATCGAGGTGTGACATAATTAACCTTACTGAAAAACACGTTAAATTTAGCTGGTAATACTACTATGTGAGGAAAAAAGCAGGATAGCAATGTCAAGCTGAGAGAACATATGCTGTGATTTCTTTAATATCCTACCTTTACTGGTATGTCCTGTCAAATGGAACATTAACCATTCTTTGACACATTCTCTCTTTGTCTGCATTCATAGGAATTGCTACCATCACTCATTCTTTTCCTTTACCTCAATATTACACAACACCACATTAAGCCTTCAAATGGGAAAGTAAAACATTATCTGCACCTCATTCTGGCTGGCAGACTGTAGATAGTGGCTGACAGATCAAATGCAAACATCCATCTGGACATTAGATCTTATACTTTAATAATAGCCACATCATATTAAGGACTTGAAAAAAATGACAGGCAAGGAGGAAGCATTTGATTCTGGCACCGCGCCTTATTGTCAAGGGAAGCCATAATCATATAAGATCTTATTCCGCTGCACATTATTTGTTCTCTAGCTGATCATCAGTTGGCCCCGCTGCATGCCTAATGAACGATAAATAAGGTTTAATTTATCCGACACAAGTTTCCCATCCTTCAGCACTGAGCATAAGGTTGGACGAGATTCCATTGGAATTATATGAGAGCAATTTTTCAGCTAGTGGGATGGTCCAATTGCCACCCCTATATTTGGTTTTCACAGGCATTCCTTTGGCTTTAAGCTGTGCAACTTTATAGGTCTATTAGGAATACATCAAACAATGAATGACATCAATCTTATTGTGTGAATGTGCCTTGGGTAAAAATAAGATAAAACTTTCCATTACAGGGCCTCCAAAGCACATTTGCCCTCCAAAATTGATCCAGTATTGACAATTTACACTTAGGGTGACCTTTCATAACTGCCCACATACTTGAAAGCCAATATTATTTGGAGAGTGAGCAAGGAAATCACACATCCCACTGCAAATGCTCTAGGATGTTATTGGATATGATAAATTAGTACACATTTTGCCTCTGCAGTTGTTCATTGATGATCCACTAGGCAAGAGGGATAAGCTCTTCAAAAATACCCTTTTATAATTAAGTAAGACAATACTGGACATAAGTGTTAAGAGCTCTCAGGCCACTCGATCAGTGACTTTATTTCAATAGGAAACTAAAGGGAAAAGATGAGAGACCGTAGGGGATGGAAGCGAGGTTCCAAAGGGAAGTCTTCTCAAACAGGGAGCTGTAAACGGGGATAATAGCATCAAAAGGGCAGTCGGACAACCCCCTGTTGATACCTCGTAGTCAAGTAGATAGCTTTCGTGTGATTCAAACAGCAAAGGGGTTAGAGGGAACTTAAGAACAGAGGCAGGGGCGAGAGACCCCTGGTGTCCAAAGAGAAGGCCATTATTAAGATTTGATTTATCTGCTCAAATGCTCTATGTCACACTTCACTTACTTTACATCCTCTCTTGGCAGAGTCGAGCAACAAATCAGTTATGTGCCAAGGGTACTCAAATGGTACATAAAATCTTCATCTATATTTCCATGATGGCTTTTCTGTTGGAGATGAAAAATGATCAGGTCTACAGAGATGCCCTGTGGGTCAAAAGGAGGGACAATGGCTTTGTCCAAGCTCTAGGACAGGCATGTCTGTCCACACGTCAGTTCCCTTCCATCTGCCTTTTCTGTTTGGCTGCTGATAAATATCCTTATCTATGAGAAACAGGTGATAGGTTTCAAGCGGTACATCTCTACAGAACTCTTCTCTCATCTGCTCTATTGATATCTCACATCTACTAAACCGTCCACGCTGGAGTGTGAGGCGCCAACACCTTCTGGGCCTCTTCACCTCAAACCATGTTAGCTCCACTTCCTTTAGGATCACCTCTAGGGCTGCCCCAATGAATAACATCTATCAACACCCTAAAGTGGAGGCCAGGAGCTTGTGGAGGCAAAGAGCTTTAGCCCTCAAGTCAGAGGCACCCTACAGCAATAGTCCCTATCAGATATGTCACACATACTTGAATGTGTGTGTGTGAAACAGCAAAGGAGAACAACTGCCAGAGAGGTTGAGAGACAACACAGAGATAAAACGATGAGTACAACATATGTGTGAGCAAATTAATTGCTAAGGGAATTACGATCACTATCACTTCCTGTGATGTAATTCAAGAAACAAATGGCTGATTTTCTCCCAGATCAGGGGAAAAATGAGAAAACAGCTGCCAGGCTGAACATACTGTGGTTGTCTGCATCAGGGTTACAAACACAGGAGCAATATGCATTAAAAAATGTGAAAGGTGATTGGAAATAAATGAACACAGGGACATTCGTCACCACCAACACCTTAAACGGGCTTTCCTTTGGACTTTTCATTTGCCTTTTTTGCAGATTCATCGCCTTTCTTGAATAAAAGTTTCATGAGAGAAAATAGGTAATTTAATCTTCATTAAACCTACAAGGAGCTCACTCTCTGACCTGACCGGCTGAATTTACCGCGGCTTCAAGGAATTAGACCGTTAGGCTGAAATTCTGTAACCATGACAAGCATTATATCACTGCATCTCCGTTTCCTAATGGATATAAGATGATCCTTCTCTGTTCACTGTCAAATAAGTCCTTAAGAGACTTACTATATAGAACAGAGGAGGGAACTTTTGATGGACTGACCTGTGAAGGTGAAGCAGGAGACTCGGGCAAACAGAGGAAGGGAGAGAGGCCCTGGTTTGGGATTGTAATGACATTGAAAAGGCAGTAAATAAATAAGATGGGCTTGGATCTCTTTGAAATCTGATTGATGTGTCTTTTGGGATGCCCCCCAGTATGAAAGACCTACTGAGTCTGTGGCTTTCATCCCTGACCGAAAATCGATGAGCCAGGATGTATGAGAGGCTCCTGCTCTCTACCCACCAATCTCCTGCCAGATTCCCAGGTAACTGTCTTAGAAGAAAGGGAATAGGAGATTAAAAAAAAAAAAAAAAAGGTGTACGGTAACTCATATCTTTTTAGTAAAACTTAATTTTAAATTACACTATCTACAGAAGAAAAAAAAAACAACGGCAAAAGAAAACCCAAACGTACAATATACCCCCCAAAAAAGGAAAAACGACCTTTACAAATTAACTTCCTGAAATGAGACTGAACCCACAACAGAAACATGGTTTCCCTGGTCTCCATCAATCCATCTACTTTCTTTGTGTTGAATTAGGAATGGCTGGTGTAATTGCATAACACGAGTATGGCCTCGCGGGTTAGATTTTCCATCTTACACAAAGTGGAGACAAGGAAATAGGAAATGCTTCTGGAATTGGGTGTAATTAAGACTGACGGCGGCAAGAATTGTGCTCAGCCTGACACTTGAGGTAGTCTGCTGAAGTATGGTTTAGCCTAAAGGACGACAAAGAACAGCATGCTGGGTTTAAATGAACTCCTTTCAACGCAAGTGAAGATTCTTGTATGACTAACGGAGTCTCTCTCACACACACTGCTCGCTTAAGGATGACAGGAGGTTAATCAAGCTTTAAAGCATGAGATTACAACAGACATGACAAGCAGGATTGAATAGATTTGGCACAATGTCTGCTATAACTGTTCTGAGAACCTTTTCTAACAGAAAATTCAGGGACTGAAATGTTGTCAGACCCTGAGTCAGACACAAATTGCATTTACACCCAAACAAAGCACATAAATGATGCTGCCCCGCTGACCTAAAGAATACATTGCTGTTCTTTAAGTACTACAGAAACATTTCCAGTTTCCACCATGCATGCAGGAGTAGCAACCTAAAGACAAGGAGACCTGTTAACTTTAAAAAAAAACAACTACAAACTGTGGTTAAAGATTTCTGTTTGTCCTCTTTCATCAGATGAGACAAAGTCCCCTCATGTTGTATAGCAACTGATTTAGAGAAGAAAAAAACAACCTATGGAGCCAGTATTTCAAAAGGATTTTCCCTTCTCATCACCTCGGAGTACAGACTCCATGCAGCAGTTTATCAAACCAGTACAGGGCTTCATATAAATAAACAGGGAGCTGTCAGTACACAATGCATTTTAGTAGCTTCACAGTGGTGGGCACTCGGTGGGAGGGTAGGGTGTGTAATGACACAAAATCCATTATAAAGAAAACAGAATTTTTGGTTACGTCCCAAAAATAGAAAAACAATTTATGAACACAGAACATGAAGTTAACAGGAGGTTAATCAGGACAAGCAAAAAAGTTTTAAATAAAGATATGCAGTATTTAGTTTTGCCATGTTCCAGAGATTCAATAACACTCCATTTAGTGCAATGGTGTCTGAAGAAAAACATATATCATTTTTGCCTTTGGGAAGTTGCAGAGTTGGTAGCCAAGAAAGTAGGAACAGTGTTAAAGTTAAAATGGGTGTTCTTAATGAAGGTTTATCCCACTATTAAGTTCCTAGTGTCCTTTTAATCTTGGCAAATCATATGAACACTACAACAACTGATGTTACAGTTTCACTTTTACTGTGAGTTCTATAATTTCAGGAGTCCAGACACTGATCGGTCAGTCTTAGGAACCCAGTGTTACATCTAACATCTGTTGACAAAGTTGGTTATTTCTGGACTATTTTAACAAAGTCCAATTTGCTATGAAATCTATTTTGTTAATTAACAATTCAAGCAAAAAAAACCAAAAAAAAAAAAAAACACGGCTGACTAACCACAAACAGAGTATTTGGTAACCAAAAGTTCTTAGAAGTATTAAACATAGCAGTGCTGATCTGGGAGTCGATGAATACTCCCACCAGTGTCACTCTGTATCTACACTCTAGAGTCTAGACCGCTAGATTAAAACAAACAAACAAACAAAAAAAACTTCACAGTTGTTGTTGTTGTGCATTGAGTCCAGACCAACAGGTTCTTCCACACCTTAAGTGAAACCATTAGGTTGTTCCCATCAAACAGTTTAAACATCTTTAAAAAAAAAACAGTCATTGCCAGATATCAGCTAAAAACATTTACATGAATAATAATATCAAAATTTTTTTTCCATTTTTTAAAACTTTTTAAATACCTGCTTAGAGATTACAGCAATTGGTGATTAAAAACAAACAAACAAACAAAAAACAAACAAACCAGCACACAAAAAAGCTCACGCTGACACCCTTGGGATACATACACCAGCACAATATCAGCTACGTGGACATGCAGCAATAACAACAAAAATATAGGGAATCTGCATAGCATAAAAGGCAAGAATCCTTTAGAAACAGACTGTGCTACTGAGCATCAGCTTGACATTTACCAAACATACAGGGAAAAAATAGGTGTAATTCACAAAAATCTTGTGAGCAGCCAAAGCACTGAGGTCCACAGACCTCTCCATCAGAATATTGGCTAAACATTGCTTGAAGGCAGGAAGTGCTATCATGCTTTGACAACGGGCTTTTAGGAAAAGCACAGAAACTTGATGACAACTGTAGCTGCTCCATAAGACAGAAACTGTGCTGAGACATATTCCTTCGAGTAGTGGGACCTTTTTTAGGGTTGCATTAATGTTGCAGGATTTAACATTAAGGATCAAGGTGCTAATGCAAGGGCAAGCTGTATAATTACCTATGGATTCTAAAGGCATAGAGCGTAAGATTTACGCTGTCACCCAGCATTACAATCATTACTGTCCAATTCAATTTTCCTCTGTACTCCTGCATGTGTTAATGTGATCCTATGATCACAAGAAATCTATTTCTAGTAATGACGCTGCAACATTCACATTCTTATGCATGACAGCATATTTTCTGTATTTATTGTTTTTGTCAGTATTGACTTTAACTGAGATCAATTTGTTTGATAGTCTTGACATGGACTCTAATCACTACTTCTAATATATACAGCATATACTATTTTATATGTCAATTTCTCTCCTTATGGCAATTAACTGAAAGCACTGGGGCTTTGATAATATTGTGTATAGTATTGTGTATCATGTAAAGTAAATATGCATGAAAAACAAATGTGTTATCCAACAAATCACACCAGGAAGACTGCACAAGCAGACCTTACTGTATGTAGTTTTGATCAATTAAATATGTACATTGGTATTTTTTCACTTGATATGCTTTGCAAAACGTAAGCTCAAGTCAAAATGAAACCCAATAGTGATATTCTGTGTTTCAATTAGGTGTTTCAATTTTCTGAGTTGCTGTTTGTAACATGTTTTTGGTGACAGTAATTATTCAGTAATAAAATGATAATCGATCCAAAGCGCTCATGACAATATTTTTGTGTACAGTAAATCTTATACTATAACTCTGAACATTTCAATCTTTTCTTAGTTAAAGACTCAGCACAGGACTCTGCATGTTGTAGACCAGCTCAGCTTGAGTGCTCTAACAGGAAGGATGTGTGAGTTATGCAGCCAGGAAAAGTGCAGTAAGAGGCAAGGTGGTATTTGGGTTAAAATGATAGTTAAATACACACACCTAGCGTTCTGTTACCATAATTAGCACCCGGCCACCGAGGGGCTGGACTGGTAGGGCTTTGATCACCTGTAGTAATGTTGGAGGGGAAAAGAAAGAAAGAAAAGAGGATAAAGAAGGCATGAATGAAGAAAAAGGAAACAGAGAAAAATGAAGTGACACATTTCAGATATTGGCAGAAGCACTCCCATAGTCTGGCAAAAAAACCTTTTAGGTTTGCTAACACACCTGCCCGAATATTCAGACACAGACACCAGCGCACAACAAACCCCAATACAGAAATATGGAATGAAAAAGTTGCAGGCGAAGAACGGAGGAGGTTTTGTTTATAGGATGAGCAGTATTATAGCTGTTGAAACAAGAAGAATGTGGGGGTGAATTTGTTTGTTGTTATATAGTCTGTTATACTTGGAAAACCGTTAAAAATAGCAAGATTTTCTACCATAGGTTTAAACCTCAGCCATGGCCATTCTGCAAAAGCATCTTGTCCCTGTGTTCTGGCTGCCTCCCACAGTCTTTCTGTGAGAGACTGGTGACCTGTCCAGTGTGCACCATGCCTGTCACCCGGTGTCAGCCGGGACATGTTTCAGCCCCCTCTCTAATGTATAAAGCAGTTGACTGAGTGGATGATTGAGTTGTAACACTGAAACACTAGAATAACCCTGCCAAGGCAAATGTTCCTTCTCTCAATTTTAAAGAAACTGATCTGCATCAAATCTGTACTCAAAATCTGAACTAGGAGTAGTTTTGATTTTAATTCTAATGTTTTTTTCTTCTTGGAATTAATTTATTATCCTCTTTTATAAAGACAAACACATGCACCATTTATTTCACCGATGTGACTAGAGATAGATCTTGATGGACAATCAGAGAGACACATAGGTGGAATATGAGCACTGCAAAATACAAACAGATTTTTAAACCTATTTGAAAAGCAAACATAAATAAATAAATAAAATTAACTGCCAGAACGCAGGAACAAGTCAGAAACCAAACAGGTACCTTTTCACGTGCAAGTGAAAACACGCATAACCACACTAGACCGGCCATACCGGTATGCTACAATTTAGTTTTCCAATTTAAAAGCTAATGTCGGATCTAACTTTTAACAAAACCAAAACAAACAAACAAAAAAGATCCTGTCCAGTTTTTGTTTCCTTGGATGACTTTAATTTTTACATCTTAGTATTTTTGCATTGGAGAGACAGGTGCTCATGTCTACCACTGACAGACACTGCTACAGTAGAGCAGTCATAATGATAATCTGAAAGGTATTGCTATGCGTGCAAGAAAGAGGAAGTGCAGCTACAGGTCGTGCTGGGCTAAAAACAAACTCTCCTGCTCTCCTGTTTGTTTTGCTTTTACCTATTTTTTTTTTTCAAGCACTTCAGCCATTGTTGTGTTTACTGTTCATTTCATGACCTCCACGGGGGATTTGAATTAACTATACAAAAGAAAAATACGTTACCTGGAGAGTGTTTATTTGCATGCTGGATTGAGGGGTGACAGGAACTTGTTGCATCTTTTGTATTATGAGATGACCGAATGTTAACTTCATTAGAAATCTACAATATTCTATTGAAAATTCCAGTTAATTTATTCATATTTCAAGCTAAAAATCTTACAAATAATACCTTTAAAAACTGTAGTTACAGTATATCATCAGGCATTAGAAAGCCAAGCACCAAATAGTAGTGCATTTGCAAAAATGTCTGTAAATGTAAATATTGCTACAAGGAATCTAAATTTTACTTTTTAGATATATAAAGCAATCTCTGCTCTGACTTCAGCCAATGGTCTGATTTTTTCTCCTTTTTCTCCTTTTTTTTTGCTTCACTTTTTTCTAATATGATTTCCAGTGTGAAGACAGCAGCACCTGTGACTCTTCTGCAGAACTCTAACTTCCATATCAATTGACCCTTGCACCCCTACTAGGTGGTACTCCTCTGGGTATGGCCTATTCATCATTGCAAAATGGAATACATTAGCACCAGGATTTCTCTAAATCAGCCTCAGCCCTACTGTTAAGTGCTTCATGAATGGGAAAGGGGCAATAAATTTCTAATGACCTACACGAGGACGCATGCATGCTTTTTGTTCTGTGACACCTGCTTATATGTACATATGTTTCTACATGTATTAAAGCTGTGTATGTGTGTAATGCATCCTTGAAACAGTCATACACAGGTACAAACAATAAATAAGTGCCATTTACACAGAAACGTTTAATTCATATGACAGACAGCAGTGTTGCAAGAGAGCTATTACCAACTAAAAGGGACAGGTATTTTTCAGCAGACAAGTGAAGCTGACAGAAACAACAAAAATTGTACAATAGGAACTAAACACAGTACTTTGTCAGTCTGCAGTCTGCCTTACCGTTGCGTGGTGTACGTTTTCGCCGATCACGGAAGGCAGCCCCGGACTGCAGAGCCTCCATTAGGCAATCCATCACACCAGTTTCATCTCCCTCTGGAAGAAAGCACATAACAAAAGCACAAATGTTAACAGAATAGCACGCGCATTATCACAGCAAAGTGCATAACTACAGATACACATGTATAGCATACTATATATGTCTAATTTTAGGTATTGTGTTGCGTATGCCCTCTAACTACAGGTCACCTTAAATCACAATAAGAGTGCTTTATTTCTCAATAAGCTATAAACAACCCCTGCAAGTGTATGAGTGTTGAGACAGAGGCCTGTCACCAGAGCCTGTCCTTTATTTCAGTAAACAGCTGGGGAGGAGGGAAATACACTTAAGAGTTTAGTTTAGAGTTTAGAGGAGCCTCTGGATGAAAGCATCCAGTGATGGTCATTGACAGATATTCTTTCTGTGGCTAACGCAGGGGAGCTAAGTGCTCTTTACAAAGATTTAGTGTGGAGTCGCTCAATACCCGGGCACTCTATCTTGTTTAGTCAATGACACAGGGACCGGCCTTCGAAAAACATTCCCCTTGCCCACCATTCCAGCTGTTGTGTAGATCCATGAAATCAGAGAAGTGGAGGCAGCCAGGATGGCTGACGGGACAGGTATGAGACACTAAAAGTGCCATAAGGCCGAGAGTATGATTAGTTGTGCCCATACAGCGCACATGCAGCGTACCGCTCAATGGAAACTGGGTTCAGAAATAAGCTTAGGTTCTAGATCTGGGTCATCTATCTTTACGCCCTCATACTAATGAGTCAGAGGGGCACCATTTTTATCTTTCTGGTCCAGAACAGACATTATTTTAAACTAGGATCATTAGGGTGAGTTATTGTGGAGCCGAAGACTTGGTCATCAATTCTTTTGCGTGTATGAGTGAACTAGCTCTTTCCTACTGTTTACCATCAGGGTCAAGGCATCTTATTTCTGCACTGTGCTTAGATGAAGGAAAATATTCAAAAGTAAGTGGAGACAACTGGTAATTTCAGCACACAGCACTTTCCTAACTACCTGGATTATCAATCTTTTGTTACTTGTGTGCACACAACAGTCAGGCAAATTGGTACACAAATAATTTTAGGAAGTGGCACATATTTTGCTGTCACCATTTAAAGTCAGACCTGTACATGTTTTTTTTTTTAATTGTCCTCCAGCAATAAACTACACCACCTGCAATCATTCATGCGAGTAAAAGAAGACAGTACAACTAAGAATAGAAGCATGTCTTATGCTAATTTTAAAAAAAGCATCTCTTCAGTCATACTCACTAATTTTACTCTCTATCTCATTCCTTCTCTTTCTTCCTCAAGTTCTTCCCAAGGGCTACTTTGAAATCAAAGTATCTGTTCCAACTGTGTGCTGTGCTTAAAAGCAATCCTGATTAAATCAAGCTTAATTAGACCAGCTTTATCAGAACAAAACCAAAGCTGCACCAAGTAGTGCTTATCTCAAATTGCAGCACTACACCTCAGATAGCAAGCTCATTGGTTAAAAAAGGGGAGCATGGGTTTCATCTCCTGTGGACCCCGAGAACAATATGTCGAACAACTTGCAGCTTCTATAACTATATCAACTCCCAAGATCATTAGCTACTTCTTCTTATGTAGGCTAGTAAGGACACGCTGAGTCTGACAGAAGGTAGAGCATGTTAAGTGGCAGGTAAACATTTATCTACAACCACTGTGGTACAAGAAACTTTTTGACAGCTCCTTCTTCACTGCCTTCATGGAGACCTAAACATCACAGGGGGCACCTGACACTTTGATCAATTTGTCCTACTTCTAGCTTAACTGTAGCACAATTCATCATTTGTAATGGCCAGGACTTTGGAGCCCTAGAAGATCGAGGTTCAGGGGGAGGACTGCAGACACAAAGAACCAAAATGACTAAAATGGGAAGCATTTTCCCCAGTTGCTTCACAGTGCTCAATTAACTATGTCCTAAGCTGTCCAAAGCTTAAACCTGAGCAGTTCTTTGCCTTACCAAGAAGGCACAAATGAGCCTCCAGACTGTCTGAACTTATTAACACAAACATATGGTGTATATATTCTACAAATCTACAAAGACAAAGTAAGCATTAGTGGAGAAAACTGAATATTATTTGACTACACTTATTCCACTAATCCTCAAAGCAAACTTTCTTCATTGCTTATTGTAACATTGCTCACTTAAGCAGATATTTCTGCCTTGTTCCCACAATTCACTCATCTTATTTTGAGCTGTTAAACCTAAGGCAAATATTCATCTGCTTCTCATTAGCAGCACTGGTACATTGCATGGTGTGGAATTACAGAAAAGCTAACCTTTTATGCCCAGAGATCTTTCTCAAGAGGAAAGATCCCCTCTGCTCACAGGAAATTGCTTTCTAAATGGGTTAAGATGGGCTAAGACCCAAGACATTGACAAACCCTTCCAGTGATGAAACACCTATGTGGGCACCTTAACTGACAGCCCTGAGGTCCTTAATGATCTTATTAAAGCTTCTGGAAGTGTGGAACGTGGTTGCAGCTTTTGCACTTTTAGGTATTTTCTTAAACAGTTAAATCTTTAAGATTAGAACTAAAGCTATGAAACTCTACCTCCCAGATAGAGGTGGCCTACTGTTTGCATATATTTTCCTTTGATCCTCCTTACTTTACTTTACCGGGATATCAGGTAGTACCTAGCCCGAGAAGCTGAGCCAAATGTAACTGCGTTCTAGGGATTGGCTCTTATATTTACAAGCAGCACTATCACTTTTTCTAATTAGAAGGGATAGAAAGAGCAATGTGATGTCAGCAGGATTGGCATAAGAACTTCACCTGTAAGATTATGTTTTCACTAAGAAAAAAGTACCTTCAGTAAGAAAGCAGCTGTAATGTACCATTCACCATTCCCAGGAGCAGAACTCTGATTTTGATGGTAGCAAAGTGAGGAATAGGAAATAGGTTTGTATGAATACATGGGTGAATGAGATGTGCTGTATGAAGTGCTTTGAGTGCTCATGTAGAGTAGAAAAGCACTATATACAGTAAGAGCCAGTTCATTTACCATTTTAAGGGATACAAATCCATGTTTCACATTTGTGTACTGGCTTCCACCATAAGTTTAATGCAGATTTGTATAATCAAGAGCAAATATAAGTTTTACTAACAAAACCAGCAAAAGGAATGTAAAGGTAGCAAGAGGAAGAGTGACTGAGAGTGTACTCTGACTAATGCTAACTGGGTGACCTATGCTCGTGGCTGCTCATGATGAAATCGGTTAATTGAGATCTGTTTCTTGCAAGTTTTTCAGAAATCCAATGCATCACTCAAGCCTCCATACAAACACTTGTCAGTCAAAAAAAACCAATTAGGAATAAAAAGCTTACATAATGTAAAAACATCTATTTTTAACTTTGGTCAATTAAAATCACTCATCTACAACACTCAAAATATGTACTGCAATTTAAAAGAACAGCTGTCACCTCGAAAATGTGACAAAGCATAATCATTTGAAGTAAAATGGAAAAAAAGAAAAAGAAAAAAAGAAACATGTATGTTTGAATGGCGTGCTTTTTAAGCACCAAAGGCATGGCACTGCTGTAATTACACAGGAGTGTCAACAAAGCCTGTTCATAAATTCAATTTGCTATCTGTCACCCCCTGCATGTTTTTTTCTGTGGAGAAAAACCACAGTGGATCAATTGAGAAATCAATTTCTGATGGCTCACATGCTGCCTTCATGATTCATTGAGGGAAAGAGAGACAAATAATTCTCAGAATCCTAAAAAGCTTCAGGCTTCTAGTATGGATTTCTAATATAACGGCAAATTATAATATCCTGTATGCCATCAGTAAAAGTGCTAGCAATAATATCATGACAGTTGAAGAGATTCAGTATAAAACAGGTACTGTAGATCCATCCATCCATCCATCGCAACACAACTGGTCAGTTAAAACAAACAAAGCAATTTTCATACTTATTTTAATCAATCTCAGTATCCTCTGAATTTCTGCTCACATAAAATACTCCTCCCTAATCAAAGTGTGACAAAATAAGGCATAGGAGAGCTGTCTATTATCCACCACTATCAACTATCCTTCCACTAGCAAATTCCTGAGGCTCATTTACACTGTAATGAGATCTAATGAGAGCTTACCGGCCTTGTGCTTGATGAATTGAACCCACTGTGAGAGAAGAACACAGTGAGAGTTTAACCTCACCACAGTCACCCTTCCTGACTTTTGTAGACAAGATTAGAAGGGAAAGGAAGAATAAAGAGGAGAGGAACAACTCATTCTTAGTTTTTTTTTTTTTTTTTTTGCTTGCTGTGATTGTTTTTGAACACATTTGAGCCCATCTGTTCCTCAACGGAAAGTCACCTGTGCAATTAACCTGGACCATTAGCCGTGAAACAAAGGCCTCAGCGGAGGGGGGGTGGGTTGCTGCTTTATGGCCAGGTGGAGAGGCAACAACCACACTTTCTTTTAATCTCATCTCATCTCTCTAGTCTCACTTGTATGCACCTGGTTTTGTGTTATTTTCACACCTGAATTCAGGCTTAGCAACCTACATATACACAACCACCTGCACTGCTCAGCACCCCCTTCCTCTCACTGCCCTGCTGCCTGCTCTCTAAGTAGCTAGCTTTGAGCACAGTAACCCCTTCTACTCACCCACCTGCCCTTCTGCCACAGCAGCTCCTAAGACTTAGGCAGACAGAGAGCATTACTGCCACAGAGGGTAGAGAGAGCACAAAAGCCCAAAGGACAGGAGTCATGCACCTGTTAGATATCTTCCTTTTGTTTTCCCTGCAGAAAAGCTGCCTCACTACGAAAAAATCTTTGGCACAAAAATCTGAGAAACTTTTCAGAATGGCCGATTAATAAGTGTGTGCATCCTTACTTGTTCCAGTTGAATGAAAAAAAGAAAGGAGGACAAATGGGAATTGGAAATGGCTAATACAAAAGAAAAATTTGCCTGCTGATTAATCTAGGCTGTTTTACAGTAACAACTTCATGAGCAAACCCAATCATGACCTCACTAACTCAGTTAGGGATGCTCCCACAACTCTCCATTCCAGAGGAAATGGCAGTCTAGCTACTACTTAACGTGTGCTCTGAGGCCCTGTTTGGCGCCAGGGTCAGGGGAAAGTAAGTAAGGAAGACATTCGGATAGGGAAAAATGTCTCGCAGTTACAAAAGGTGGGTGGAAGGTGAATGGTGCATTGTGCTGACATGCATGAAGTAGAGACAAGCATTGGTGCTAGGCTGGCCTGGTCACTGCAGGCTTGATCTCACACACTGAAAGAAAGACTGTCCTGACTATGAGAGACTGGAGGAAACGTGGAAAGAAGTTGGATGTCGACAAGGGAGAGATGAAAGTGGATTAGCCGCCGTGGCGATTTGCATTCTGTGGTGGAACGAAAGCCCCAGCGATGCCCCGAATAGCTGGATGCATGAATAAGTAAACAAACAAAAACAAAAATAAACCCTCCATCTGGATGGATGCTGCTAGGCCCCAAGTGAGAAACAGTAGGGAGGGGACACTGGGAAATGGGAAGGGGGGAAGAGAAATGCTTTCAACATAGTCATCACCACACTCTGTTTCCTCCGCTATCATTTGCTTCTACTGCCTGTGGCCCCCCCCCAAGTTAGCATACTGCTATCACCATCTATCCATCGCTTTTGGCTAGTTTGCCCAGTAATACCAACATACAAGCAAGAGCTCCAACCCAGCAATGACAGATGTTAAGATGACACAGTTTAGATGAGCCACATGGGGTCATCATGTCAGGGTGCCAGCAGGGCCTGTCCTCACATCAGAGAAGACCACTATTGCCCTTTTTCCATTAATGAGGTTCTACTTAATTTAGCTATATATTATATTTCCAAATGTATTTGCTTGTCTGCTTCAATTGCACATGAACGTAAGTGACATCCCACTCTCAATCCATAGGGTTTAATATGATGTCTGCCCACCCTTTGCATCTATAACAGCTTCAACTCTTCTGGGAGGGCTTGCGTGTTTATGGGAATTTTTGATCATTCTTCCAGAAGCACATTTGTGAGGTCAGACACTGAAGTTGGACGAGAAGGCCTGGCTCACAGTCTCCACTCTAATTCATCCCAAAGGTGTTCTATCAGATTGAGGTCAGGACTCTGCAGGCCATTCAAGTTCTTAGCGCAGACATCTTGGAACAGGGAGGGGCCATGCTCAATCTGTTCCCACAAAGTGGGGAGCATGAAATTATCCAAAATGTAAGTATTAAGATTTCCTTTCACTGGACCTAAGGAGTCGAACCCAACTACTGAAAAAACACCAACACCATAATCTCCCCTCCATCAAACTTTACACTTGGCACAATGCAGTCAGACAAGTTTCATATATTTTTCTTGGTGATGTAAGGCTTGGATGCAGCTGCTCAGCCATTGAAACCCATTCCATGAAGCTCTCTACGCATTGTTCTTGAGCTAATCTGAAGGCCAAGTTAAGTTTGGAGGTCTGTAGCGATTGTCTCCGCAGAACTTTGGCAACCTCTGTGCACTATGTGCCTCAGCATCTGCTGACCCAATTTACATGGCCTACCGCTTTGTGGCTAGGTTGCTGTCGTTCCCAATTGCTTCCACTTTGTTATAATACAACTAACACTTGACAGTTGACTATTTAGTAGCGAGGAAATTTCACGATGGGAGTTGTTGCACAGGTGGCATCCTATCACGGTACCACGCTGGAATTCACTGAGCTCCTGAGAGCAACCCATTCTTTCACAAGTGTCTGTAGAAGCAGTCTGCATGCCTAGGTGCTTGGTTTTATACACCTGTGGCCATGGAAGTGATTGGAACAACTGAGTTCAATGATTTGAATGAGTGAGTGAATACTAGAGTGTATGGTAGTGCTTGACCCATATGAGTTTTCTGAAGTGACCTCCCAGCAAGGCATATACAATCAGCTCTATATGCACTTGAATAGCATCTTCTTTAAACCAAGCTCTCACTGTTAAGTGATCAAACTCTGTGGTCTTGTTAGGGACAAACCATAGAGTTTAATAACTTAGAGTTTCAGTACTGTTTCTGTTTTACCTCATGCAACATTTTTCTTGTGTTACTGTCTTCTCATCAGCTCTCCATTGCTGAGCTACCACAGCAGTAGTGAAAACTGCTGTTTAGCTACTGTGAAAAGACACAGTGTTTATAACTCTTAGGTCATTATCTTTACAAACATTCTGTTGGCATACTTTACTTTTGTAAAAAAAAAAAAGTCCTAGTGAAAAAAATCTAAGATTTCAGCTTAACATTCTAGTGTCCCAAGGCTGGATCCTTGAAAAGGGAATGGTGTTTTATTGTGCAATGCTATCTGCTGCAGTGGTGGAGCAGGTCCATTGCTGTTTGGTTAAACCTCAAACCTCTAAAACATAAATAAGTGAACAATGCCTCTGACTGTGCTGTTCAGGAACATGGACAAGAAGAGTCTGGGTCTTGTATATTGGTGCTACATCAACATGACAGGCTCTGATGTAAATTTGCTAATGTAAAGTATAACACATGCAATCTTATCTGAATGCAACATAAATATGCAAGTGTTTAAAAAACCTGTGGAAGAATACTCAGCTGCTCTAAAGATTCTGGATTCCATCCATCCTGCAGAGAGTAGAGTCTCCATTTTTGATGAGTGGCATATTTGGATAGTGGATGCCGTTTTGGAATCCAGATCAAGATAACATCTGAACCAAACCCCACATGGGCTGTTCACATCAGTGAAAGGCGGTGCTGCCTGGGGAAGCTAAATGGATTTGACGGTCTTTGTAAGTGAGGGTAATTAGGTTTGATTGACTGTAAAGTGACTGGTGAGGTCCAGATCTGGGAGGGGAAATGATCAGACACTTGAACCACCCACAAATTAATGAGATTCAACTGTGCCGGAGTTGATTTCACCAAGTAGAAGAAGAACATTTCTGAAAGCAATGGGTGAGAGAATATTGCGAGATGGAATGTTCCATGTGTATAGAGAGACACAGAAGGAAAGACACAAAGCAGAAATGACAAAGATTAGTGATTAGAGATATTAGAGAAATTACATAAATAATTATAAGGTGCGAGCTATTGGTGTTTTTTTTTTTTAATTTAAATTTTTGTACTTCTCCTAATGTTAAAGAGTGTCTGGAAAGAAATATACCAGTTCACCTTGAAAATGTGATGCAGACAAATGCAGACAGATAAAAATATGGGAGGAACTATTCCCTGGTTGCCTTTAATTGCTAATGACTAGGGTATTTATCATGAAATACTGAAAGCTTCCCTATAAAGCTAGGGTCATTTCATTACGCTGACGTTTATTTTTGGAGATGTACTGGAAATATCAAAATCTGGGAGCCTAGTGGATGACTATTTTATTGTATTACTTTCATTTACAAAATGGCATTTTTCAATAAACTGTTTGTAATCCTTGCATGTCACTTATTTATGAATAAGTCTTTTTTCCCCCACATATTTCACTTTATTCTGTTTGGTCCAAGAGCACTGAGATGCAGCCCTCTATAATCTCTGTGCTGTCATTGCCTTGAAGCAGATCCCGATTCTGCCCAGAGATACAGGACGATCTAATATGCCGTTATTTATTAGAATAGGTGTATGACAGCAGATAATCCCGGTGCCCTTGTTCCCGTCTTTCTAGGTAATGACGGAATTCACTGGTCCATATGCAGAAGTTTCAGAGAATGCCTTGTACTTCTTGCACTCTAAATTGAGACAGCTTACATGCAAGGACAAAGAAAAAGCAATTTGTTCAAAGTTTGGCATTACACTGCAGTTACATCCATATGCAGATGTAGCAAGAGACTTCATTCAGTCATCAGAAATTACAAATATATAACCAGACGAGGAAGGCATCATTGGTATGTCGAAGATAATGCATTTTGGGGGAAAACAGGCAGTAAACTCAGACGGGTGGTTTTATATATCACTGTAAAATTCTGAAAGGTCTATCCTTGTTCATCATATTATATATCAAACAAGAAGGTCAGCTTTAGTGCTCTAAAACTGGCTTCATTTTCCAAGCTAAGGTGAGGAAAAGAGAGAATATGTCTCAGAAGCATTTTTTTTTTATTTTTTTTATCTGCTTAGGTTTTTGACCTCCATGTCTCTATAAGCTATCTCTCCTGGTAATATTGTTTGCCATGTCTGCTGTGCTGTGGAGCCACATGCACACCTAGACAGCCAACCTGTCCAACTCACTGCCACTTGTCAGTCCATGTCTATGATCACCTGGCTGGCATGGCTGCGACACAAGTATGCACCGGCCTACCGGCAGCTGTCAGTGTCACACAAAACCATCAATCTACATCTCCACCACTGTCATTTCTGACAGGGCTCTGCTGGCCACAACCAGTCAGCCAGCTGCACAGAAATATGTCATTTTAATTTAGCATGCCACACTAATCGACACTTGCATTTGAGAAAAATCAGTTCTTTGACAAACAAAAGTTAAAAAAAAAAAAAAAAAAAAAAAAAAAAAAAAAAAACCTAAATAAAATAAAACTTGAAGACAACTTTGCTTTGACAGCAAGCACTATAATGACAACATGTTTAAGAAAGAATAAATAGGACTGATATTCATAAATTCTATCAAATCTTAATGTGTTTGGATTTAGTTCTTACATGTGCATTATGCAAAACACACATGTGCTTTATCTTAATTGCACATTTAAATGTCACTCTGTAATAGCATGTCGAATGGAGCTGAGGCGTCTGAATAAATCTGAATTGGATACAAGCAGGCAAACACTGCAGAGAGAGCCTAACCTAACTAACCTTCTTTATTTTAATATACATTGGGCCCTCAAAATGTGAAAGGATAGGGAAGATGCATAAATAAAAGCTGCAGGCCCATAATTGTCAACATGCAGCTGCTCTCTTCAGGAAATTTTAGAGACATGGACATCTCATTCTTGCTGGCCTTGCTGAGTGAAAAAAAAAAAAAGCCCAAAAAACTATCACAAGATGAGAAAAGAGCTTTGAAGACTAATCGAGGAGACGTAATAACTGTACAGTTACATTAAAATGAACAACAAACTTTACACATTATTGGAAATGTTGCTCAATATCTGTGACTTTGATATTAAATATACACGACTGCGTTACATATAGATGAGCTCCATGATTTTTAAACATAGTGACAGAATGTGTGGTATACTCAACCTACAGAAGTTTTGCGAACAAAGACGACAATACTGAAAACGATTAAAGTACGTGTTCGATAGCTATATTATCACAAACACAAAAACTTCGCCAAAACATATTTATCTGCTATAAAATTCCCAGTGAGCAATCCAATGTATGGATCTACATTCCGTGAGTGCGTCTGCAAGCTGTTGCAACGGACTGAGGCTGGGGGCTGGGGCGGGTGTGGGGGTGTGCTCTAATTCAGTCTGTAAAAAAAATGATCACTTTACAAGTAAAACTTAATCATAAAAACAGCATCTGTGCAGCCTCTGCATTTGGTTTTAGGGTTTTAGCAATACCCTCTAGTACAATTATAAGAATTGATTTTACTGAAATATAGTTTTCCATTCAAATATTTTTATTTTGGGATCTGCAATTAGTAAAGTAATAAAGTTGGATAGCATTTCATGTGTGTTTCCAACTGAGACAGCAGACAGTTGGTACACTCGTAAAATGTAATGTGAAATTTGAACCAATATGCTTCTAGGCTTTATTTTCTTCAGGTTGACAAAGTGTATTTTTAGATGTTCATGTGGTGAAGGGGACTTTTACATAGAGCACGCTAGATTAGGTTTTACTTTGTTTCTCAATTGCGAGAAGAATGGACAAAAATGTAAAACTAATTTCTCAGGATTTCTTTCCCTCTATATGGACTAAATAAAATGTTTGACTTATTACTTTTTTTCTGGTTGCTTGTTTATTTACTTTTATGTGCCTTATGCCAAGCTGCATTGAGCTCAAAGAAGCATGTGTGCTTCCCGGCTCTGTTCAAAGCTTAGTGAATTTGACTGGGGTATACAGTTGACATGTGGGTTCAGACACTTGCCCCAGACGGGGGCACTGACCCCGGTGATGCCAGCCGATCAGGCAGCCGGAGGGGTCTGCTACTCTTCACAAAATGCCTTAGAGAAGTAAAGTCCAGATGCTCTACCATACTCAGGCTCTCGACACACTCAGCATGCTGTTTGTGACATTGTTTCATATGCTGCAATAAAAAATATCCTGCTGCGTTGAGCCATCTTCTCTTGTTTTAGACAGAAGCATTAGTTTGGCTTTATTCCACTGTGTTCAACGGTTATTTCCAGTGAAGTAAAGTGATTTAGTAAATGTTGAACATCTGGTCAGTTCAAGAGAATATGGAAATCCACTTAGAGGAAATTAAAACAAATGGGGTGACTGGGTAATGATTTCATAAGCAATTTCCTACATTAGGATTTCTAATACTTCACAAAGAAAACGTGTTCAGCGCTTGTCTCATCTATCAATCACGCTTGTTGACGAAGTGAGCATGTCACTGAACGTGGAGGGAGCGCAATCTCAAGTTTTATCAACTGGGAAATGGGATTTTTTTTTAATTATTATCCTACCACATTTGTCCGTCAGCCCTCCCCCACCCTGGTCCCATCCTGGCAAAAGCTAAATGAATTAAACTCCCATTAAATATGTATTTCATTCTTAATCATTTGCAAGCGAAGAGGATTAGGTTGCAATTTGTGAAATGACATCAAATCTATCCCTTCTCAAAAATAGCCTCTTGAAATGGCATTAAACAAAATACTATGATCCATCAAAGAGTGTTTTAAGCAATAAAATGAGAAAATCAGTAAATCCATAAAACAGATAAGACAATGACCTGCGCATAATTCTCATAATAGAATGGCCATATGTTTACTCTATCTGCTTATGTTAATGGATTTGCCAATATAAATTTATTTATATTTGATCTCACTGTTTCTCTCTCTCTCCCCCCCCCCCATCTTAAATGATACAAACAATATAGTATACTATAAAGACATGACTATTATAATTCTATTTCAGAATTTCAATTAGCCTTTCAACCTTTAATATACTAAATTATGTTTGGGCATGATTAATTAATGGTGAAAGGAATTAAACAATCCATCACTGGAAACATGACTGCCACTCAGCCTGAAATATTGATGTGAAAAGTCTCCTGAAATAACTAATTCTGTAGCACATGTAGAATTTTAGAACAGGACTGGAGAAAAAAAAGCCAAGCCTCTTAAGCTGAAGCTGTTAACTGGAGAGAAATGGAGAGAGAAAGGGAAGATGTGAGAGCACCAAATATCCTGCAACGTGTGTTCGAACCACACAGCTTAATGAGAAACTTGAGAGAGAACAGAAGCACAAACCACCGAGCTGCTGTAACCTCCAACCTGCTTCTGGCTGAAGTTCAGATTCTCATTCACATAATCCATTTAAAAATATCTGCATTTGATTGTTTTGTTTTGTTTTTTTTCTCTCTGATTACATTTCACATACCTCGAAAAAAGTTAGTACACAAAAATAAACTACTCAAGGTTTTATGAACATTTGCAATCCATCTAGGTAAGAATCTTTTCAGAGGAAAATAGCAGCCTGGGCTTGGTACAAGTTGAATTTTAAACTGTGTATTTTATAATTTCCAAGGTCATTGTCATCGCAACAGTCCAACGAGCTAGGTGATGGTGCAGAGGACAATCCCCACTATCTCCAAGGCCGCAGGCAACGTTGCCCATGTCATCCTTATGTTTTATTCATACAAGTCATATTATGGCATTCAGAAACTGAGATCAAAATCTGCTCTGGCAGAAATATTTAATATCATACCTACTTCTCTATCCTTCTCCATCTGGTTAGCCAGAATAAGAGAGAGGGGTAGACAGGCTCCCTCAGCTCAGCCATGTTGGATTATTAAAAGTGAGGCTTTCAGAGAGGTCACTACTCAGGAAAAAAAAATGCAGCATGCATCAATTATCTTGGAGAGTTTGTGGCATACTGAAGACTGTCTTGTCACATTTCCCAATATGGCTGAGCTACAGAGAGGCCCTCGCCTGGTGCTGACATTTAGAAGTTGGTAAATTGTGAAAATCCCAGTCAATTTGTGCAAAAAAAAAAAAAAAAAAAAAAAAAAGACCACACTGACTGCTCACAAAGCCCCCCAGGCTTGAGATATCTTCTCAGTGTCATTGGCATAACTAGACACAGGCATCCAGCTCTGTCACTATTATTTTTCATGTGTGAACAACTGTGACTTTCATTGATCAATACATGGCTTACTGGCATTGCTCGAGGACACGGACTAATTCTAGCTATTCGCAACATTAAATATAACATGCTGCCTGAAAACAGTCTTTTGCTTGCACGAGACCAGTGAATAAATGGACCGATGGGTTAATAAACCCACCACGATCATATTGAATGTGTCATCCACAGAACAACCTTTAGCCTTTTGTATATGTAGTGCATAACTGTCAGTCTTTATATGCCCATGACTATGTCCCTGCCAGTTCTTTCATATGTAAAGCAAAGCTGGTGACAAAGCTGCACTGCAGCATTGGAATTTACTATCTAAAATATGTATAATTTTTAGTCTATGTACATGAAAAAACTATACACAATACATACGCATAACCTCTCTGTTGTTTGGAAGCACTGTGTCAGGTATCAAAGTAACTAGGATCCCTTCATAGCTAAGAAAGATAAGTTGTACTTCTCCTACACACTACCCTCTTCCTTCAGTTCCAATGTGCGTGTAGCAAAATTCCACGAAATCCCCTTTCCATCCTCCTGTTCTTGTCCTCCAAGCTCCCCCATCTCTGCCTCGGTGGCGGCATGGGGAGAAGTGGCATACCTTTGTTCATGTCAATCAGCTGTTTCTTCTTCTGCTGGCGTTCCTGCTTCTCCCGCTCTGCTTTCTCCTTCGCCAGCTTGGCTCTCTTGATCTTCTCCTCCATCTCCTTCTTCTTGTGGTTCTCCTTCAACGCGTCCTGATGAGGCACACGCACAGACACACAAACACACAGATAAAATCAGAATTTGGATGCTGCCGCCAACCACTTTTTTAGCATCACTACTGTATAGTGTTCAGAAGCAGCAGCATGCCGTTAGGAAATTCTATTCAGAGGAAGGTTTGATAGTTACAGATAAGCAGCTGGAAAAAAAGCAATACATTATGCTTTATGTATCGACTTTTTAAAATACAAGGCCATTTGTCTAAATGTTTTCAGCTGCTAGATTCACATAGTTTTCATTATCACAAAGAGCTTATTTGTTATGAAAAACGCATCAATGTGGTCATATGGATATGCCACAGCATGAAAAAAAGTGTGGCAGCAGTTTGATGGTCTCTGAGGAGGCATAAAGATATCATCTTCCTCCTTCTTCATGGCCAGCTGAAATGTCAGGAGTCAGAGAAAGAGAGATAATCAACAGTACGTATTCAGCCTTTACAAATGTGTCAGTTTGTTCTTGTGCCAACAGAGAATAAGATGCAACCAAGTGACCTTTGAAAAAAAAAAGTTATCACATTGCAGGTCTGTGGCACAGCAGGACCCGTTGTAGGTTAGTACACGTGGGAGAGGTCATGCAGGATGCACATATACTGTATGCATGCATATGAGTGTATGTGCCTATAGTGAGAACCGTGGGCATCTTTGTGCTCCTGCTTATTCTGGTGTTCCCCTCATGTATGCATTGTGTGTGCATCAGTAAGTGAAGGCATGGCCCTGTCTGTGCACTGATATAATAAGTGGCGACAGTAGGCCCCCCATCTAATGCCCCTGTGGTCCTGATGTGTGTGTCGTGTTGGCAGCTAAGACAGAGGGATTATGGGGATTGTGGGGAAGGAACAAGGAAAAAGCAGCTCATCGTGCCAGTCAATAGCAGAGCTTTTCTCCATGTCCAAGGACACAAGCCCTCATTGTCACTGTCTCCTTGTTAGATGACAAGGGCAATGAGAGAGAGCAAGAGAGAGAGACGGAGAAAAAGAGGTAAAGGGGGTGTGGTAATAATGAAATCAAGATAGAATAAAAAAGAATTAAGTGAAAAAAATAGTTAACAGTATTATTGTTAAGTGCATTTTGAAAATGTAAGATGTCAAATTTTGTCTCTGAGGCTGATAAAAATTTGTCAGCACTCACATTTCAACCTACATTTTATCATCACATCCAAGCTGTGCAAATGATACAGACACAAGTATAAACGACTGATTCCTTTCACTGTGCTGCTATTTGGAATGAGAGAGGATTAAAGCTGTGCTGTATATTCAGTAATAAATTACTTAACCTTTTGTTAAAATATTGGACAGTTCAAAAGTTTTGTCATCATTTGCCGACAGGATTCCTTGCACTTCGGAAACATCGTTGCTGCAACGCTCGACATTTACAGCATAAATTATTGGAAGATATATTATGCAGATTACATATAAAATCCTGTCGGCAAAACTTATTTTAAACAAACAACTAATTCTGACTGTAAACATGATTATGCATATGAATATAATTATGTTACTCTAATCAAACAGCACGACTAATTACCATAGCACCAAATATGTGTTCACTATCCTCATATTTTCCACTTTACCATTCTCTTTGGCCATCCCAATTTTGCCACTGGCAACAGCTGATTGTATCAGGTCTCATTTTCTTGGCAGCTCTGTATCCCGTAGACACAGGAGAGAAAACAATCTTCATGAGGTGCGTTTAACAAAAACACACCTCATGCAGAGAACCTGATTTAAAACTCATTGACACATAAGGCAAGAGACCCGGGTTCCTCTTAAATCGACTTATGAATTCTGAGTTATAAAAGTACGTGCATTGCGTCTGGTCTTCCGAGCACTCTCGTCTACTCCTGATCAAAACAGAAGTAACAATATAATTTTAAGTAACCATGGAAACCAGTTATTTTTGGCCATGGCATTTGTCTGTACAGTAGGTGATGCTCATTACTATAATTAGTGGCACAAGAGCTTAATTATTTATTAAAATAACTGAAAACATTACATAAAAGTTGAGCTAATCAATGTATAACTGCATAATATACTCATAGTCCCACTGAGAGGGACACCTTCATCCAGCTGGAGGAGGATTTATTCAGTTCAGTTCAGCTAGGTAGGTTTTTGTTCACAAACTTAATAAAAATGCTCTTCAACAAAATTAATTTAGCTTTTAAGTTGGCCTCTGAATATACAGCACGATAACTGGCCCTTTAACAGACACAATTTTGCCTTATAACTCTTAATTAAAACTGTGAAACCCTATATTTAGGGGCTCTGGGTGTGCCCTGTAAGAATGTTTACACTCTGAGACCATTCAAAATGTGTGGTTTTGTACAATAGCACCTTAAATGGCAGGTATCGCCACTGAAGCAGCACATTATAGCACTGAGGCTCATAGAGGCCATGAGATGAAGTGAGTGGATGTCACACGCAGTGTGTTTGATATGGAGATTATAAGTACTCTTCTCTCTATACCTGGCTTGAAACTGAATGCTGTGGAATACGCACGTCCAATCTAGCAACAAAGGCCAGGCAAGACTTTTCCCTTTTCAGGTCTGTTCTTTCCATAATTCATGAAATGTGTTTGCTGTTCTTCCTTGACCCTGCACAGCACAATACATCTCCCACAGCATGGTTCCCCTCCCATGCATACAGGTTTGCCAGTCCAATGGGGGAGCAATAAGTATTTCCAACTGCTCAGTTGCACCAGTGATCTCACACAGAGAGTGTCACTGCTATATCTCATTTGAATTTTACAAACACTACAACGCCTGGGCTTTAAGCAGCAAATGTGTTTATTAGCCATCTGTTACACTGTGTGCCAGGATGTGGGGAAAATATCTTCAAGAAGTTATAGGTTACAGATTGTGAGACTTCTGCTCTGTGGTATACATGTATTCCCATATTGATAGGTGACCTCTAAAATCTGGTGCAATGAATTTAATGACTGTGCACCACTAGCAGCATCCTGAGGAAATGTGACAGTGATTCAGCAAGAAGGTTGCGAGTCTTTGCCAGAGCATCATCTTTAGCATCATCAGCATGATTATGAAAATTTCTCATATTGTGGAGGAATTAGGAAGCTTTAGAAATATATGGGCTCAGAAGTGGACGGATCCACCCCCACACACAGACACAGAAACCATCATTCTAATCTCTTAGATGCTCTATCTCGCTACTTTGCGAACCAAGTCTGGGTTATTTGGTCTTATTAGAAAGTCACTCAATTAACAAGGAAGACTGTTAGCTCATCCCAGCCCATCTGCTGTGCTTTGATAACTCATTAATGAAAAAAATCCTCATCCCCATGCTCCTGGTCAGGATTACATATACAGACCCTGCGATTGCATTTCAGTCATACTCAATTTCAGAATATGGCAGCAGCATTAAATTAACAAATTGTTGGACTCTTGGAATACTGACTCCATGTACTGAAATCAAATAATAATTCATTGGCCACAGGAAAAAGGAAAAAAAAAAGAGAGAATGGGACAGGAGCGAGGGAGAAAAAGAGAATGAAACAGAAGGAAAATCGAGTTAATGGATTCTCTTATCAGTTACATTCAGTTCTGTGAGGACTGTCTGTCAATGCGTTTACTCAAATGCCTCATGTCGGTCGGGTGCATTAAGCCTTAGCTTTTTAGCAAAAGCAATTTAGGGTGACTGTATTGCAATGGAATTCTTTAATACTGCAGATGCTTTGTGATGTGAATGCATTACACGAGGCAATGCAACATAGATGGAAGAAAGTCAAACAACTCAACGTCTCAATATTGAAATAAACGTGTGAGACACACCAGGCATATTAAGAAGTTACATTTTCTTGAATGACAAAAAGTCAGAGCGTTCATCTGATTTGCCAGTTGGAACAAATCGGCAACAGTTGATGCGGGTCAATTTTTTTCAAAGACAAATAACCGGCAGATATCGCCCCAAAATTGCTTTACTGACAAGAAAAAGCTAAGAAGACACTTTCGCTGTGCTGAAAAGGAGCTAGCCCAGTTGTTTTCACAGAGTAAGAAAAATAAAATTCAACTATAAACAAGCGCTGATTCCTTGTGCTCTGCAAGCAGATGAGATTAGCATTCCTGTCAGCAGAGCTGAAAAGCCAAAAGCTATAAATATCTGAAGAATATGGTGATTAAAGGATTGTTGTTATATGAATATATTAACTTACAACCCAACCCCCATTTCACAAAACTATATCTCAGTCGCTTCCCTCCCCTTAACCATAGAAGGAAAGTTTAAATCACTAATAAAATATTCATATGCAGCTATTTGCTTGAGAGAATAATTTATTCTATTATAATTTATGCTTCTTTTAGAGATATGCAACTCTGGAATCCTCAAGGGAGCATTATGTTGTGTGGTTGTGCACTTTGATCAGTCGGAATGAAAAGTTGGTTTCAAATGGGGATCAGAGAAAAGAGAGGAAACGGATTCAGACAAGGGGACCTTGCCATTCATGCTAATAGATTGTGAAGACTGAGGGTATGCCGTCTGGACACCGTGTCATCATCCTGACACCGGGAGCTTTCAGGGCATTGCCAGTAGGGATGAAGAGACTGTTCAAGGTGGAAACGCAAAGACACTTGAATAAATGTTTAACAGACTACTTAACAGATGATGTTTATTATCATTAATATTACCTCTATACCACCTAATCTGCCTTTCCCTTTATTCACTGCTGTAAGTAGCTGTAAGGGTGATTTTTTAAAATGTTTTCTTTAATCTGATTTAAAATGCTATTTCATGTGCATGATCCTCATGTGTCTCGTGTATGATCCTGCATTTGTATAATTGTAGACAAAAATACTTTCTTATATAATCAGTATTAATATATAATTTTGTTGTGTTTACATATATGCAAATATATAAATATTTAACCAAAGTCTTTATTGGATTCATTCCCTCTGAACGCTCTTTACATTGCCTCGTAAAGACAGCGCATGCATTCACACAACCAGCTTTAAGTTAATGAAACTTTTTACTGACACTTGCTGAAACCTCTTTTATGAAAAAAGACACTTATGAATGCTCATATTCTTAGTACTTCTTGTTTTTTATTTTAATCCCTTTTATAACTTGTTGCCTGTTTTCTTCCAGTTCCCAATTCAAAGAAGACTGAGATGTAGAAAACATTTACACTTATTTACTCATTTTAAAAAGTCTTCAGGTTTAAGCCTCTGACACATTAGATACTAATAAGCACTGTTTTCGGACGTGGAAAAGCTTCTATCCATAAATCATCATGCACAGACGCATAGCCGTCTGTTCTCCTGTATTAACGCAATGTGTTAAAAACTGAAATTCAGATTTAGAACCAAAATCAAATCAAACGTGATGTGTGGACACACGGGGTTTTACTGGAATTCTGCTGCACATGAAATTGACTTCTTGTTGAGCAAACCAAAATATCTTGAACAAACATTAAAGAAGACCCCTAATCTCAAAACTTTTCAGCATTTTTAAATAAGGGGAAAAAAACTAAAAAAGCAACAATCTTGATGGATTATCAGATGACTGAGAGCGAATTCTTTTACCACTGTTGCTCACATAAAGATTAAAGTTGCATAAAAACTGTTGTGGCTTTGAAGAAGATGTACTGTGTCTGACAAAATAACCCAAGTAAGCCCATAGTGATGTTGTTGTGATTGAAAACATGAGGAAAAAAATTATAAGAGGAAGCTTGAGTTTTGGACCAACAGTGTGGAGTTTAAAAGCTGTAAGCTGTAAGCTTTCACACTCCACAGACAGGTAGGGTTGAGATGCTGTTGAGGTGCATTATAGAAATTTTGCTTTCAGAGCTGGACCATTACTAATGACTGCCTCAGCCTCTTCTGCTTAGATTTTGATATTTCTTTCTTTGTATATCCTTCCAAAGTCCTCCAACCTAATGGAAGTGCAATGCTACATAATTGGTGTACCCTTTTACGATTCAAGTTCATCCATGAAATTATAGCAGTGTAATTTTCACACAACTTTTCACCACCGGTCCGGACCTGAAAGTTGGATGAAAGCGTGTGCATGTGTAATAGACAAACACTGTTCTCTATTCACTGACACCCAATGTGTGCAAGCAAGTGCGTGCAAAAGTATGCACATGTGTGGGTGGTGGCTTCTGTTAGTCACTGTACGCGTTTACTTTGAAGGAAAAGCAAACACGAGATTGTTCATGTTCATGTACAAAAATCGCAATCTGCGCACTTACCATGAAGAGCATGCGGAAGTTGGCCAGTTCTCCGAAGAATTCTTCCACGCTGACCGAGTGGGGGTCGAAGGAAAAAAAACTGCCTATGTTCTCATACAGTTTCTGCATGTTCTTGTGCATGGTGGACAGCTTTTCATACTGCTCCCTGGCATGCTTGCTGAAGCCGTGAGAAGGACAGAGTCAAGGAAAAAAGGAGAAAGACATGTTTCAAACATACATAAAACATACTTAAAAAGCTACTGTAATAATCTGCAGTATCTCACACCTGACGAGCGCGTTGATCTCTGAAAAAACAAGCCATTGTGAAAAATGACCACTTTCACAAGCTTTATAGCATTCAAAAAGCCCACCTATGCCAAGGTCAGCAAAACAAAACACTAGATAAAGAAGGGTCAGAGACAATCTAATGTGGCATTACAATAACCTCTCCATCTCACTTTGGAGTCAATGGCATGGTGAGCTAATAGCTGCAGCCCTGGAGTAATGGAAAGGTGTTTTGTAGTCAGCAGCATGACACAGATGGTTGCTGGAAAAGCTGATTGCAGTCATTGTTCTATTGTTTCTCACAACAACAGTGGGGTCAGGTTGTTTTGAACCTCACAGCTCACGTCGCACTGTGTAATTTACTGAACAGGCGGAGCACTTTTCTCCTGGTGAATGACTATTGACAGCCAGCATCAGTTAAGCATTATCGCAGCAGCCATTGACCTCTCATAGAGACTGCACTCGGACACTCCGAGACTCACGTAGGTGAGATGAGGACGACACAAAATACACTTATCTACCAACATTTATAGACGTGCATTTACATGCTAGCACGCAGTCAAGCATGGCGGAAAAAAACAAAAAAAAAACTACTATAGAAACTCGAGAAGCACTAGTTTCAGGACATAGGCAACGGTGTCTGACACCACCTGCTGTGTCTTCAATCAGTTCCATCTTCTTTCTTAAGAGGCTATTTTGGTATCTGTCATATCTGCGGCGGCACAAAGCTAAATGGCTTGAGGTGTGCCATTTTGTTCTTGCAATCACACGAACTCCTAGCATTATGTCAAGGCATAGAGGTAAGCACGGGAACAGCTCCGTTGTTGGCTGCACTGAGCAGCGCAAATCACTGCATCAGTCCCGAGCCCCAGGCAACAGAAGAGCTGAGCATTTATTTGTTGATGGCTCGGTACCAGCTACAGTTAGCAAAAACCTGTACCCACGTTACAGCGTAACCACTTAGCGTCTGAATGTGCTACCGGCGTAGATCAGCACAATGCGGGACTGGCGACAAAACTTTTCCTGAAAAAAGGTTTTAATACCAACTCTCTGTGACAATAATGTAAATGGAGCATTTTTATTGGAGTTTCACATCAACCCCATTTGATCAACCCAATTAAATACTGGAGAGTAAAATCAGAGAATGAGTGTAGATATATCTACACTGTCTCGCTGCTGATTTTGTCTCGTCTTGCCATGAATGATGAAAGCATTTTACCCCCGTCCCCTGCGACGCATGTAGCTGTTACGGCATTGATGTTCCAATTATGCTCCACTCGGTGGTGAAGTTAGCAAGTTGGAATAGAAGAGCGATTCTTAAACTTTCTCTAGCATGCCCCCAGAAGCCATCAAAGGTGAGTTTTTTTTCTATGAATCCTTAACAATAAAATAGGATAAAAGTTGAATTTTAGTAAAATAAAGGTCAGCACAGTGGTTTTCATCTATATAAATCATATTCCTTCAACTTAATTTCACTACATAATTTTTATATTTCCTGTGCTGTGCATAAACACACACATGCGCGCATAAATATACATTTATACGCTCACATATAAATATGAGCATGTGTTAGTGTGTATACACTGAAATGCCTTTGTGTATATGACAGACCAGACTGGTTGGATTACCACCTTACAAGCTATTGCTTACAGCAGCAATGGCACAATTCAGGTTAATAGCGAGCTCACACAGGACCAGATGAATGACTCTTCCTTTCCTTTCCTCTTCCCTGTCTCTATCCCTGCTTGTGATTTACCCCCTTGTTTCTCCCAGACTGCTTTTATATCTTCTTTTTTTTTACACCTCCCCTTCACTCAGCTTGTGTGTGAAAACTTGCCCTGATAGATAAATGTAAAAGTAAAACTTCGCCAAAGTCATATATCTCTTCAACATCAAACCTCCTCTAAGTGTAGGAGCTGCACTTGTTTCATGAAGTCTAAGCACTATCCTCTATTATCTTCTTTCTAAGGTCCAGTCTACCATGACCGACACCATATGGTGTAGTGGCACTTCATCAAAAACACCGATGTAGTCACTGTTGATCGCTAGACAGGGATTTATTTACAACCTCCATTTTTAACAATGATAACATGATAATTGCAAAAATATACAAATCTGAATTTATATGACTATTTATTAACTGCAAACAAATATGAGGCTCGTGCCAAAATGCAAATCGATGTTTTAGTTTTGCTGCACTGTATTATTTAACAGTGGCACAGATATGATATTATTAGCTCAATTTACATACAATATTGATTCCACAATATGGACTATTGAATGCACAGTCCCTTTGGTTCTGGAAATGTTCAGAACCAAAGGGATGAGGTCACAACTGTTGCCTCATTGCAGAATGGCAGCTAAAACACTGAGACAGTGGTTATGTTTAGTGCTTGTTGTGGCTTGTGGCTCTCTGTGTTTTCTTTCCTCTACTTCTCTCCCCTTTCTCTCTGTCTCACTCACTCAAATACCCATGTATGCACATGCACTGTGGTAGATGTGCCCCACTGGGGACTGGACTGAGGCTGGCTGGGGTTTTGCTCCTTGTATTTCCACATCAAAGACATGTCATATTGATGGAGCCTGACGCACACTATCCTGCAGCTACACAACCGGTATGGTAAAGCCTTCATCCAACACGCATACAGAAGCAGAATGAACAGGCAAATAGACTCTCGCTCTCTCTTTCTCACATACACACACACACACACACACTACACAGTCGCGCTGCCATTCTTTGAATGTCTTTCTGTCAGAATGTCTGTTACTATTTTCTTTCCCTTACTTTCTCACAGTCATTGCAGCCTTTATTCTCTCCCCTTCTGTAAAGATAATTTTTTTTCTTGATCCTTCTCTTTTACTTTCTTCCTGTCCACCACTGTCTCAATCAAACACGTTCCCTTTATAATTCTCTTTCTACATTTCCCCATGATATTCTCTCCATTAAATTCTCTCACTCAAACAAGCAGCCCTTTCTTTCTCTTTTACTTAGAGCAAACTTTCAGAAGTATGCAGTCTGTACTGTGTCTGGTATTCCAGTCACTTTGGCTTGAAGCAGAGCAGGGAGCAGAGGAGATGGGTCTCAAGGTAAAGCAGCATGCAGCCTTTGGTTGCCCCGACCCTGTTTGTTAGTCTTTGCTTTCCTCTTCTAGTTGTCCTCAAAGGGCCACTGCCTGCACTTCCTGAGCATTAAACCTCATCAGCGCAGAGCAGGACAACTGTGCCTGCTTGAGGGCCCAATGTTGCAAATGTGGATTCTATCCTATTGGACAGATTCGATTTTAAAACAATATTGCTACTTTATAACTGTTGCATCTTGTCTATTTTAACTTCTTACTTATTGTAAACAATAAACATTAAGTGAAGCTGATGCAAACTTAAGGATAAACAACTGCAGTTCAAAATGAGGCTGCAAAATAGCAGCTGGTAACCCCTGACTTACACGGCTCCAGCTTCTGACAGTACCATAACTGACAGTGCTGGTTTAGTGTGGTGTCAGTCCAAAGCTCTGCTTCATGATTTGAAAATCTTACTTCTCAATTCTCCTGTTGTTGCAAAACCCAACGTGCCCTTGTAAAATTTCAGAATTCTGTCTTTGTCCTGCCACAGTGTCCTCATTACTGTGTTTAATCAGTGCCTGACATGCCAGAAAGGGCACATTTAACATTAGTAAGCTGTGATTAAGGCCGCTTGTTTTTAACACCGTAACGTGACTTCAAAATCATATCCAAGTCAGACTTACCCTAGATGTTAAAAAGGCTTTTTGGAGCCAAACTTAATTCAATGTCATGATAAATCCCAGAGAAGGAGAAAAATCCATTTATGGGCAAAAACAAAGTTAAGACAGTTTTCACAATGGCCACCTATGAGGACAACAATAAATTACCTGGTTTGTTTACCTGTGCGCATGAGAGAATTATTAAAGTGCTGCATAATACCCTACAGTGGGGCCCCAGAAAGCCTCCTTAATAAATCTCTTGTAACCTAGTTCCATTAATGTTTATTTAATGCTTTTGCTTGCTGGACCCTCCATCCAAGGCCCCACGCTAAGCCTGCTTTTCTCCAAACCCCACTATCCCTGCTCTCTTTATCCCCATACCTACTGCCAACAGCCCCTGTGGGCCAAATTACACCAAGGCTGCCCACTGACTGGACATAACCCATCATGTTGAGAGCGAGAACAGGATGAGAAAGGGATGAAGGAATTGAGAGCAGAGGCAGGGCAGACAGAGAGAGTGAAAGAAAAAGGGAGAGAGAGAATGTAGTTCCTAAAGTAAATTAATTAATGGTAAAACTATTTGTAACTGTTGCTGCTTTAATATTCAAAAGTCTGCAATTTGGTTTGCATCACTTTTCTTATCTGTATATAAAAACTGTTAAAAAATTTAATATGTTGGAGAACGCTAAAGTTATTAATACTGTATTAATACTATGTTGTTAGGTTTATCCCTCTACACGCTGTAAGTCAGTTTCTTAAGATAGGAGGACAGGGCTGCTCTGTTGTGTGTGGTGATATGAGCTGAAGGATCCAGCTGACAGCATCCTGACTTGGGCCATTGCAAAAACACTGGTTTTGTCAGTGGGAATTAGCATAGCAGTGAGTTCTGGGCATTTGGGAAGTGACCTAGCGCTGAGTTGGGTAGAGGGAGGGGGGGGGGGGTCTGTGAGATTAAAAAGAGAGGGAGTATTGAAGATGGCAAACAGGAGGCAGCTGCCAAAATTTAAAAGAGGCACGTGTCTCCATATTTAAGGATACAGTGTGGGAAATCTCACCGCTAGATGTCAGTAGATTGCAGTCAACTAAATTTTGTTTTCTTACACCTTTTATTTCAAGTGCCTAATATTTGACACATTGGAATGGAAAGTAATTTGGCTGTAGGTCAACCTTCACTGAGAATAATCATACCAAGTTTCAGAAGAATTTGCCAATAAATAAAGAAGGAGTAGCGACTGAAGTTGATCATCAGTGTACAGTATTTCTTGAAATTTTTAAATATTGGTTTAAAAATTTTTTTCAAAAATTGAAAATCTGTCTGCAACATTCTGTAGACCTTTGCTTAATGAACACTCATACCAAGTTTCAGAGGATTTGGCCAACAAAACAAGGGAGGAAGAGTGATTGAAGTTAAATATTAATTTACAGTATTTCTCAAAAATTTTAAAAATTCATAAATGACCAAGGAGTAGCAAATTTAGCAAAAAGTTGGACCGATGCCGGACGGCTTTGTATCGGATTAGCTCTGCTGACTGTCGTCTGTCATCGACGGTGGAGCTAAAAACGACAAACTTTTTCTTTTTTCCAAATTCATGTGTCAGGATTTTTACAATCCCTTTCTCTCTGTTATTCCTTCCATCTGGGAATGGCTACTGTGCCAATATTTATTCTGGTATCTCATGGCTGGTCACGCTGTTTCTTCTTTGGTGTGATCCCTTATACCTTGAGACTGAAGGTGCAGGCAGGAATTAAAATTTGCCTCCACGGCAAGTTCTCTTCCCCTCTGTGTCTGGGATACTCTGGCCGGTCTGTACCCACATACACAAAACACAACTTGATGGAACGGTGATGTCCATCCTGGCCACTATTCAAGATGGGGCAAAATGGCAGCTTCCACCTGCTCCTATGTATTTCTGATGGATTAATTCTAAGTTTACCCTAAACTGGATAAGCAGAAGAAAATGGATGGGATACAAAGTTTTTGAGAATGCATCAATTTGCTGAAAGAATTACACACTAATCAATGTGTATTTATGAGCATAATATTATTTTCTTCTATTAAATAACTTCACTGTTATCACTGACTGTTTTTAAAGGTACAGATCAAAGATCAAAACGCTCTATTTTCATTTTTAGTAAAAAGAAATGCAACACCACAGTAAGATCAAATTTACTTCTACTAAGGAATTTAGAAACAAGAGTACTATTTACAGTCCACTTGCAGTTCAAGTTCTGCTGACCAATCGGGTTTAAGCAGGTTTTGGTTGCACTGCATGCGAGTAAACAGTCCGCGTGGAAACCAAGGGAGGAATTAGTTTTGCTGTTTAATAGCAAAAGTATTTGCTTGAGACAATATTGGCTCAATAAAATAAAATAAATAAATACGTAAAAGTCAGTAAATACAATCATCAAACAACACAGAATCCTAGAATAACTTGATAACTGGTTATAGACCACTAAACATAAAAAATAAAATAAAATTACTCAGCACCTAAATATAGAAAAAAAATATGAAATAGAATATTTTAGGTGCCTTAAACCTCACCTCATATAAGTCTGAAATGTGAGCCTGTTTGAATTCAAGACAGGCTCATTTTAGTGTGGGAATAATTAAATCTGTACCAAACTGAATGCTTTAGCGAAACAATACTCACTGAAAGCTGCTGGATTTTGTCCAAAGTAATCAAAACAACACCTTGGATGAAACTCAACAGTGTGCCACTGAGAAATGCTATCCTGTCCTATCCATCATTGTTGCTGCACACTAAACTGTATTTCTTTTTTCTGCAAATTTCTGTTTTCTCTTGAATGTTGGAATGTGCCAGTAATGTCACGATTAATGCTATTAATTACGTTTTCTAATATGGCAGAAATCCTGACGCGTTTCTTCTGTAGATTTAGGCTGTCGCAGTGATATTGAGATCAAAGCTCTGTAGGGGCATCTACTGCAGGACTGCTTGTGTCTTTATGACTCAGGCTGTATTGTCATCGTTACAGCCCAGAAAGGAGTTGGGAATGATCATACACCATCCCGACTGCATTACACATCTACAGTGCCTGAAATATTTTCACAGTACTCGGCATATACTGTATATTTAATAATTGCGATGAATGTATTTTCCACACATCAGAGGTTCAGTGAATTATACTACCACTTTGACACCGGGGTCATGGCCTTTATTCTCTCTATACTCCTCTCCATCATCTTACCTACAGCCCCTGCCTCCTCTATCTCTGGAAATTAAAAGACAGATTTAATGTCAATTTTACTGTCAATTTATTCTGCCCGTCTGTGCCTGAAATATTTATACGTGCAGAGAGGAAGGTTGCTTCTACTTAAGCATTCAAAGCTCTTCAGTACAGAACCCAGCTGGTGTTATAACAACTCAATGAGGGGGAGACTAGTGGGTGTAATGACTACATCTGATAAAGGAAAAGAGACTATATGAATTAGAAATGAGGGGATTAGGTCCATGGGAATGACCTGTTGAATCATGGATAGGCTATTAAAAAAGCTGTCGGAGCACCGGAAAAATAATTTGGGAAAAATAATTTGATGTCCACTATAATGGTGTCGGTGAGTAAATGTGAAGACAACACACACCCACACTTACACAAAACACACAATTTTATCTTTGATAACCATTTATGGCTGTTGTCATCCTTTCATCCTTATCCAAAGTAATCTCATGCCACATCGATGCCCGGGGCCTGTGCCTCTCTGTGTAATTTTCACAGAGCGGAAACATGACAATGCAAATCCACTGTGTTTACAACATTTATACTTGTCAAATTCTAAAAGGTCAAGTCTCTTGCTTCCCCTGATCTAATCGGTAAACATCAATCCCTTCCTAACATTACAATAACTCGTGAGATGCCCCTTGAAGAGGGAAGTATGTGCAACGCAGATAATACGTTTCATTTAATAGACAAAGCTTGCTTGTAAAGATTATTACATAGTTTAACAGCCAGAGAAAATTCAACTAGGCCATTTTTATACAGTGCAGAATGCTGGAGTTTGTATTATTTGGGAAGCTAATGATACCCAGTGTTGCACATTTATTGATTTGTTCTTGAGTGAATCCAACCATCACCTTCTTTCCTTCAGCATAACAAAGGCGTGGAATGTGGAAGGAAATGAGTGTGATCTTTTCCTCTCATACTCTCATTTCCATGTTTAATCTGTGTTCAGATGTATTTACTGTACACCTTTGGATATTGAAATAACAGGTATTATTGATAAATCAACTGTAGTGCCAAACATACTTTGTGCCCCACTTTCTGACCTGGCTTATCTTATTCCTAGTTAGTATATCATAGTACAAACACACTACTGTACATGCTTCACCTTCTACTGGGCAGAAAAGCCAGCTTTTCTTGCTTTATGATCAACTTAAAAGATGCGTCTGGCTTTGTTACAGTGGGAGTAAACAGATGCTTTTTTCTGTAGGGCACACAGTATTGACTTGTTTCCTTGCATATACAGTACAGTAACCTGCCCTGCCTTTGTAGTTCTATCTGACAATGAGAGTGATGAATCACAACTGTTGGACTGTACCATTTGTTTATTGGGCAGGATTTCTGTCTTTTTGTTGCAATGCTCTTTATCCATCTCTAATCAGCATTTTATCAACCCGCAGCACTCATACTGTTCTCATTATATCGTCATTGTGCTATACATATAAGTTAGGAAGCTGTGTAAAATCTAAATAATAAATTATAGAGGGAGCTATTACAACTAATTATTTGGCAAGAGGTCAGCAACAAGAACGTGATAACTGAATTTGTGTCATCATTAGCACCCAGCTGCAGGCACTCCAAAATATGCATCACTTGCTAATGTTCAAAAGCTTTTAAAACGTAACAAACACAGACGATCATAAGAACATAAAGTTTTCAAACTGTCTTTCCTGTTAGTTACTAACCGTGGTTTGTAGCAAATCATTACCATCGGTTCAAGATTCAAATTGCTGTGATGTGGTACTCCCTTTATATTTTATCTGCAACTACCAATAGCTTCCGCAAATGTAGGGAAATATTTGAAAGTGCAATTTGACCTAGATTTGCTCACAGCTTCTCCAGATTATATCTCCTTTATGTAATCACCATGCATAAAATTGGAAACGGGACCTCTTAGGTGGCCACTTAATGCATACAAGTAATCAAGTCAGGCAGTGTGGTTTGCAAATGGACATCATGTTGAGCTGCCTTTGATGTGTGCTTCCAGACTACAGGGGTGTGTTTTAAATGTCAGTGGAATCTCCTGCCTTCATGCTGGACTGTTTCAACCTTTTATGTAGCACCGTGAACCAAACATGGACTGTTGCTGAATTTCTTGGTATTATGCAAATCATATTGATATAATGTAAATAACTCAAAAATAAAATCAAGTGTTATTTTGTTTTAATAGGAGAATGAGAGAAAAGGGTCAGCTGTTTCATGCGCGGCATATCGTTTCTGCAATTCACAACAATGACTGCGCAGACTGATTTATTCAAATCAATTGGAAATGTGAGTGAGAAGGTGGAAAAAGCGAGATCTAACAAGGCCTACCAGTGTAGCTTTCACACAAATCATTACAAAGCTCAAATATAATAAAAACCAAATGCTAAATTGTTTTGCTTATTTATTCAAAATATAATAACCTTTTTTTGTGTTATCAAAGGTAAGGGTGCTAGAGGCAATATCTCTTATTTGATGGTAATGATGGCTTTCAACAGCCAAAATGTCTCTCTGAGTACAACTAGTACAACTGGCCAAGTTTTTAATTTGTTTGTATATAAAGAAAGCGAGGTAGAGCGAGGGAGACAGAGAGAGACTGTATATTGATCAGATTCCTTCAGTCAGAGCACTGGCCCAGCAGCTAGCGTGACAGAGTACAGCTCCATTCAATAGCCTTATCATTACCACAGCACAAACCCATTCAGCAGGTCAGCCTGTTTGGCCCCTGCTTTTGTGTGCGCGTGCGTGCGTGCGTGCGTGCGTGCGTGCGTGTGGTATGCGTGCACGCGCATGAGTGTGTGCGGGGAAAAAAAGTTTAAATTCTTTAAGCCAATGAATCCCATTTTAAAAGCACTTGTAGGATGTTTCTTTGCTCAGAACATTTTCAGCCTAATGAAGCGTCGTAAGAGCAGAGGTGTAAGTAAAAACGAGATATCGCTAACTCAAGAAGATTATACAGCGCGTGTAAAGTTAGTGGGAAATCTTTCTCACCAATATATGGCTTTTGAATCTAAACATCAGGTTTTGTAAGAACTTTGGATACAACAATGTAATAAAAAAAATCGGTATCCTATAACTGCGTGATTGTGCTCTGTGAGTGACGTGCTGTAAATTGCACTCAAAGAACAATGAGGCATTCAAAGAATCAGTGGTGAAGCATTTGAAAAATGAGGCTCCTTTAAATACAAAAGGACAACCTCGTCCTTTATTAGATTAGAGTCAGACATGAGTGGCACAAGTAGCTGTCAAAGACGTGGGGCTAGAGAAGAGGAGACTGGGGAGAAAGGAATAATGGAGCTGTCTCCATTGGCAACACAGAAGCATAGAGGCTATTTTTAGCAAATTAATTTAAGGCTCTAAATAATTAACTGATAATTATCTGGCAATCAAGAGTAAGATAAAATGATCTTCCCAAGAGTTTTTTGTCATGTGGCTCAGCGGGCAGACAGAGGAGCTTTGTGTGACTCGCCAGTCAAAAAAAGCTGCCGGATGTCACAATGCAGAAAGAGCAGGGAAAAAAATAATTGACGGGGGGAATACAGTAAAATGTGCTTGCTAGAAGGCAAGTGGATTTGCCAATATAGTGCCTAATGAGTGACAGAAAACTGGCACTTACATTGCATTTGTGTGTGAAATAATAGATGTGTGTAGTAGCGGCCTCCCAAGTGTTGTGTTATACACACAAACCTGCTTACATATGTAAATATAAATACCATGATTAAACTGGCACACACATTCTCGAGGCATCACCTCGCTTTAATAACAAATACGAGTTGTTTTCTTTATAAATGTGCGAGTTATGGAGACTTTTTATGTTACTAAGCTAAAATGGAGCGCAATGGACTTAAAGTTCAGTAGTTTGGGTTGGAAGTTCAGGGGAGTGGTAGTGGATGTTTTGTGTACAAGTTAGGTTATCTCCACACCTGACCCTGACAAGATTCCCCTCTGAAGACAGAGGAAAAGGGGTGGGGGGTGAGGGGCGGTGGGGAGGAGCACTGACAAGCAGTTGATGAACTGCCTCTGGCTATGTGTGTGTCCTCCAACCTGTAAAAAAAAAAGTACTTTCATTGCCAGTATTTTCTTTCCCTTCCTGTCTTCATCTCTTTGGTCCGCTCATATTTCACTCTCTAGCCCATTACTTCTCCCATCCTCCCACTATTGAACAGTTTTCAAAATGAAAATTGTAATGGGTTACGTTTTCATAGGACAGGCTGTCAAACAAAGTATGCAAATCTGTCAATCCATCTTTGTCTTGGTAAAATCTTAGACACATTTTAGCTCGCTTACTTTCAGCGTGTGTATCGAATTGCAAAACCTTGCTGAGTGGCGCTGGGATGAGAAGAGGTAAATGGATGCAAGTGAGCGCTGCCTATCTGACAACAGAATCTGCTTATTCAAGTAAATACATAGTAGTTGCACGTTTGTAAGGACGGATATGTAGGCATACGCTTGCATACTGCGTCCTTTTTTAGGGTTTTGGGATTAAAGAGAAGGTACAATTAGCTTGGCAGTGGGATGTGCTTTGGTGAGAGCTAAAGTTGACAGGCCTACCTAGCCTCCCCACTACGCAACCTTTTATAAAATCAATGCCACCACTAAACACAACTGTCCCCTGTGGAGCCGGGCCCTGTTACAGCCTCCTTCCCCTTCTAGTGTGGGGAGGAAAACACAGACAAACAGATAAATTAGAGCCTCCCCGGCTGCCCTCCTCTCATTCTCAAGCCTGTTTACTGTTGTGAAGTGACAACAGTACTGTCAGTAATATATATATATAACAAAAAAAATGCTTTTGAAACAAGAACCCCTGTATTTAAACATCACTTTCTTCAACCAATTATGCTTCTTTTCTCTGCAGAAATCTGTGAAAATCATCAGCTTGATTGGTTGCCAATGAGTAACACAGCAAATGGGTTTGGAGGCTCTGTACACATCCAACAGGATCTGAACAGTGACTGGACCTCACAAGAAAATATTTGCTCACATTATCTCTGTGGAGATGCATGAATTATCTCTGTAGAAAATACTACAAGAAACTTGTATTATCACAACTTGAACAAAAGGAAATGTGAGAAAGCAGCAAAGAAAGTTGACAGAAAGCATGTTGTAAATAGATATTAGCCAGATTGTCTCTTCTTTTTTGTTGCACATCAATAAAGAGACTGTTCTTCAAGCACATATTTAATGGGGTACCAGCACTGGGGCCTTGCAAACAGTTTACCGTGATAGTACTGTTGGGGGGAAAAAAAGCCTGAACAACTCACTGGAAAATGTAACATGCATTCATTGCTTTAGTGTATCGACACCGAGATCAATATGTTCGTGTTTTTCATAGAGCATTTGTCAAATAACAATTTAAACAACACACATGGCAGCACTGCAGGTATACAGGTTAGCTGTGTTACCTTTTACAATTGCTCCATAGCACTGTCACTGCAGTCATTTGGCAGTCTGTTGCTCTAATTTGCATCAGATTACAGGCCCACAGAGGTAAACTCTCTTTAATGGGTAGCATCATCCTCTGCAGGTGGCAGGGAAGAAAACGTGAGTTGGGGACACAAAAAATGATCTGCCTCCTCAAATGCTCACTTGTCAATGGCTGATTGCTGCTCTGATGACATCCATTTGTGCTCCAAGATACTTTCAACTGCTCAGCCTCTCTCTATTAACATGAGCTGAGGCATTCCACAATGTGGATAGATTAACCCAGTTATTTTGCTAATTACCTTATCCGACTGTCACCCTAAAAAAAAAATCACAAGCCACAATACTATTCTTAAAATAAAGCAAGTGATACCTCGCAGTACATCTGTATTCTAATTGTCACTTACAGTAATGCGTGTGCTTGTGTTACAAAACAGGTGATTTAACTAGACTAGATGCTGCCCGCCTTTTATCAGTATGGGCAGGGGTGGGCTGTGGGTTGATGGTGGTATTGAGCAAGAGAACAATCTATATCAGTCATTAAAATGCAAATGTGTTTACCAAGTCTAGCTTTGATGCTGCACTAATAACAAGCAGTGTGGAACAATCATGAATCAAACTTGTGTAGCGACCTATTGAACGCACGCCGACGCCATGTAATGAAACAAGAGCTGAAATAAGAACAGTTTTGACAGTCAATACAAAATCCTGTCATTATCTGAGAATGTGAAACAGAGAATTAGGCAGCGCAAGATGACGCTGGCACAATTCCAAAAGTGCATTTCAAAGGAAACCTAGATTCTATGCCCTAAATTAAAAACCACTGCAAGTGAGACAGATACGAAAGGCTAGTGCTCTCTGAAAATAAACACGGATTGAAGCGCAGCACCTGTTTATGCGCTGTAATCCAATACAGCTGGATAGACTTTGCAGGTAGCAACACATAGGGATTTCCTGCTGATTGTATCAAGGAAGGCATAGTGATAACAACACACCCGCTTTCTTTTGCCATACCAGGAAGGAACTAACTTTAATCTGGTGTTTCTGGCTTATGACCCCTAACGTTTGCATGCGATGGCTCATCACAGGTTGCATATAGATGAACAGTGTACAAAGTGTAATTTTTTTCATATAAAGAATACATTATGCATCTCAGAATTTTTGGACTTTTGCTTGGAGGCCAGATTGGGTTGGGGGAGCAAGAGGGGATAAAGAAGTGTATCAAAAGTAGGCTTCTTGCCACAAACCTTACTCATATTTATTTTGCAGTACCTTGGGGGTGGGAGGGTCCTAAGTCCAGTTGGAAGACTTCATGAGAACTGAGCTTAAGGACCCAAACACATCACACTCAGGTAACTTAGTGACTCTAATCAGGAAGGTGAGAGCTGTCAGACAACGACTGGCTACAGCCTCCTGTGTCAGCAGCACAACTGTCAGTCTAAGCAGTCTAAATTTTGCCTTACCAAATCCAGTTGTTATTCACAAAACCATAATCAGGCATATTAACATGGGATTCAGTGAGGACTGACTTGCTTTTTGAGCCAGGAGGAACTGCAGTTTTTGACACTTTCATGTTGCCGTGTTTTTATTTGGTTTGTTTGTTTGTTTGTTTTTCAGCCTTGGATCTAGCCTGTTGCTTTTCAAATTTTTTGGAAACAAGGTTGTATCTATCAGAGCACAAAGATTGTACCTAGCTTATTAAATGCATTTTTTTTTTGGTTAGCTCTTTTGAAATAATACTGATATGCATGTAGTTTAAAAAAAACAAAACATTTTTAAGTACTCCAAAAAATAATGAAAATAAACTTTCAAAACTTTGAAATGTATCAAGTGTCTCAATTATAAATTGCCATTGCGATGATGAGAAAAAAAGAGAAAAAAAAAAACAGGCTTTGGGAAAATACGATAATTCATCTGTAAAATTTCAATAAACACTGAATTAACCATAGCCTTCCAGTATTGACTAATTATCTGTGCTCCAGTGAGAAACACATCCAGACCAAAATAAATAAACTCCAGATAAGCACAGAGCAGCAAAGGAAGGTTCAGTCCCTCCCGTTACACAGCACAAATTACAGAAACTGGTGTTTCAATGACAAAGCTGACATCAAAAGAACAAAAGGATCTAAAGCCACTCACAATATTCATACGAAATGATGAGACACCTTTGGATGGAGCATTCACATGTAACAACTGTTTGTAGGAGAGCGTGTAAAAAATATACTTCCGATACAATTACTTTAAAAATGAATTAATGACAGTGTAGGATCATTTGGGTACTATATGTTCTGTTGTGTCATAGGCTGGGTACATACTATACACACTGAATTCAAGTGTAACTGCAACTGTTTATAAGGCTTTTAATTAGCAAGTAATTACTTTTTAGTTCAGAGGTATAACATATTAAAGTTTTATTTTATTCATGTTTATGAAAAGATGACATAAATGCACCAGTTGAAAAAACTACAGTATAATAAATGGGGTGGGAGTTGTAAAATTAGTCTGAAATTATGTTTCTTCTATTTTCAGCATGGAGAGAGTACAGCATTGTTAATTACTAAGAATTGACACGGGCCATCTCTCCAAAGGATCCAATAATCCAGTATCTGCCCTGGGACTCATTTTGGGATCTGTTCAGAAAATCTTCTCTATTCAGCATATCTTCTCATTTATACAATCACTTGGAATCCTGAAAAGAGTTAGAAACCCTCTTAAAAGCTTAGTCAATCTGAGTGGAATGGATAGAGAGGCGACGCGAACGATGGGTGAGGGAGACAGGAAGAGAAACTGAGAAGTAAGAGGAGGGACAAATCTCGCGCAAATCATGTCATCTTTGTGAAAGCAGACAAAAAGTTAAAGATGGGCATTACTACTAATCTCCAATCTGCACACTGAAAAGAAGCCTGACTTTCATTTGCTCCTAACATGCTCCCTTTTGTGATCTCTGACGATGACAAAAAGACTCAATGAACAGATTACACGGTGTATCTACTGTCCTACAGTAGGTAGTAAATCTCCAGCACAGAATCACTTCCTGACATTAATGAACTCTATTTGAGTTATATAATTAATGTTTTTTTTTAAAGTGCAGAGCTGAAAAAAACAAAACAAAACTTTATTTCATATAAAATCATGACAATCAGTAGACTGTGAAATTAAAACTAATCTCAGAAAGGATTATTATCTCTGATCAGTCTGGCATCAGGGAGAATACTTGATACTGTTCTGTTTCAGATCAAATCTAATAAGCTTAAAGGTAAGTATAGGGCTTAGTATTCATTTGTGGATAGAAAAGCCCATTCTGTACAGAGTTCACTTGTAATATGATAAGGAGATATTGTTGGGGGATTAGGTTATCTCCCTAGAGATCTATTAGTGGATAAGTCCTACTGGCTGTCTTATGAATCATTACCTTACTGGTTACAATCTGATCTGCACATGCTCCCACCCTCTACTACTAACAGAATGACCATCTATGCATGTACTCACATAATACAGCATGATTTAAACTCTTAGAATTAACAGCAGCTGCATGTTGAAAACACACCAACAGAAGCCCAACGCAGTGCCAAAGTAGTGCACTGAAAGATCACAGAGGGTGCCACTGAGCTTCAGTCAAAAGAATAACGGGCTGGGAATCAGTGGATTTGAAAACTGTGTCTACATCACAGCAGGACATATTCATTGCCCTGTGTCGGATGATGAACCAGAAAGGTAGGGAACAGATGCTGCATCAGCTGCATACCATGCAATAATGGCTAGAGCGACATTAAATAACACAGGAGCTAATCTTCTTCATGTGGAATGCAGTTTCATTCTAACTGGCTCTAGTAGAGTGCTTTTTGGGTATTACCTCAATAGCCAAAATGAAAAGCGTTAATAATATGGAAATGGAGACACATTCAGAAATAACTATCAAAAAGAAATGCCTCAGTTTAATGCCACTACTAACACACTGGTACTATGTGTCACCATCCACAACTGTCGTATTTAGCAAGAAGGGAGAAAGACAACAAAGTGAACAGTGTTTCTGCACACAGCCTAGGGGTTAGATGGGTGAAATTCAATCCACTTTTTTCCACCTGTTAGAAATCTATTATAGGCCAATAAGGATGCTGAGGGGAGAAGGTTTGAGATATTTCAGGTCAGCCTTGGAGGTTAATTGTTGAGTCGTCTGTCTGGTCAGTGAGGGGATCACTGTGTGAAACCAATCCTAAAAGCAGGGGATGAACAGTGAGTGTGGATACCGTTCAGGAGATTAGAACCGTTGATGGAAGAAGCAGAGACTCAAAGAGAGAGAGTGAAGGGAAACATGAATGCACAGACCTCAAATCAACTCTTTCACAAGGCTGCCACTGCTAAGTGGGTTGGAAATACTCTTATGTGCTAAAGCGTGGTTATATGTAGCCGACGAAACCACAGTAGCTGGCTCTACTTACATTTAAAGTACCGGGCGCAGTTTCATCTTTGTTATAAGAAAATATACAATAAAAAGATGTTAAAATGTATAGAATCGGTACTTCAATGTATATTATACGCATACACAGACAAGGTTACTGTCACACGAAAATAAAAGAGCAAGAAAAGAACAGGCACTGAGGCTAGCAATGAGGAACTGTTTACTTTGTTTTGATGAAGGTCAAATTAAACCACAGAATGTAGGCTGTGGTGGGGTGATGATAAATATTTGGCTGTCTTTTCAGATGTACAGTGAAAAGACATGGCCCTCCTGTGGGCATCGCTCCACATCTCTCGGGCCGCCTCCATGCCAGTCCCATTTCACAAGTTGTTCTACATCTGTGACACAAAAACACACAAAAACTTGCACATATAAATGAATGCACAGAGGCGCTTTCTCTCAGATACCCACACATACAGAATGTCCCTCATCACCTTGCTCAGAGATGAATGAGCTTGCTGCTGTCCTCAATCATTTTAATCACTTCAGTGGAAAATGTCTTATTCACAGCTATCATTTCGCACTGCCTTGCAGCTATCTCATGTATACACATTTCTACGCTTCCCTTAAACACCACCCCTCACACACACACACACGCGCACACACACACACACAAACACAATGACTGCCATTCTCTGATAGTACTGTTTAACAGAGCACTGCAAAACCTATCCTACAGTCTCTCTCTCACCAGTGATAACAAGATGCCTAATGACATTACTGGCACTCTACAATTATTACTGATAAACCCTTAAATAGACATGCATATTCACACTCGCACATACTATACTGCGTAAATGTTTTATGCAGCCAAATAAAATCAATACTTTAAATCGATATACCACTCTCCTACATACACTTGTGCCTAGTTTTTCAAGGTGCTTAAAAGGTAGGCAGTTCCAAGTGTTTCGGGAGGCTTGCCAATGTTCTGTGGATTTGCGCTATCTCGCTTGCCTCTGCTTTTCCTCATACTGACTTCATGGCATTAAGATCAGGACTCTGTGACGCTGCAAAAGATATTATAGCCCTGTCTGTTGCAGGACTGCCGCCTCTTCTTGACACTTCTGGCTTTATGTTTGGGGTTGGGGATTTAATAAAACAGAACTGAGTAAATCTGAAGGCAGTGGAATTCATATGCTGCACTTTATCCTGAAATTTTTATATCAGAAATTAGAGCACGCAGATTTCTGAGATATGATTATTCGAAACAAGCAATAACTGGAAAAGCTGTTAAACGCTGAATTTTTAAACTGGACTATTAACCTCATTCTTATATTGTTTCTATATATATATTTAATATCCTTATGTTGTTTATTTAAAGCACAAACAGCGATGCATAATAAATAACCCTAAATACGGATGTACTGCCGATGTGGAGGCATCCATTGTGAGGCTGGCTAAGAAAAGACAACAGCGGAGACACTCCATTACCACCCAAATATTCAGCTGGTGTAATAGGCATACCTGATCTGTAATTTCCCTGTAACTTTTTTTTTAGTTCAAATAGTTTTACTGTCACAAAAATTTGAACAGGTCATGTAATATTAAAAATGATACCGTGAAGTTTAAATTAGGGTTACTGTAAATGATTTGAATCACAGAAGCTTCAGCCCTACCAATGGTAATTCAAGCCATGGTAATTTTTTATTAAAAAATTACCATGGCTTTCTGGAGGCCGCTATTATGTGTAAAAAGATAGTAATGCAGTACAATCCATTGCTGTTGTTCAACATGAAAATTTAAATTTACATTTAAATTTAAATTGAATTTAGATTTATTACTTTGATTTTGGAAAGTTGGATAAAATAAGCGCCCTACCGTGTACCAACTAACATACTGTACATGTTGGTTTTGTGGGACAGCATTTGTCACACTGTTTAGGAACTGGGACAATGGCACATTAAACAGATGGACAGTTTGAAAATTAGTCGCATTTATAAACTAACTTTTTAAAAATCTGATTTCCTAACGCAAATTGTAAGAAGTGTGCAATGGAGTACATGAAAATAGATTAATATTGCAGGAGGAGCATCATGACCTTGCTCACAGAGGTTGAAGAATATGACCACTGCATCAAACAAGCTTGAGGCATCATAACCTCTGCTGTACTATCAATCACAAATGTGCCTCAAGAGCACAGAGCACATGGAAACTGCAGTCAATCAAATGGCTCAAATGATTCTTTATTCTGCTACATCAGGTTTCAGCTTATGTCTACAAAGAATATGGAGACCTTTCCAACCAGTTTTTAATCACAGTTATAGGTGGCATGATCTGCTGCTTTGAGATGAAGATGCAGTTTGATTGCACTTTCACAAAAACAAAGGTTTTGGTGTTTTGGTAAAAGCAGCTACAAAGTGTTGCGGTGGAAAAAAACCACCGAGCTATGTTACATGTAAGCACTCGGCAACATGTCCCTCCTGAACAAAGGCCAGAGGGAAACATATATCTGAATTATAATTTTTGGAATAAATAAAAGAAAAAGACATTGTGAAAAGTCATTGTGTCCCCTTATCTGCTAATAGTGCTAACTGATAGTTCATTGTTAATAAAAACCCACACAGCCATGACTGTTGTTTTTTGACAAGCAGTATATTAGACCTGTTGATGGAAGCTGTAGAGGCAGTTGTTGATACTCCATTTTCTGTGACATGCCTGACATATTACTGATTTGATCCACTGGAAAGAAGTAATCAGGGTATCAACATACAGTACCAGAATATACCATGTGATATTATGGCCTCTGTGCCAAGGCAGTCTGTACCGGATACATTAAGTAACAAAATTAGACGCATAGAGAGAGCTAACTATTTCAAGTTGCACTCTGCATGTGACAAAGATAAGGCACAACTCATTGATTGGTTCAATTGACAAAACAGTCAGTCAGTGCCTGGGCACATTTATTGGCCTGCAGACAGAGACAGAATGTCATGGTCCTTGGCATTTTTTCTGGCTTAGTCAATCATTGGGGCAAGAGAGCTTACCATGCCAAACAACGATTTTACTGTCATTTCATATATTGCTCCTGTGCTTTGTGAACAGTTACATTGTAGGTAAAAAAGTCATCCATTCATGCCAATTAAGCCTTCAGAGATAGCTGTCAGTACTGGTTAAAAGTTTTAATACAACAGTGTGATCAAGGTCTTTTGTATAGAAAATCAGCAGCACCTGTATTTTTGTGAGTGCTTGAATGTGAAGAGGTAGCATGGACTTACAAGCCTCTCAGCACATGTCATCAGCAAAGAATATCCTCCAAAAGCTGGAATTCAACAGGATGTTTTGACAATTCTGTCTCGGCCTTGACTGGCAGTGAATGCCAGCCAATCCCCATTTGAAATGCGACAAGGAAAAACAAAGCCTGTCAGAATGAGTTGGTGAGATGTCTACTGAGAGCCACATGTGGTGAGAAACAGACTTGGGGGGAGAGAGAGAGTGAGAAAGAGAGAGAGAGAGAGAGAGAGAGAGAGAGAGAGAGAGAGAGATGAGAGGAAACTGTTCCTTCTCTACATGACTCTGTCCCTGAGACAAACGTCATGCTGCTCCCCCCACAGTGGGTGACTCTGACAGGATACTGTCTGTGCAGCACTCCCCCTCTGTGTGATTGATGAGCCTCATTTTGCCAATTAATGGAGAATCCCCTGTTGACTACCATCAGATTGCCGTTTGTAACTGTTAGTGTTTCTGACTGTCACAGATTCATTTTAATTAGCGATCTCTTTTTCCTCCGACTTTTCTATTGTGTCTCGAATTTGCAGAGCTGAGTGCACAGTGACATGCCAGGGAAATGGCCCACTGTGTTATTTGCTGTCATTAATTTATTCACAAAATGCACTGCTTAAACTGTTGGAGACAAAATCTTTTTGAAAGAGTCAACTGTAATGTCAAACATATAATGTATCTCATAATTAATTAGCAAATGTGAAGCGATTAGTGTACTTTATTTGCATAATGAACAAGTAATTGCTCTAAAGAGAGCGAATTCAGTCAATAAGTTTGGCAAATCATTTTTGAGGTCATGTGTACAAGCACGCTGCCATAGAGATGGCCCATAGTCATGCAGAGGCAGTGATCCGTGGGTCTTGTCAGGGGAGAGAAAGGCTAGCCACAAGTTAGAAATCAACAGAGAGCCCAGATGCAAATAGTTGTACAACACTATATTCCCTCAACAGCATCAGCAAGAAAGGAATAACATTACTGGGGGACAGGAAGTATTCAAACATTAGTATGATTTACATTTTAGAGTGGCTTTCAACTCGCATACTTCAGCTAATGATACTCAGGCCTTTTCATCAAGGAGCTTTTTCCAGGCTTTTGGGAACGGCCCCGTAATGCTTAATTGTAATAAGGCACAAATAATACTACAAAGTAATATACTGGCCTGCACAGGAATAATTGCCCAGCTTTGTACAAATGTTTGCTTTGTAAACTATTTCCCAGCATTAGAAGCTACTCATTTCACAATTAACTTCTGCTACAGCAGCTGTAACATTTCTATTAGTGATCACCTAAGTTGAAAGCATGGATATGGCAAACTGTTATTCAAAACATGCGACCGAAACCACCTGTGCCATCCGTAAGTCAACCTGTGTCATTTAACTCCAAATATCTTCTTTTGTGGATTCACATGAAAAAACACAGTAACCCTCATATTTACTAGACAAATAACTCCAGTCACGTTTCCCATCCACTTGCATTAGATAGAATAATTTGCCAACAATGGGCCTGCCATTCACCTGAGTCTCCGGGATTTCATTAAAACATCAAATGAAAGTGAAATCATGAGCCATGACGGTAGAGAGTGGGGATGGCTAAGCAGAGAAGCGTGGTTGGTGTCTACTGCAGGATTAGAGCTCAGCAACAAGTGCTCAAGGGGGGCTTTGCATCAAACCCAGGAGCCCATGACAAATGAGGGCGACTGGGCCTCTGTCTATTACCCTGCACTAAGCCCAGGCCTTTTGGGGAAGTAATGAGGTGCAGATTGAAGCCTCTGCCACTGGGTCCTTAGCCTGGCTTTCAGTAGAGCAGAAATAATCAGCAGAGACTTGGGTCAATAGTGGCAAAGCTATACAGCAACTGAGCAACACATGGAAACATGAAGATAAAACAGATTAACTAAACAAACCATTTTCTATTCAGAACATGATAGCTTTTTTGACTTCTGGCCTCTCTGGATGTATTATCTCTTAGCACTTAAATCTTTATGCTGTATGTAAACTTTAAACAAACATTCTTATAAATGCATTCAATAGAAGCTGCACAAAAGTGATTTGGACTCCAGGGAAAACCAGCAGGATAAAACATATCCCTAAGGAGATCCTACAAGACTGCCAGGGCACGGGGGGGCTTTATCAGTCGAATATGACAGTTGATCACTCAGGAACAAAGTATATCTAGAGCACATCATGGGTGTACCTCCCATACTCCAGTACCACACCCGTTCCTGCATCTGGAAGCTACAGTCCAGGGAGTCTATCAGCAAGCTTACTCTGCTGGTTAATGAAGCTGCCACATCAGGCCAAGTGTCACAGCCTAACAAGATACTGATTGGCGAACTCCGAGGAAATTCTCTCGTATGACTAGAGAGCGCAGAAATGGTCTGTCTGGCAGTAAACACGATGGGCGACAGAAAAGGCAAGCGGATACTTTATGTTGACAGCAAGCAGTACGTTTGTATTTTGCGATCTGATAAATTTATTATCAATTTACCATGCAGCAGAGAAAGCTTAGAAAGCTGAAACTGCAATACAGCACATTTGTTTACATTGCATATACGTGTCATAAGAATCTTGTGTTCTTCCATGCAACTTTTTCGTGAAAAGTCACATGGTTTGATGGGTATTTATACTGTATATTCATATCTCTCACAATTAACTGAAGCGATGCAATGCTTGGTAAGTTACCAGTTGTCACGTTAATAACAACACTTCAGAGGATATTACATCGACTTGCATCCATTACCTGGAAACTTACCCTAAGTACTACTGCACAACCCTAATGTAAACCTAACCATTATCTTAATATATAATATAATATCAGTTCTATAAACTTTTGTTAGCTACTTTTTTCTTTTGCAGCCACTTCATTTTCACAGCTTCACAAGTAGTCAGAAAAACTAATGCAATTTTAAATGTCAGGATTATTTTTAATGCTTGCAAGTTATTTGCAGTCAGTGAGTACCTGAAGTGTGGAACCTGATGCTCACCAGATGCTGAGTTACCTCCCTTCAGAAGCTTTACCGAACATTTACTTCAGTTGCTTCTTGTTTTTAAGTCTTTCTGCCTTCAATTTGCCCTCAAATGAAAAGCACATTCAACTGGTAGTCAGGTGACTGACTGCTATTTAAGAAAATTTAGGTTTTTTTTTTTTCTGCCTTAAGACGGTGACCACTGCAGTATGTTTCAGGTCATTATACACCTGTATTATAAAACATTGCCTCATTAGGTTTTTAAGCATTTGACCAAACCTTGGAAGAAACGAAAGTGCTACACAGAGCGCTACAGAGCTTGTTAGCAGAATCAGTGGCCAAACTACTGCCTTTTGTCTTTTTCTTAAACACACAAATAATTCCACATCAACCATATTTATAAAGCCCAGAAGATAAAAACAAATACAACAAAGCACACATATTATACCACACTGATATACAACTGCTTCCAAAAATATAGCTTTTTCTGCTTTCTTCCTTTAGAGCAGCCTTGTTCTCTGTTCTCAACTGTTCTCAACAGCACCCATGACATTGTTGGAGTGCGATGAACCTTCCAGCGTTGATGAGAACATAGCCTGCACATGTATACTGATTATTGTGAACAAGGTTCATACTTCTACGGAGAATTATAACATATTTTAACGACTTTTTGTAGCGTAGACAAGTCACCTGCCTATTTGAGAAAAACCAGTATGTCTGCTGAGCTGCCGAGTTCAGATTACTATTTATTCTTCTGATTGACTGATTCTTTGTTAATCTGAGGTTTTATTTTGCCGGGGCATTTACATTAAGGTGAGAGACACAAGCAGAACCGAGGCATGCAGGGAGTAAGTCTGTATAAAGCACTTCTACTTATTTACACTCGTTTCCACTGAATTTTGGATAATTAAAAGGCTCCATGGTTTATCTGTGTTTTAGTTAATTGGCCACACAGTTTACAGTGAATTTCATTAGCAAAGGAAACCACTTGGGTTGGGGTGTTGGGGTGGGCCATGAGGGGTTTGAAGGAAGGTGGTGATTAAGAAAGAGAGCTTATTTGTGGCAAGGGGGGCGGGTATTTTTGCTTTATACATTATACGGAGCTGCTCAGCGTGTTGCCACCAGCATGTTTTAACCCAGTTTTATTATACACAAACATACAGAAATAAACATGATGATTCTCTAATTAATCTGACTTACATACTGAAACGCATAAAGGTGTAATGAACTGTGATAACTTTTCCAAACAACACTTACACTTATGTAGGGGAAAAAAGCAAAAAAGCAAAATACAAGCAAACAAAAAAACAGAACAAGAAAGGAGTGCTTCTGCAGTTCAAGCTCAGCACCCTGCATAACAGAACAATTGCTTCACTAACAGCCATTTATTAACCTTAAGTGTTTGGTGCTGATACAAGAGATTTCTGCACCTGTACACAAACGTTGCCTGAAGCCAACAGAGTCTCCAACTGTTGTCGTTTGACAAGGGCCATCCATAAACACATTGTAGTGAACTTCTTCCTTTGAAGTGCAAACTAAATCAGACTGAAGACTAAGAGAACAACAAAAAGGAGGTACCTCTATAAATGCATCTGTCGATTTGTAAGCCACAAAGGTGGTATTAGAGGCTAGCCCTGGGACTGGAAAAAAAAAAGTGTATCTGTCTTGGTTAGAGGACTAAACTGGCCCAAATCCTAGGACTTCAGGCTCTCTATATCGATAGGTATCGATAACGACTGTAAATACGCATTGCTGTTCAATAGTCAGTTGTTCTTGGCAGGAAATTATCAGGAGCGGTGTGAATGTGGGAGGAGTACTGCAAATCTGAATTATCTTAGGATAGTTTAGCAAAATCCTTCCTACAGAGAAACAAATCCTTTTGATTTCCCTGAGACTCCAGAGTCCAGACAGATATCTAAACTCATCAGTATGAGAATGCTCTCCGTAAGGCTCGACTATCTAAACTTCTGGGTGAAGTAAGACTATTTTCAAACTAATAACACAACCATGTATAATAGCTTAAAGGTGCTCAGCTCTATTCACTCATCCTTGTGAAAGAATTCAAAAGACATTATACTGGGAAAACTCAATGGCTGTGTAAAAATGTGACACACAAAAACACAGATACACACTTAGAAAAAAAAAATCTGTAATAAAATGGAAATAGCAGATTCTAATCAAGACTAAATTTATTTGCCCAGTCAGTGGCAGGCGTCCTTGAGGACACCTTATCAGTTTTTTTTTGTGTGAAGATGGTAGAGTGATGTGCTGTGGCCAGTGCACTCTGGGAAGGAAAAGGTTAAGCTAAATATCAGTAGGCTGTGTTAAGTCATTGAATGCAGCACACAGAGATGTATTGGACATGTCAAGGCATTCATCAGGGTCCAGTCTGGTCTCTCATCATCCCCACCAAGCCACCTCTCTACATCAATATTCTAGTATGCAGATCCCATTCTACCCTGTTTTATCATATCCAGCAGCAAATGTGTGTGCATGTGTGTGCACATCATAGCGATAGCCTCTCTAGTGAAATAGAGCTCTCTGGGGGCTTGTGCCTCAACTCTACAGCCTTTGTGGGCCCCCATTACTTCTGACAGATAGAGATCACTAAACTGCTGAACAAACACCCCATTCAGTAATTTGCATACATTACAGTAATGGAAAGAGAAAAATGTATCAATAAAGCCAAATGAAGTGCTTCCACCAAGCTAGTTCTTTCTTTCTTTCTTTCTTTCTTTCTTTCTTTCTTTCTTTCTTTCTTTCTTTCTTTCTTTCTTTCTTTCTTTCTTCTTACTAATTTCTCACATTAAATGTTTTTGAGTCATAGGCCAGTGAGATATATATTCATCAGAGATCACGTCCATATTGACATGACAGGATCATATAGCTGCAGCAGGTTTGTCAGCGGCACATCCGTGATGCAAATGCCCTATACCACCACATCCCAAAGGTGCTCTATTGGATTGATCTGGTGATTGTGGAGGCCATTTGAGTACAGTGAGTACAGTCAAGAACAACAGGTCTAAGGTTCCATGGGAGTTCAAGTTCCAGACTGACAAGAAGTTGCAGGCCAACCAAGCAGACATAGTGTTGGTTGATAAGAAGCAGAGGACCAGAGTTGTGATAGATGTGGCAATCCCAGCTGACAGCAACATCAGAAAGAAGGAGCATGAGAAACTGAAAAGTACCAGGGTCTAAACGAACAACTGGGGCAGATGTGGAAGGTAGTACAAAGTGGTTTCAGAGGTAATAGGAGTATTAAGAGCTGTATCCCCCAAACTGGAAGAGTGGCTCCAGCAGATTCCAGGCAAAACCTCAGAGGTCTTTGTCCAGATAAATGTAGTCCTAGGAACAGCTACTGTGCAGAACCCTAAACTCCCAGATCTCTGGTAGAGGACTATTGTTTTAACAATCTTTATGGAATATTGAATGTATAGGCTCAAGTAGAGTATGATGTGAAAATGTCAATCTATTCAACTTTTTTATTTTACCTCTTAATTTTCAGGTTATTACTAGGGATGGCACGATACCACTTTTTCATGTCCGATACCGATACCGATCTTTTGCATTTGAGTATCTGCCGATACCGATACAAATCCGATCTTTTAAAAAAAACAAAAAAAATTGTTTTTAAATGCCTGGATACATTTTACATAAGTCAAA
>JAVDPK010000855.1:664174-679688 GCA_034780415.1 Cichlasoma orientale | reverse complement strand
TATTTTGCTCATCAATAAACGATGCAGTATAAAGCCTTTATTGTGAATTCCTTTATTTATTTTTATGATTTAGTTCAGGTGGTACCATATTTAGCGTTAAGTCTCAAGAAATAATATAAGTAGGGGTTTTCGGCCCAGTGGCATATCAAAATTTTCAAATCTGGCCCAGAAGAAAAAGTAATTGAATAGGCCTGTTTTAGCCCATTGCTAGGTGTTTACCAGACAACATAAAGGTGACGTGTCATTCATAATTCAACTTTTGTGGATATCAATTAGATGTTATTGTCTTGAAAGAAAAATGATGTGAGGTTTTAAAAGGTGTTATAGGTGCATAAATGCCAAAAAATGGTCATTTTAGCCTGTTGCTACGTGGTTGCTAGGCAACACAATGACGTCTAATATAGGTAAGAACCCTCAGGGGTCTTAGATGTACCTGTGTGCCAAGCTTGGCTGCTCAACTCCTGATGGTGTACGAGTGTGCAGCCAAAGAAATTAAGCACACAGATATTCATGTGTTACAGTAAGATGTGGTCCACAAACTAAAATGAGTTGGACCCCCCGGGTGTAAATTTGTGGCATACAGGTCTTCATCAGCATATTGTCTCAGGCATAAGTGGAGGTCAGCGGGGGCCCCACTGCAGCCGCAGTCTGTTCCTGACTTACGTTGAATGTAAAGTGACACCGCAGGTCAGCTGAGTGCCGCGTGACGGATGGATGAAGTTATATTAGCTGCTGTGGGGGTTTTTATATCGAAGTTAAAATGGAGAGAAAGCAGTCCCTGCTCTATGAACAGGACGTGCCATGATTAAGAAAATTTTAGTTGCACGCTGTTCCACTCGTACCTGCACATCTCGCGTCACCTTTCACTCAGTATAACAGGCTGAGCAGCAGGGATAGTCTGAGTCATTTGGCCATAATAAAAACAAAATAAGCAAACGAAAAAATCTAAATGTGTTCAACTTCCATGTTTACTGCAGCTGTCTGTGTCACTGCCTGCGCTGTGACACTGTTATGTGTATTTATTGTGGTATTCCTGTGAAACAAAGCTGGTGAGACCTTTGCTGTAGCAGGCTGTGGGTGGTGGTGCTGAATGGTTTAATTGATGGCTGCATCCTCAGTGCTGCTCGCATTTGAATGTGACTGAATGTGACTTCATAACGTGTTTTGCTCAGCAGCTCGGGTTTCTGTTTATGGATGGGACAGGAAAGGTGGTGCAACATAACTAAAGAACTTGCATCGGAGTGAAATACTGGAGGATTCATTTACTTTATTTGAGACTTCGGCTTCATTTCAGAGGAATGCGTGTCTGATTAATAATATAATAATATAGGACACCCAGGAGCCATTTTCCACCAGTAGTCCTTACTTTATGTATAGTTTTCTAAATTTATTTACATATTTTTAATTGTTCCAGTTTTATTACTAGACTTATTTTAATCTATTGTTTTTCAAGTGCTGTTTGTGTACTTGTGTAAAGCTTTTAAAGACTTTTAATTTTGTTGTAAATTTAAAAAATGTGCACACATTCGAGTTCAGGTGTCACTCTTCTCTCTTCCAGACGCCTATGTGCTGCTGACAGCTGACAGAAATGTCAGAGACCTCCAGTGATGCAGAGTCCTCCTGTGGCTGGACCATTATTAGCAATGAGGTATAAATCATTTCCCCTGTTTATCCTGCTGTTCTCATTTGCCCTCTTACGGTTTTTAGCGTCTACCATCAGGTCCGGACGGTTCATTAAATATAAAATGTTACATTTCAGTTTCATGTGTTCCCTCCTCGAGTTTATTTTAGAGTTTTATAAGATAAATCATTAAATGAACTGTAATCGAGCACTTTTAAGTCAGAGTATGCCAACACTGACAGCACAGACTTTACTATATTGTCTTTATGTGTTGGTCTTTTTTTCACACTAACAAAGAAAATGTTAAATATTTTCTTCACATTGCACTGATGAAACCTTGAGCTTCTTGCAGCCTTTTGTTTATTCAAAAGGAGAATTTCTTTCTCTTTCTATGATTTACAGCTGGTCATTCACAGATCTAAATCGTCACTAAATACGTCCCTTTCTGAATAGTTAATTGTCATTTATTTAGAAAATATTAAGTTCGTCCACTATTTTCAGTTCTAATGTTTGTGTTGTGTTTACAGGGTTCAGATATTGAGACTTTGGGATCGGAGGCTGCGGTGGAGTACGGAGCTGAGCTGGTAGAGCGCCCTCCGGTGGAAGAATCAGAGGTGCAGGATGTTCAGGCTTCAGCATCTGCTGGTAAAGAACCTTCTTTTCTTTTTTTTTTTGTCTAAATGTAATTTTGGTTAATGGTGCTAGTTTGACATTATAACATTTGAAAGCCAGTAAAGAGTTTGAAAGTCATTTTAGTTTTTTTGCTGCTTTATAAAACTAATTAAATCAAATTTTCTGTAATGTCAGTTTTGTTTTGTTTTTTAGCTGTGTTAAGTTTTCCTTCCCAAATTTTACCAGGCATGCAAACTCTGCCTGGTACCACCTTTTGATATATTTTCCTCTTTGTGTGAGTGAAGCAAATAAATAATTCTGATAATCTGAGATACTGGATTTCTTTTTTTCATGAGCTGTAAGCCATAATTATCAAAAATAGACCAAAAAAAAGCTTGAAATATTCTGTATTCTTTTCAGAGGTTCTTTATTGTACTTGGAACATACGGAAAGTACTGAAAGAATCAGTAAACATGTGGCTCACTCAGACAATTTTAAATCAAAACTCTGAACAGGGTACGTGATCAACATAGTCATCATAGGGATTTAGGTAAAAAGAGAGCCACTTTCATTACACTGAAATCTTTTGGCTCATATTACCTTGCTAACCCATTACACCCCTCTGACCATGACTGTTAAAATGACACATTCATGCTGCATAATTTCTCATATTTTCAGCTGAGTGTGCTGAAGAGAGGACAGCCCATTCACTGGACAACACTCTGCGAGAACAAACTTTAGCTGAGACACTGAACGCTGCGGAGGTGAGAGGACCTGAAAACGACTCGCGCATAATTAATCCAGAGCCTCTTTCCTGCTCCTCACTGTATAACTCGTCTCCATCGTATCGTCTGCAGGACGGAGATGAAACTGCAGGGAAAGAGCCCGTGCTATCCTCCAGCGATCTCTCCGACATCGTGACTCTGCCAGACTTGAAGGAGAGCGAGCATGAAGAGGAGGTGGCCGCCAGTGAAGATCTTTACCTCGGGACCTCCTGCAGCAGCCAGTATACCTTCAGTGCTGCAGACACTGGTAGGACTGCACACACTGAAGATAGATGATTTTATTTCCAGCGTCTTTAAAAAAACAACAACACGTACATTTCTTCCGTTCCTGTTTGCCAAAGCAGGTTTGTTGTTGAGTCACTGGAAACTTCCACAGACTCTGATGAACTTGAGCTGCCGTCTGAGAAGCCAGCTCACTGGAGGCCGCTCTTTTCCAGGTGGCCTGCCTGAAAGTGCAGTGACTGATATTTTGCTAAGCTTGCTCAGCAGTGCTCGAAACTAATCCTGACGCAGCTGAATCATTGTGAGGCGATGAACTGTCAGACAGTTAAAGCCTGTGTGCCTGAGTGAAATACTTTGATTTTTCTTTTCTTTGTGGAGAATTGAGATAAGAACAATAGACTGTATGTAAAACATGGACGGCTGAGTGGGTTTCAAAAAGAAAAACACTTTGGAAGTCACTTAAACTGCATTTTTTTTCCCTAAAGGTCAGCAGCTGGTGAGTCATCTGGTTTCAAAAAGAACTCTGTCTGCATAAAGTCTATGAGAAAACAACATCTATTACCTCAGTGTTAATTCAGTAAATTATAGTCCCAGTAGTAGTCCAAAAAAACCAAAAACAGGGTATGTCTTAGGCTGTGGCTACCTTGTGATAGACGAGTGCAGTATCCCTCAGTTTCTTAGTCAGATCTGCCTTGTTGTCACATTTGGTTTCAAAAAACCAAGTTGGTGAAAGCCAGCTCGAGGCTCTCGGGCAGGACTTCTCTAATCAGTGTTACTGTAGTCTCAACTCTCTAGTTTTCTGCATGCGAGCTGGTTGATGCAGGAACAATCTGTGGACTGGCTCCAGAGAAGGAACGTTCAATTAAACAAATATTTATTAAACTTTTGATTTATTTTATTTTTTTTTATGTGTGCTGGCTGATAGACCAGTTTTAGTTAAAGCTATACTGGTGAAAAGCTAAAATATCCCCTGTGGCTTTAATAACAGTAGCCACACGTAGTGCTAAGGAGCTACTGTGCACCCTTCTCACTCACAGTTTTATTCATACAGTACATTAATGTAAGACAACATTTAATAATCCAAAGCTAACTTTTTTCTACAGAGCAAACTCCATAGCACAACAACAAGCAGCCTTTTGTAACCCACTGTGTGCCAAATATTTGATATATATTAATATTGTTACTTTTGTTTATCCTCATTTGTTTCTGATGACATGAAAATATTTTCTGTTTCATAATACTGTTGACAAAACGAGCCACTGAAAACATATATAATGTAATTTACGTCACGTCTGATGTTAGATTCTAATGACTTTGGTTTATTCCACACAGAGACAGGAATAGTAAATGTAGCAAACAGTGAAGCAAAAACATTAAAAGCTGTTCATTCAACTATCCTGCGCACCATACCCACCATGAAGAATGGTTAATTAGCAGCTTCAACAACTTACACGTAATGCAAATAAATATTAAACAGGACCTAACATGTCAGTAAACTGGTTAATAAACACAAACAGGTAAATATATTATTAGTGTTTCTGGATGGTGCTGCTGTGGATGGACAAGGCAGCCGATCATATTTGGATGAAATTCAGCTCTCTGCCACAAGGTGTCACTGCCGGTGTTGCTTCCCAACAAATGGGACGGTGTCTCTGCTCTGACCATCTTTTATGTACAGTCTATTTTTGCAACCAGTCTGACATGAAACATTTTAAATTATTATTTGACATATTCTTTGTTTATGGAAATTGTTTCGCTCGTGGGAAAATGTGCTCATTCCCGTTCCCTGAGATAACTGATAGCTCTCAGTGGTGCAGTGGTGAGAAAGCCTCATGAAGCTTTGGGGCTTTGATTTCTCTTTATGCTAAAAAAGGATGTAGGATTGGTTGAATTTTTCTCATTTTCTGACTTGTGAACAAAGAGAACAAACATTGTTTTGTTTTGTTTTTACCAAAAATGTTGAACTTTTCCTTTAATATGTTTTAAGAACATTTCACAGATGGATCAGTGCTAATCCCAGTACTCGTCTGCATGATTAACTGCACTGATGCCTGCTTTCTGAATCAGTTTGTATGTGTGCTGCTTGTTTTTGTTGTTGTTGTTGTCCTATAGCACCATCTCCCTTTTATATAATTTTTTTAAAAAATATTTTAAATGTAGTTTTCCCAGTGCAGCCACCAGCAGCGACAAACTCGAGCAGCAGCGAGGACGAGGCAGAGCGGAGCACCAGCACTGTCGTACGAAGACGAAGGTTGAGGAAGAGTACCGCAAACACTGTGACTGACCCCGAGGAGGAGGAGGCTGTGTTGGAATCTCGCCCAAGCGATGATGAGGAGGAGGAGGAGGAGCAGGAGGTTAAAGAACAGAAGAAGCAGCAGGAGGAGCAGATTGAAGTGAGACCAATCACTGCTCCGGATGCTCCACAGAAAGGCCGAGGTGGCAGCATCATCAGCACGTGCATCCTCCTCGCTCTTTTAATAGTTGCCTGCCTGGGCTTTGGTCACTTCTACGGTAAGAGTTTGATTCCACCTCTGGTTATTTACTGCATGCCATCCCCCACTTCCCTTCTCCCTTCCTTCCTGCTTCTAACTGTCGCTGTAATAAAGGTGCAAAGCCAAAACATACATCTTTAAAAAGAAATTGGAATTAAAACACTTTCTGTCTTAAAGACTGTATGTATCTGTTTCTGGGCCAGTCCTGCTGCCTGTACCTGTCCATCAGTCTCCCATTGCAACATTAGAAATGTACTTTGCTGCATCCGTGCTGAGGTTCTCACTTTCCCAGATCAAAGTAGATTTTACACTCGTCCAGCTTTTGCTCCTCATAATGGTGTTTCTGACTTTCATAAAGAAGATCAGCTGCTGCAGGCTGCTGCTTTATCAAACTCACCACAGATTCCTAAAGTTGTGTGGAAATAATGTGTATAAACTTTCACTTACAGGGCCAGACAAGATTCAGAAAGCCGATGTGAATGAGTTCATTTGTGGGAGTGTTGTGGAAGAACAGCCTTTTACAGACCAGGTCAGTGACAGCACAGGACCCAGCTCGAGGAGTAACAAGATCATTTTTTGCAGAACAATAATCATCAATTTTTCTGTGCCTTTTGTAACTTCTTCCATGGATAACTTTCCCCTTTATTTGCTTTTGTTCTTAAATGCTCATTTAATCATTTTTGTCACTCCTTTGCTATGTGGCATGTATAAATTTGATTTACTATAGTGCAGTAAAAAACTCCATCACAGAGTTTTAAACTCTACCAAAGAGTAAAGTCTACTAACAAAATAAAGTCTTACCTTCCTCCTTGTACAGGGGTGTCAGATTCATTTTAGGGCATGGGCCATATACAGCCCAATTTAACCACAAGTGGGCCAGACCACTAAACTGTTGCATAAACAAAACAACCCTCCAAATTTTACCTATTCTTTACTTAGAACATCATACGTTCTAAAAGCGTTCACTTCATCCAGAGCTGAGATTTTTAAAAAGCTGAAACCATAAGCCCAAGTGAAAGATGTGTAAATTTTCATTTTCTTGAAAAACTGAGATCTGTAATGACTTCGCTGCAGTTTCACACTTTGCAAAGCCAGCCAGTGGGCTGAATGGGACCCTCAGGGGGGCAGGTACTGGCCACGGGCCACATGTTTGACACCACTGCTCTTTTAAGATGTGAAATAAATAAAGAACTAACAACGAGGGTATGGGACTTCACCTGCCATGAACCATATTCTTCTTTAAATACAAATACCTGCTATATTAAAAAAAATAATGTGGAACAGAGCTGTAATGTGGGAGGAGCCATAAGCAGGACTTTTATGGACTATAACTTGTTTTCTTTTTCTCGTTTAGCACCAGTGGGCCAAGTTTATCGGAGAAGAAAGGGATGAGCAGCGAGTTATTTCATTGCTGGCAGAGAAGTTTGAGAGGATTAGGAACGAGAACGAGCAGCTCATTGTGAAGCAGGCGCACATTCAGGTAACTGATTATAAAATTCCAGGTTGATACTGTTGTTTTAAAATAAGATCATTCTTTATTTTTCATTTTTTGTTTTAATTGTTTAAATCTTAATTTAAGAATTACTGAAGTGTTTTTAAGTCTCTCAGCTTTTAATCCCACTGATCATCAGCATCAGCTGATACTGCTGTGGCTGATAAATGTGTGTGCCTAATTACAATAAAGACAGGTGGAAAATAAAGCTAAAATATTTTGTGAATGCATGATTGCTTTAGTTAATCACAATATATTTAACCTTGTTTTTTTTTTCCTTATTTTCCCGTCAAGGCCCAGAGAGATGAGTTGGAAATGTTGCTGAATCAGAAGGCCGAGGATAACACTAACATGGTGTCTCAGCAGCAGAAGTTAACAGCTGAAAACCAGCTGCTGAAAAGCTCCCTGCAGCGTGAAGAAAAGTCTTTGTCCACTCTACAGGAGGAGCTGAAGAACCTGCGCTCTAAGGTCAGAGATCTGGAGTCGATGGGAGCCGGAGCCGACTCGCTGCGGTCAGAAAACCAGAGGCTGAAAGAGCAGCTAGAGGAGAAGAAGCAGCTGATCAGAAACTTCCACGACCAGCAGGAGAACACGATGGCTGAAGCACAGATGCTGAGAAAGAAGTTCGACACAGAGAAGAAGGTCACGGATGAGTTGAGAGGAGAGCTGAGTCAGCTGAGAAGTCGCCTCCCTGGACCTGGAAAGGAATCGGGTTCAGAGGCGGAAGAACTGCAGTCCCGTCTGATGGAGCTGGAGAAGAGGCTGAGCTTCGAGCAGCAGCGCTCTGACCTGTGGGAGCGGCTGTATGTGGAGACTAAAGAAGAAAGAGCCAAAGGAGACACGGAGCCCAAAGTGAAAAAAGCAAAGCCGGGCATGGCAGGGAAAATGAAGGAGACATTTGATGCTATGAAGAACTCCACCAAAGAGTTTGTGCACCACCACAAGGAGCAGATTAAAAAAGCCAAAGAGGCTGTGAAGGAGAACCTGAGGAAGTTCTCAGATTCTGTCAAGTCCACTTTCAGACATTTCAAGGATTCAGCCTCGACCTTCATCGATAAAGCCAGAGGGTTTTATAAACAGAGACGTAATGAGAAGAATACAAAAGAGTCGTGGCAGCACAGGTTCCACAAGCCTCTTCACAGACACAAACAGGACTCCAGCCATAACACACGAAAATCAGGAGACAAAGTTCACCAAGATCGGGGTCAAAACACCCCCAAAGCCCACATTAAGGGATGCTCCGGGGTTTTCGACTGTGCCTACCAGGAGTCTACGAGGCTCTTCAACAAAGCCACGGAGCCAATCAGAGCCGACGAGTTTCGCAAGCTGCTGCAGAGCTACTTGCATCAGGAGGTCGACCACTTCCACCACTGGAAGGAGCTGGAGTCGTTCATCAACAGCTTCTTCCGCAACGGAGTGTTCATCCACGACCAGATGCTGTTCACAGACTTTGTGAGTGGGGTTGAACACTATCTCGCAGACATGCACAAGTATAGCGGCCTCGATGATGATGCGTTCGGAGATCTTGATGACTATATCTACAGACACTTCTTTGGAGAAACGTACACAAAGAGTTATGGCCCAAGGTAAGCAGACGTGTTGACAAAGTGTCTCCTAAGTGATCCAGAACAGTCAATCATTTTATTTTTTTCTGTAGCTTTTGCATAATTTATAAAATTTCTGGGGATTTCCTATGATGGTGTGTTAGGGCCACTGAAGTGGGGGAAAAATAAGGAGGATTCAGAGAGAAAACTCAAGAAAAATAAAGTGCCACATTTTTTGAAAACTTTTTTAGCAAATTTAAAACTTGAGACCAGGTCAAAGTTATTATAGTGAATTTGAGTAAAAAAAAATTGGCCGTGGGGGGAAAAAAATGTAAGTAACTGAAGCAAAAAAAACTCCAGCTCCAGGTCACCTGGAGAGAGGCAACCTGTCTCCAAACAGTTGCAGTCCAACTCGGACTGACTGCAGTCACTCTCCAACAGATTAGCAAATGTTTGCAAATAAATGGCATCTAATGTATAAATGCAGATAGATTGCCAACACGTAGCCAATCTTAGTCATTATGCACTGATGAGCACAACTCGTGCGTGACACGTCTCTTTGCAACAGCGGACTTGACTGAACTGGTTGTGTTATATTGTTATGTAAAAGCCATTTTGCTGTTAAATTGCTGTTCTGCAGCAACTACGTCATTACTTGTGGAGAAATTTCTGTTTCATTTGTATGAGGTACTGGCTAGACTTTGAATGTAAGCAGTTAATGTGAGTTCCTGCGTTTTTAGATGATGGCAGATTTGCAATTTTCACCAAATTATCACAAACAGATTGCATGTAATTGCCAGCTTGACTCTGAACCCTGACTCCATCTTATTGCCATTTTATTGCCATCTTGATGCACTAAAGTTGCTTTCAAGACAGCAAGTGACTGTGAGTGGTCACAGACCTGGTCCCAGTCTTTGAAGCAACCATTTCAAAGGGCCCAAGATTACATGTTCATTGCACTGTTGCAATAGTTCTGGTTGTGCCGCAGTCTCCTACCACAGTTGTTGCTAGTGTGACTGCAGCATAATAGTGAAAAATCATTCTTTTCCTTTTGTAGTCTAAGCTTTGTAGTATCAAAAGGGCAAATCAGTAACTCAAATGCACATATGAATGGAGCTGAATTACCTACAGGAAATGAACAAGACCTAAATCATAAATAATGCTTTTTTTTTAGTCCTTTAGTTCTACATACACTTAATTATTGTACGTAGAACTAAATACAATAATGTCCAAACATTATTGTGCAAACCTTAATAAGGTGTTTTGATGAGCTCATTGGATCCTTATTAACCCACACAGTAAAACGTATACTTGGAGTCCAGTGCACCCCCTCTAACCTCTCTCAGGAACTTCAAGCTTTCTTAGTAAATTAGTGACATGGCAAATACTTCCATGAAGAAAACTGCTTAAGTCGGCCATCATTATACAGTAATGTGAAGCCACACCATGACAATTCCCAGAAATTATTGTTGCCATGGAAACAGATGTGCAGCTCAAACAATAACCTAAAAATACTCAGAAAATACACATTTTGTCCCCTACAGGTTAGGTTGGTTGAGTTAGGACTGAGACGCTCTTGCCTGTTTTCTTCCACATTAGCATGTATATAGCATGTGTATATGTATGATTAATATTAAACGCTCACAGCGATGTCCTTCATTTATGTTTTGTGTTTGAATCATCCAGCGGGCCGTTTGAAGGGCCCGAGGCAGACTCAAAGGAGGAATCGAAGGCAAAGCATGAACAGCGTAAGCAGCAGCGAGCCCGATCTCGACCCCACAGCGAACGCAAGTGGAGCCGATCAGGAAGAAACACAGACAGACACATGGCTGATGTCAAAATAGAACTGGGCCCGATGCCCTTTGACCCCAAATACTGAAATGATTTCTGCTAGTTTAATAGGATGGCTACACATTTTAGTTGCAAAGTCTTTTTTTTTTTTTTTTTTTTTAAAGTTTGCACAACTTTTGAATGCTACTGAACGTCCTTGAGCTCTGTGGTGTTTGGTGAAATAATCATTATTAGGTTTGAATGGAAGACGTGGTCTATCTACACCCGGTTTGAGTTCATCTAAGATGTTAAACGGAACCATTCTTTCAATTTTGGCTTGTAAGTTTTAGACCCAATGAGCACTTTTCCATCTTCAGCTACATCACTTTAGTTTAAAAAGAGCAGAAAATGTTCATTGAGGCAAAAAAAAAAAAAAAAGCCACATCAGGATGTTTCTGTGTTCAGTTTGATGGTTTTAATTTGCTGCTACTCTTAACAGCTTTGTGTGATGTGAGAGCTCACATGCTGTTTTCTATCATTCCACCTCAAACTTTATTTAACTGGACAGTTTCGCTTGTGTATGTGTAATGGAAGAGGGGGAAAAAAAACTGGAAAATTAACATTTGAGGAAATTTAATTGTAGATAAAACGTTTTTTAATTGACAAAGATGACAACATTTAAGTGTAAAATATTTATTTGTTAAAAAGAAAAACCCTTATCTTTTGCCATAAAGACAGAAAGTTGCCATTGTTCCAGTGTTTGTCAGTGCCTTTCATAAATAAAGATGCTTCTACCAACTCTTCCCTCAGGAACATGAGTATGAAATATTGCTGCTGTCCTCACAAAGTTATTCCCTTCCAAAAATACAGAGATTTCCTGCAAAGGAAACACATGAAATGTATTTAAAAAAAAACACTGCAAGCAAATGCAAGCAAAAATGTAGGTTGTATCTTACTTTTTCCAAAACATCAAACATGATCAGATGGGTGGGCAGAGACGATTTGTATGGGAACGAAGTCCTGAGCCAGAGAAGAGGCTCCTCGTAAAATCTGTCAGCTTCATCCACGTAAGCTTCCTCTCCCAGATCTGGAGGACACTCCAGAAACCTCATCTTCATCGGGCAGTGGACGTGGCTGTGAGGAGACAGACATCATAACGTGATCATTACGGAGAGGAAACGAGTGCCTACAGTTGGTGTGAAGAGCTTTTGTTTGTTTGTTTGTTGTCATTCCTCCATGAATAAAGTCAACAGCGCTGAAGTTCCTCATGTACAAGACCAAGAGCAACAAATGACAGCTCGGCACATTTTTCTGAATCAATCTTTCACCCTCTAATACCACATACAGTGCTGTGAAAAAGTATCTGCCCCCTTCCTGATTTCTTTTTTTTTGCAGATTTGTCACACTTAAATGTTTCAGCTCAAACAAATTTTAATATGAAACACGTGAGTAAAAAATGCAGTTTTTATATGATTTAACTTATTAAGGGAATAAAGTTATCCAAACCTATCTGACCCTTTTTTGCTGTCCTTCATGTTGAATGTACCAAAGGGTTCACCTGAAGAATGTAAAATTTAAAAAACTCGGGGGGGTCTGTACCTGTAGAAGGGTGTTGCGTGGCAGGGCATGAGGAAGAGGATGTCTGGCTGTGGACGGGTGGTGGAAACGTTGCCAACGTCACAAAGTGTCTGCAGGTGGCTCATGATGTCCAGGGTGCCTCGCTGGTGAATCAGACCGGTGTACAGAGCAGGAAGCAGGTTGGCCACTAACAAGATGGCTGCTGCAGGTCGACGCCACGATTTCAAATGAGCCAAAGATGTCCCTGTAGCAAGGAAAACATTTATTATATAAACACATCTGGATGGAAATGACCACATACAGTTTTGGAAAAAGAAAATAGGGGACTTACCACAGAAGAACATACAGAAAGGCAGCACTGGATAGATGAATCTGAACTCCTTGTGTGGAAGCAAACTGGAAGGAAGAAATGAAACCGGTCAGATTGTCTCCCATCAGGAAACACAGGAAGCTGACCTGGTGGGATTCCTGATTCCGCTAAGCACACTTCTGATAGTCGGTTACAGCCCTGAGCATCTTAGTTTCTCTCTCTTTGACTGTTGTTTATACACATCAACCATAACATTAAAACAGAGCCTGGACGAGACACCAGGTGATGATGGCTATTTGGTAATATGTCTATTTGTCACAGTCGTCAAATAAAAATTTAACAAGAGCACCATCTAGCGGGGCAAAATGTGCCCGTCACATTATTAACCCTGTTCATTGTCACCCAGTTACTGAGTGGACACTTTTTTCAAGTTTAATTAACAGTGACCTTTGGCCTTGACCCCATATGGAATCCTCACCTTGCTTTGGTCATAAGCTATAAAACTATGACGTTTGGTAAGTGCAAGCTGAACGATTCTGAATTTATTGAGCAGACACTTCGATGAACGCCCGCCCGCCACAGGTGCTCACATAATACATCCTGTCTTTTGATGGCAGTTTAAAAAATAAGGAAGAGGTTGGAGAAACATCTTTAAGTTATGAGTACTGACATTCCACAGTTTGACCACCAGAGGGCACTCTGCAATTTCCCCCTTTGGAAACATGTTTGGAAAGCCACCAAAGCAACAACTGGCTGATCCAAGTGGAGTCTTTGAGAGTATACACAAGTAATTCACAGCTTCTTGTAATGGTAAAATAAGATTTCTGTTAAACTGCACTGTCCTATTATCTTAGTGAGGACTCATAAATAACTACACATAACACGTTACATGTTTCATGTGCCAAAGGGTTTTAAAAAAAGGGTTTTTAAATCACAAAATATTGGCATCGGTCTTAAAAATCCTATATCAGTCAAGATCTGACTAGAACCCCTGAAGGGTAAAGTGAATAAGACTGACTGTATTTAAAGCGCGATGAAGGCCAAGCACCTTATGGCAATGGTACGCTCTGCAACACCACTGACACAGCCTCCAAATCACCCAGATCTCACCTGTAAACCGCGATGGTCCAGACGACCGCTGCCAGCAGGATTTTGTATCTCCTGAAGGCGAGCGTGCAGCCGTGAAGAAAGAGAGGAAGATGAGGGCCGATCACAACGGCGAAGCCCTGAGTAAGGTACCAGTGCCAGGGATGAGAGCCGTAGAAATCAGCCACACCGTGGAAGATGTTAAACTTGAGGAAGTTGAACTGCACCGGCGTCCACTGGAAAACAGAGAGGAGCTGTTACACCTGACTTCATGCCGAAGGAGTTCGTGGACGTGCGTGACGTGTTTTACCTTTTCGTAGAAAAAACAGTCGATCGCTGTTGAGATGACAACGGCCAGCGTCCTGATGACGAGAGAACAATCATACCGCAGGGATGAAAGACAGTAAAACAAACAGTCTGAGAGGAGAAGAGGCTGAAAGTACAAACCCTGTAGGAATGTAGTTATGAGTGATGAGCCTCAGTTTGTTGTCTTCCTGCCAAAAATGATACATCAGCAGAGGAAACCAGACGATCAGGGCCGTCGGGCGAATGATCACAGCCAAGGCCACCAGGGCCAAGTACTTCTTACTGGAAAACAACAACGTGCATGTAAATAATCCGGCAGACGCATCATCAGGCTAAATAACAATTACATTTCGCCTTACAGATTAATGTAATTTTTTTTCCTAATTCAATTTTTAAATGTATTTTTTTTCTTAATATTTTCTTAATTCTGTGTTTTTTCTTCTTTTTTCCTAATTCTACTTATAAATTCAGTTTTTTCCTTAATTCTGTTCAATGTAATTCTTTTCTTATTTTTTTCCCCAATTTCTTTTTTCTTAATTTTGTTTTTCATGTATTTTTATTTTCCCCCCAATTTCTACTTAATTCTGCTTTCAACATATTTGTTCTTAATTCCATCTTTTAACATGTTTATTTCTTTTTTCCTTATTTTTTCTTAATAAAAAAATGTTCAAAACCATTTCTATCTAAAAGATAAAGTGACTGTGTTTTTAATAAAAATGTAAAAACATCTGAACACAGCTAACCAGTGCATACCTGCTGTGTGTTTTGGACCTGGGCAGAGGAAAGTAAAAAAGAGCCAGACAGGTGAGGGTGGCCTCTGTGCTGTTGGTCAGAGTCCTGGTGCAGCAGAACCACGTGAACCAGGAACACATGTGACAGAAGAACTGGAGAGGAAACACGGTAAAAGACGAGTGCAGATTAGGATTTGCAGCGTGATAGTACTGAACGCACAGCCACAATCATACAGCTGTTACATCATTTTTAAATAATCTTTGAACTGCAGTGTGATCTCAAAGGCAGTTTTCTATCATCTGAAAGAGTCTATCAAGGTGAAAGACAACCTTTCATTAGTTTCAATAATCCAGTTTATTAAGTTCAGCCCTCAAATTAAATACAATGTTGCAAACGCAGACACGCATACTGCCGTACATCTACCTACCGTCCATCTCGCCACATCCCGATTTTCCAGCATTTGAAGCAGAGAGAAGAATTTCACGTCAGCAAATGCAGCCAGAAGTGACTGAAGAATCCGTGGAAGCCAAATCTGAAGACAAGTTCAGAGAAACTTTATCGTGACAGGACATTGGTTGTGTGCTGATCAAAAAAGTTTGCACAAAGAAAATAATAAAGAAACTTGCCAGGAGGTGGACTGAGTCGTAGTTTATGACGTGTAATAGTTTGTATAAGAATGCAAAGAGAAGTGGATATGAGAATCCTCTTATTCCTGCCGTCCATTCCCAGGTCAGATACCCATAAGTTATTCCGTTAAGGGTGTTGCAGCATAAAATAATGACAAGCTGCAGGTTATAATTTAATGAACTTCATGCACTTGCAAACTGTGTATTCCTGGTGGGTAAGGCAAGGCAAGGCAAGGCAAAGTTTATTTATATAGCACATTAAAAACAACTTCCGTTGCCCAAAGTGCTGTACAAAACATCAAAATCAGCAATAATCAATTAAAACAGCAATAAATACA
>JAVDPK010000855.1:652500-664074 GCA_034780415.1 Cichlasoma orientale | reverse complement strand
CAATAGAGGTGTAATATGGTCCCGCTGTTTCTTGCCAGTCAACAACCGCGCTGCTGCATTTTGAACCATTTGCAGGCGGCGAAGTAACAGCTGATCACAGCCAACATAAAGAGAATTACAATAATCAAGACGAGTGGTGATAAAAGCGTGAACTACCCTCTCAAGGTCCTGTGGCGGGAGGTAGGCCTTTATTAAGATCAACATTAATGAATAAATCTCACTCAAAGGACACAAATGTCCTTTTTTTTTTTTTTTTGCCAGGAAGAGGTCCTGAGACTCTTTAGAGAGGACTCAGGTTTTTCTCAGTCCTTCAGCCACTCTGTAGGAAAACAAGAGCCAAAACTTTGGAGAGTAGGTAACCCAAACACCAAAACCTATGCGCTGACGATGATGGGTGACAAATTAAAAGAAAAAACTCTGAACCTTTGGTACAGGGAGGGGAACACAGTGGCCCCGTCATACTATGGAGGGCATTTTTGCTATGATGGCTTATTTAGATGTGTGTCCATAGAGGAATGGATCACAGTAAATCAATACAAATGATGAGAGTGACTGCCTAGTCTGCTCCAAGAAGACTTCACCTCCATCAGTAAGGCCCAAAGGGTCACTGAAGAATTGTTTGCCAATGCCAAACAGCTTATTCTGCTATTGACTCTTGTTTGGTGTCATTTATTGGATTGGATGATTGAAGAAACAAGACATATTGGCAATTTAACAATTTATTCATTTAACAAACAGGGGCCTCAGTAGCATGTGGAAGAACCATACACAGCCACAACAGCCTGGCACCTCCTCCTCATGCTGGTCACAGACTGCTATGGCATGGCATCCCATTCTTCAACCAGCATTTATCGCTGGCATTAACAACACGCCCAAGCTGATCCCACAAGTCTTCAGTGGCATTGAGGTCAGGACTGCAGACAGGCCATTTCATCCTTTCCACTCCCAAATTCTGGAGGGAGTCACTAATAAACTTCGCTCTGTGGGAACGAGCGTTGCTCTCTTGGAGTTCGGTCCCAGACTGTCGAGATATGGGATTGCCACTGGTTTCAGAATCTCATCTCGATATCTGTATTGAGATTGCCTCCAATAATGACAAGCCTGACTGCCAGCACCTGTACCAGAAGCTCAAAACAAGAGTCAATAGAATAATAAGCTGTTTGGCATTGGCAGAGAAGATTTGGCAAGTTTTTCATGGGTGCAATCCACATACTCAACTCTGCTGCTCGACCCACAAATTAATCTTCCTTACAAATGTGGCACAAACAGCATGCGCAAGATGATCAAATGTAGTACCATTTAAGGGGAAATAAACAGGCTTTCCAGTGGTATGAGATTTATTGCTAAGATTGTTACAACAAAGAAATAGTCAACCAAACACAAAGTTTCTTTTGTGCTACGTTTAGATATTAGTTTTGTAGATGCACAATATGGTTCAGCTATGGTTTGTTTTGTTGTCTTGTTTTATGACAATTCAAACTAAACTAAGTGTAAGGGAGCGCAAGAGCACTCATTATTTTCAGTATGAAACCATCAAATTCTGTTAAGAACAAATGCGCATCAACACACGGAAAGCTGCCCTGTAGATAACTCACTGCAGCCCGGTCACACTGAGGGGAGTGCCTCCCATAAAGGATATTTGAAGACCATCCGATGGGAGACCTCCAGAGACTGCCAGTACTCATCCGGGACGAAGCTGGTCTGAACCAGGAGGCAGTTAATCAGTCTGAACGCCACACAAAACACAGCCACCCTCAGCACACCTGTGGAGGTCAGAAAGATCACCACATGTGAGCACAGCAGCTGCAGTGAATATCTGCTTCGTTTCTCTTAGTGATGAACCTCAGTGCCGCACCGCTCCTCAAAGGGCTCTCCTCTTCCTTGGAGTACAGCTGGGATTTACGTTTCCTCAGCTTCACGTCCTCCACTTTGCTCCCAAACGTCAGTCGTGAGCGCAGATTCTCCATCTTCATATAAACCTCCTGCGGGCATAGCTCACCTGTCCCCGGATGTGTGGCAGGTGAGTTCGCTCTGAGTCCTCAACACAATTTAAAAACCAGATACGATCAGTTTTAAAGGCACAAAATGAACTCAGACTGAGCTGCAGTTCTGCCGATAGAGATAAGCGAGCTTCGAATTTAATTAACCAACATTATTAGACTGTTACACCTTCTAAAAATCACTACAAATGTACACTAACTCCAGTAGGCGCAATAAACTGTGCGGCGCTTCCGCAGTCATACCTACTTCCGGTGAAAGTTTCACTCCTGGCTTCAAAATAAAAGCTCTTTTTTTAAGGTTCTACAGACGCGTTAGTGCTCTCCACAGGCTTATAATTAACCACCGAAATCACAGATTAGACTCCAGAAGTGATTAAAGTAGGAGGTATGAGGCAGAGGTGAGGTCATTTCTTTACATTTTACTTCCAAGGAGCCAGTTTTTCTTCGATTTTATTTTTAAAGTAGTCTTGAGTAATAGTTCTCCAGGCTTTCTGGAGGTCTTTTAAAGTTTTTCTTTGAATATTAGCTACTTTTTCCACTCATTTTCAGTCCAGTCCTGTACCTGACCATTTTCAGAGGACAGTTTCTTTGTTAAGCCATTTAACACTGACCTATGGATCATCCATCCATTTTCTTCCGTGGACCGGGTTGCAGGGCAGCAGCCTAAGCAGAGAAGCCCAGACCTCCTTCTCCCCATCTTCCAGCTCATCCAGGGGGCCACCAAGGCATTGGCAGGCTGGCTGAGCGATATAATCTCTCCAGCATGTCCTGGTCTGCCCCAGGACCTCCTCCTAGTAGGACATGCCCAGGAGACATCCTAGTCAGATGCCCAAACCTCCTCAACTGGCTACTTTTGATGTGGTGGAATAGAGAATGACCTATGAATTATTCAAGCATAAAAAAGGCACCTAATTCAAGGGATGAACCAGTGGGATAACAGACAACTTAGCAAAGGACCAATTTTAAATAGTATCTTTAGGCACTTTGTTACTAACAGCCTGTTGTGAAAACATACAATTTGTTCCCATTTCTTTAGTTTAATCTGTGGAAAAATGCCAAAGATAACACAGTTTGACATTCGTAAAATTATATTTTTGTACCAACAACGTAAGAGCTGTGAGATATGCCATATGCTTGGGATATCTCAGCATGGTGTTCAATGTGTTCTTAAAAAATTGTAGGTAACTGGTCAAGTGAAGGACAAAAGAAGTGGCAGGCTTAAAAACTGTCTACAGCAGATGAACAGTATTTGAAAGTCATGCCCTTAAAAAGTAGGAAAAACTGCAGCAAAGACCTGACACAGGACCTGAGAGATGCATCTGGCCCTTCGGCTGGTCCATCTACTGTTTGCTGAATATTCATCAGAAATGGTCTCAGTGGAAGGGTGGCTATCAAGGAGCCATTTTTAAGGAAGAGAAACAGGAAGAAAAGGCTGAGGTATGTCAAATTACACAAGAACTGAAAGCCAGTGACAACAGGTCTGATGAGTGATGATACAAAACGTCAGGAGAACTACAGCAATCTGTAAAACATGGTAGAGGCTCTTTCACGGTTTGTGGCTGCATTTCAGCCAATAGTTTTGGAGATCTTGTCAAAATTGATGGAATTACAAATGCAGAAAAGTAACATTAAATTTTGGTCCACCATGCAGTATCATCTGGAATGCGTCTGATTGGCATCAGCACAAGAAGTTTTGAGATAAAAGGAAGGTTGGAAATTAGCCTATAATTAGCTATGACAGCTGGGTCAAATGATGGTTTTGTAAGTAATGGTTTAATTATTGCCACCTTGAAGGTCTGTGGTATATAGCCCGTTAATAAAAATAGATTGTATTTAAGATTGAAGCATGGTAGGACTTCTTTGAGCATTATTGTAGGAATAGGGTCTAATAGACACGTTGATGGCTTAGAGGAAGTAACTATTGAATTTAATGCAACTATAATATCAACTGTAATGGTTTTAGTTCTGAGTCCTTCCGCTGAGTCCACAGAGCAGCCAACAACCATAAAGTTTTCTCCCGTCTGCGCAGACAGCAGGTAACTGCACGCTCCTGTAGGTGGCGCTGTGCATCCTTGCCATGTCACCGTTCAGCGTAGAAGAAGAATGTCCTGTAGCTGACTGTCCTACTGGTGGTTTTTCTGTTTTTGTCTCATCGAGTTTTCGTCTTTGTGTGTGTTCCGCAGTTACAAACACATCGTTCAAACAGCTTCCTCGGTGAGTCATTAAATTAGCAGAGAATCGCATCTGACACAGCTAAAATATCACGTTTGCTTTTTTTTTTCCAGCTAAAAGGGGAAGAAACAGTGAAGCTCGCAATGGGCTCCGTGTAATATCCGATACGGAGTTTTCAAAACAATAGTATTTTTTCCTCTGAGGAAACTGTTCTGAGCAGTGGTTAGAATGACCATAAAACACAATATAGTGACAGTCTAATCTATCGAGTACTGTGATTCATTGATTGAAGTATCTATATTACTGGAAACTACCAGCGTTAATGAAATCGCTGTTACCAGTATGTTATTTCGCATGGGAATACCAACGTCAAGCTCACTAGTTAATCCAACTGTGACACATTCATTTTAGTCAATGGGCTACATGCAGCACAATTTGGTCTTCAGTGGGCCAGACCAGTAGAACACTTCCATAATAGCCTGCCTTTCTTTTCATCTAATGAAGTACAAGTAAAGATTTACATATCATAATACATCTGTTAACAAGAGAGATGAAGAACAGCCTGAGATATTGTTAAAGACAGCTAACTCTTTTCTTCATATTTCTTCAAGGGTCCATTTATTCCACAAAGCCTGAGGTGGTTGTACAGTGGATTAATTGCCTCATCTTGCAGTTGTGACCAAAAGTTTTAAGAATTACATAAGTATTGTTTTTCACAGATTTTGCTACTTGAGTGTTTTTAGATCATTTTGCCATATGTTTCTATGATATTCTGAAGTATAATGACAAGCATTTCATAAGTTTCAAATTGACTTCTTCCACTCCAAACTCATTTATCCATGTCTTTATGGATCTTGCTTTGTGCACTGGTGTACAATCATGTTGGAAAAGGAAGGGGCCATCCCCAAACTATTGTTTGGGTTAGGGTTACGGAACTCTGTCCCGTATTGCTATACTGCCAATGACTTGGGACAAAATACTTTTGCACCCTAACCTTTTCTTTCATTAGGATGGAGGTGATTAACTTTTTTTTTTTTTTTTTTTTGGAGGTTTCCCCCCTTCTTTCAGGGCTTTTCCATTTCTCCTCTAACAAATACTTCCTGCTGGATTTAATAGAATTGCACACATTTGTCAGCACTGCCTCACACACACCACATATAATAGCACTTACCCTCCCTTCAGTGTTTTATTCTGTTTAAGTTTTGCCCTGTTCTGTGTGCCTGTTAGGGGGGAAAAAAGTAACATTGCTACAAGCTGTGCAATTCGATTTTAACGAACACGTCACATTTGGCAAAGCGTATGAAAGCAATCACAATTTATAGTGTCTTATCAACCCTTTGTTGTTCTTTCAGGATCACTATTGGGAATCCTAATAAAAAAAAAGTCATGTTTCGAAGAAGACTGCCTTTCGCACAGTTAGCCTTTGCCACAGTGCTCGGAGTTGCTGGTGGAATTTACATCTACAGACCTTATTTCGAGCCAGCGCCAAAGACATCAGGACAGCAGATCCAGGATGAGCCAAAGAAGCAGAATGAAAGGGACTGAAAGACTTGATTACTATTAGGAAACACTTCACACATAGAAACCAGATTGACCGGCCAGAGGCTGCTGGGCTACAGCTGGACTGGAGGCCAAACAATAGATGAGATGACCGTGGATGAAATCACGTTGATCCCTGCTGTTTGTAATCATAAATGTACAGAATAAAACATTTAATAATCTGATGTTCTCATCTCTCTTTCAGAGTGACTTATAAGAAAGCCTTTTGTGGTGTTATCAGTTTCTTACTAAGAAAAGCCAGGAAGTCTTTGCCTTACACTCACTCATACTTTTGTAGAACGTATTTTTTGTATAAGCACTGTTACACATGGGGTCTGTGAACCCATAAAGCCTAAGTTTAACTTTAAATATTTTATCAAACATGAATAAAAGTATTGCAAAGCCCCTCTGGCTGTCCTTAGTTGTTCTTGATGAGCATTATGCATCGTCACATTTACCAGTGCAGACTTCTGCAAAGAGAATGAGGTTTGTGGTCCACAGAAGCCTGAAAACAGGTCACATTTTGTTCTACCACATGAAAGCATTCATGCCAGTTTATGGAATACATGAAGTAGCAATGCAGCAATCTAAAAAAAACTAACTTAATTAAAAGTGGAATTATTTCTTAGCATTAATTATCAGCATTATGTAAATGAGAGCAAAGTTAAAGGGGGACTTGTGGTAGCATTGGATCCCATGAAATCTGATAGGCCCTCATGGTGTCACCCACAAAATTATGCACCCGTAAGTGGAACAAGAGGAACAACAAGGCCCCAATTACCTTTATTTGAAAAATGAATCACCACACACTGAGCCACTGTTTAAAATATCAAAGCATTCTATGTTTCATTTGTACAAGCACAGCTATAGGACTCAAAGTGGCCTGCATGACTTTTTCATGCTTCTACTAATAGTGGATTGTGTTAAAAGATTATATTATTTATACCTGTTGATAGTCTCATGGACTTGGATGAATGATGATGTTTGTCCCACTGAAAACGCTGCAACCAGATGAACTGAATCAACTTCATGGGAGTCTAACTGACACAGGCCGTGTGCTCATTAATGTCAGGCTATGAACATAATTTTGGGTTCAAAAATGGCTCAGACAGAAAAGGTTGCCAGTCTCTGCCCTATGCTGTTTTACTGAGCTGCTTTAATGCCATCTGATATTTCCTTTACTTTTGTTGCATTTATTAAGCCATTTTAAATTCGGATCACCATTTGGATCAAGGAATTTTTAAAAGGATTCTTTACCATTGTGCAACAGGGACAATATGCACACATTTGCGCTACCTCAAAAAGGTTTTAAACAAAAATTCATGAAACTTTGTGGAACTATTCCTGAACATATGATTTCATTTTCAAGGTCAAACGAATTTTTACAATCCATATCTCAATGAATTTTTCCATCTATCTCGATGCAATTTGGTACTCAGGTAAAAACAATTACTGTTGATAATCCATTGTCTTTTTCTATTTTAAATTAAACTACTCACAGTAATGCAAAGTGAACTACAAACCCTACACAAAAACAACGATTGCCTGTATTTAAACTGTTGTAAATGACTTGGCCTATAATCTGTGAAATGTGTCAAAAATATCTCTCGTGAATTATATCAAATCATTTTGAGCGAGAAACAACATTTCTGTCACAAAGTAGAAGATGCAATCACTTTTTGGCAAAGTGACTTTTATATATTCTTTATTTATCCAATCACTTTATGGCAGGTGATCACTTTTTGGCACAACAGTGCAAGGTAACATCGGCCCCTAAAAAAAAAAAAAAAGTTGTCGGGGCCCCTGAGTTGTGCTCCCTACTTAATAAAATATTGTAAACGCTCCCGCTCTGAATGTTGAAGCGTGCTTCCACATGAGCACATAGCGTAGTTATTGTTTGTGTGTGTCCGGTGTATTTATTAGAAAAAACGGTATTTTGTGAGCGGAAACAGCGTGGTGTGCCGCCTGTAGCCGTGCGGCTCCGGTCCATCGCTGTGCTGTAACGACAGTTTCCTTCACTTAGCTGACGTTAGCCGTGAGGAGGAGCTGTTCCCCAGCCGCACCACGACCACACCGACACTTACCGCGGCTGCTCACTGCTGATGAGGCTGCTCTCATGTCGACTAAAGGGCCAGCGGCGACGGACGAAGTTAAAACTCTCATTTTTTAACTTTTCCTAAAGTCTTCAGGGGTCACTTTTTCAGCGACTGTATTTTTTTTAAAGACGAAGACTCAGCGCGCAGCAGCAACGCCCCGCGGCGGGTGAGTATACTCCAGGAAATGTCTGTCGAAGAAACCAGCCTGTAGCATCTGTCAGGAGTTAGCACAAAAACTTTTCACTCGATCGATTATTTTGCTTTGGGACTTCTGCCTGCTTGCTGCTGGTCAAAGTGGTACAGCCTCATACAAAAGGAGCGCTGGGAAACATTTCCACACCTGCTTTAGTTTATCCTCAGACAGAGAGCTCTCTTAGCTTTTCTCCACACTTGCTCGATAATTGGGACAGATGTTCATACGTGAGAAACACTGGCTTTCTCCAGCTCTTATCACACTTCTTCTCAGGCATGCTTGGATCGATAATGTTGGCAGTAGTTTGTTTGACAGAGGTTGGCAGGCAGTTCAGCCTTCTTGACAGGATCTGTATTAAAAAAAAAAAAAAAAGACTTAAAAAGTGATTATTTCTTGGCTAATAAGTCATCTGACCACCACTGACAGCCACATGAGGACCAGCTGAGGATTATTAGATTTTATCTGCTCGTTTCAGTTAATCGATTGGAACATGGGAATGAGTTTTATACGCCTCTCACTGCCAGCTGCTGATAAGTCTTCACAATGTATTTTAATGACTAGATAGTTGATGCACAACCACCATATCCAGTCATTTACATCACTTCTGCAGCGGCCTTTTGTTTTTCTTGACTATTATGCTTGAAGTTTATGGTACTTGCGTATCCGGATTTTCCCAAGGATCTGCCTGCTTCTGTTTTGGACAGCTGCCCAGGGTGGTTGTTCCAGTTTAGCCTTGACAAATGATTAAAGCTGTTTTTTTTGTTTGCATGGGTGGCAGCTTAACAGAAATCCATGCCCACACATACCAAGGTACAGCCCTGAGCATTTCTGGATCTCCTGTAGTTTTGTTTAAACTTGACTTGTGCTGGAAAACTTCTTTACGAGTTTAATATCTCTTTCTAGACACCACTGGACAAAATGTGCAAAACATTAGACTACGTTCAAGGCAAACAACATGACAAAGATATTATTATGTTAACAAATCAGAAAATGTGACAACAAAACTGTCTACAGTCAAGAAACAACATAAATAAAGATCCACCATCAGTGGTTACGAAGTCTCAAGGCAGTTTGGGACATTATCACAACCTCTAATCTGTTATTTTGTTTTCCTGGAAACACATTTCCCACCCTTTTTCATGTCCCTGAATACAATTTTGCCTCTCCAGTTGTAGTTGTTTAAATATTATATGTAGTGATATAATATTTTGCAATTTTGAGGGGGGAAAAAAACTCAACATTTTTAGGGTGAAGGTGTGAAAACTTGTTTCCCACCACTGAAAAAAACCAAACAAACAGAGTTTGGTATCTCAAAATTTCAACTGAATAGTTCAAATGTCAGAGCAAATAAATTGAAACTGAAAAAATTACTTTTATTTCAAGTTATGAAGTCGAAATTTTGTGAATCTCTCAAATCCGGTATGAAAATGTCGCTTTATTAACTGCCAAGATAAAGTCAAATTATTGCAGTTTGGGTTTCTAAAGTGGCATTGTTAGTGACAGGCTTATCATAAATATTAGTTTAAAAATAGAAGTTAAAAATATGCTACTTTTATTTTTAAAACCCGGTGTGAATGAGTCAGATACACTAATATATTCCTGCAGCCCTATCAAGTAAGGATAATAAGTGCACCATCACCTGTCACAACAAATGTCATAGTAATCAGTAATCCCCCTTATATACACAGCTGCTGCTTCTGCCCTAGATTAAATTGTTTTGTTAGTAATGACACGTCCAACCAACCCTGGATGTGTCATCAGTCTATCCCACCGATGGGCAATTTTAGGATCATCTGTTAACCTAACCTGCATGGCACCCGATGCCCTAATAATGATACCAGTAAATGTACTTAAATCAGGCAGCAGGTGTAGTTCTCATCCACGGAGACATAGTGGCTCCATGGTGTAGTAGTTAACGAATTTGTGTTACATGCGAAAGATCCCCGATTTGAGACAAGACCCAGCCTTGGGGCTATGATAAATGGGAGGGTTGCATCAGGACAAGGCATCAAATATGTGGATCAGTCTGCCGTGGCAACCCCTTAGGAAATAAGGGAGCAGCTGAAAGTATCATGGAGACATTATACAAGTATAACATGAATTGCTACTGTTGTGGTATCTGCAGCTGACCATGAACCACAACATTCCCCTTAGTTCTTATTTTAGGCAGTGCAGTGGTTAGCACTGTTGCCTCACAGCAAGAAGGTTCCTAAGTCCAGCCCTCTGGCCGGCTGAGGCCATTCTCTGAGACGTTTGCATGTTCTCCTCGTACCTGTGTGGGTTGTCTCCTGATAGTCTGGCTTCCTGCCACAGTTCAAAGACATGCAAGTTATTAAGACAGAGGTTTATGGGTGCCAGGGTGGCTCTGGGCGTGAGCAGGTGACCATGTATGCCGTGTGGCGGTGCGGTCGGCGCAGGTTCGAGTCCCAACCTGTCACCCTTTGCCCTTTCTCTCTCCTCCCGCTTTCCCGTCTCTCTCCTCCCACTTTCCTGTCTCTCTCCAGTACCAAGCTATCAAATAAAGCAGTGAAAAGGCCAAAAAAAGTAATAATAAAAAAAGATAGTGGTTGGTGGACCTCTGAGTCACTAGCAGCAGGATTTAGTTTCTTATACTGAGAGTAAAGATGTCTGAGTGCAGATCTTTACCACATTTTTCACGTGAAACCAGCATGTCATGTGCTTCTCTTGGAGTGGCGTAGAGCCAGTAGAGGAGGAGAAGGACCTGTGGGGTCGTTATTGATTATGAAAGATTTGCAGTTTGTAAAGCAGTAACAAGGACAAGACCTACTTCTTCTTCCTCCTCCTTTTTGTGTGTTCACTGCTCTGTGTTTTCTTGCCTAACACAAGAGAAGATCATACTGTGCCATCAGAGTTTGCTTCCTTTTCACAGCTATGCTAGGTTCTTTAAAGTGCAGTGGGCCTATGTTCAATTTACCTCCAGCCTTACATTTTAGAGCTGTGCACCAAACATTCTGTGTAATTCATTTTCTTTCTTTCTGCTTGTTAACTTGATGTTGTACTTTTTTTTATTATTTAAATGACATGCAGTAAGAACGTGTCTGATTAGTCTGATAATAGTCTGCAGAAATTTGCTGACACAATCTTCACTCCGGCAGTGTGGTTTTGCTTGACTCTGTCACTTCTGCGACCTGTTTTTACTTTAGCACATTTTATATATTGGCTCAAGCTTTTACATCAGTTTTAAAAAAACACTGTTTTGGTACCCCCCACCAAAGGAATATCAACCAGTTTCTTTAGGTGGGGCTTTTTATTATTTAAGCATACCATAGATTTTTGTTTGGTTTTTTGCCATGTACCCCAGTCACCAGCTTCCCACATAGAAGCAGGAACAATCTTGATAGAAAAAATATGTGCTGCTAAATTTGCCGCTTGTCTCTTCATACAAGACTGAATGATTGCTTTAATGTGCCTTCATAACTGAAGTATAGTGAACAGTAAGATGTGAATGAAGTGCAGACTTTCAGCTTTAAAGCAGAGGGTTTAATAAAAATATTGTGTTAACCTTGCAGGAATTACAGCAATTTTTATACATCCCGTCCCCCATCTTCAGAAC
>JAVDPK010000855.1:626484-652400 GCA_034780415.1 Cichlasoma orientale | reverse complement strand
ATATTATCGTTAATCGCAATAATTTCTGAGACAATTAATCGATTAGCAAAATTTGTTATCGTGACAGGCCTAATCCTGCCATAAATGACACGTTTGTGAAGGCTCTGATGTTTACTTGTTAATGAAACCATTTTTAGATGGATAAATGTTGAGCTTGTTGGTCACATCAGAGGGTCGATCTTGTTGATGATACGTATGTGAGCAGTTCAGTCACACTTTGAAAATTACAACCTCATTTCCAAATAGTTGGGATACTGTGTAAAATGTAAATAAAAATATTGTGCAATAAATCATATTTAAACCCTATATCTAAGTGAAAATACTACAAAGATGAAACATTATGCTTAATTTAAATTGGATCCCAGCACATTTCAAGAACTGTGTGCGCTGTGTTGCATCACCTCTTCTTTTTTTTTTTTTTTTTTAACAGCAGTACCTAAGCATTTGGAAACTGACGAGTTTTGAAAGCGAAATATTTTTACATTCTTGCACAATTCAGCAGTTGCTTAACAGTTTGTAACCTTCTTTGTCATATTTTTTGTTTCTTAATGCACCATTGGTGGCCAGTCTGGACTGCAGGCAAGCCAGTTTAGTACCTGGGCTCTTGCCACAGAGTTGTGCTGTTGAAATATGTGGTTTGCTATTGTTTTACTGGAAAAAGCTATCACGTTCCATAATCTATATACAGTCATCCCTCGCTATATCATAGTCCACTTATTGGGGCTTCACTGTATTGCAGTTTGTTTGTTTGTTTTTTAATTAAAAATCTAATTCTGTATTGCGGTGTTTTCACTATATTGCGGGATTTTGCCGTATATAGGTATTTATATAACACCCCCATAACTATGTTCATCACTCAGACAAAGAGATCAGTTACGGTCAAGGGTGAAGATACTGCACCACCTGCTGAAGTGGTGCCTTCAGAAGAGCTGTAATGCTCTTCTTGGCTGTGCAGTGTTGTACATTCATCTCATCGTCATCACCTTCATCGCCATCAGTAGTGCACAGCCACATAATTCATCATCAGCATTATTCAAGTTGTAGTAAGATACTGGAAAAGGTTTATAGGAGTGTGGGAAGGGTTTATAAAGCCTTTAAAATATATATAAATAATAAAATAAATGTAACGCTGCTACTTAGTAGATTTTCACCTATCGCCGGGGTCTCTGGAACGTAACCCCCGCGATAGGTGAGGGATCACTGTATATCGTTTGGCCTTCAGTGGTGGCCGAGTTACCCTTGGCGTGTGCTCTGATGCCTTCCATAACATCACAGATTTTGGAAATAGGCCGCATGGTCCCTATCCTTTTCAGAAAATAATTTAATTGGTCAGACTACAGGACAGTTTTCCACTTTGTCTCAGTCCATCTTAAATGAGCCTGAGGCCAGAGAAGCTGGTGTTATTTCCCTTTCTGTTTTGTCTTTGCATTGGTGGCTGCAGTGAGGAGCTGTGGTCGCTGACAGCGGTTTTCAGACAAGATTTCTCAATGATTTCAAAATATTTTTCTTGGTTTTCTGGAAGTTGTTTTTTTTTTTTTTTCAATTTCACGGTGCAGATTTTCTGAACTATTTATCCAAGCAGCTTTTCACAGAGCTAACCCCACCCAGCCTGTAAAAGATGCTCTATTTATTCACAGTGATTTCTCAGTCTTTTGTTGCCCCTGCCCAAACTTTGTTGAAACCTGTTTGCCCTGAAAAAATGTAAATGACTACACCAGCGTCAGCTTTGATGGTGTTGTTTATGTGGTTTAAATGATTCGCAAATCTTGACAGCATTCCAGCTTTTTTGGAAATGGAGTTGCAGTTACCCCCCAGGAGTAGATTCACTAAACCTCACAGTAGCATTGAAAAGTGTGAGGTTTACCCCCCCTTTAGCTTATAACTGCCTGGCAACGTCTGTGCTTGGATTCAACCAGAGACTCATCGGCATGTTTCAACCTGCTAAGCTTATAGTTCCTTCACACCAAACCATGGACACTCTTTTTCTTTTTTCTCCTTGGCATCTCATAGGCCAGCAGCAGGATTTAGGTCAGGGCTCTGGCAGGGTCACACTGAAAGTTTTCTGCAGGGCAGAAACAGTCGAACCGCCAGACTTCACTGTAGGCTTAGTCTAGTCCTGTAGACTAATTGCAGTTTTTTCCCTGGATTTTTCCACACAGACCTTCTACCATCATATTCATGTTGGTTGAATTGAGTCTACAAAAAAGGTTCTGTCTTCTTTATTTATTTTGTTGTGAAGTTTATCCCAGCTGTCAGATTGTTTGAGCTTATGAGTGGTTCTCAGTGTGGCCCTGTCTGATAAATCTTGTTGATCTCTGTGGTGTAGAATCTAAATCTGTAAAGCAAAGCACAGACATGAGAGCACTGCTTGAAGGGCAGGAGTTTCAAACTGACTGTTGCGCTGTTCATTATTTTCGTCGCTTATGTCCTGGTACAATAGTGGATTCTCATTAAATATGCATATACTGTCTATATACTGACCTCATTATTAAAAACTTTGGCCAAGCGATCTCTGTGAGCCAGAACACTTGAATCTTTACTTCTATAAAAGCTCTGCAGGGTTCAGCAGAACCAATGGTCTGGAGCCAGTTTAAAAAAAAAAGTATGCTGGGCAAGTTGACTGCTGAACCTTTTTACCTGTGAAGGTGTCTGAAATGCACCCTTATTAAAGACAAGTTCTTTCTTCAGTATTTTCACATTTACATACCAATAGAAATCCTTTATCAAACCACCTGTGTGGCTAAATAAAATGCGAAGAACAGCAAATGCTTTTAGCTGCTCCCAGCCACCCCTGGTTTGTTTTACAGTGACAGCACGACTGAATTTCAAAGAGGCATACAGACAAATGTCACTATTTTGTGTGTTGAACAGCTTGTTTAGCTCGTCACCATCTTTAAATTTGTCAGATTTGTTGTTACCCTTACTGAAAGCTGACAGTAGCCACCCCGTCTTTTTCTAGCAGAGATACCTGCAGCACGCAGAGGGACACAGCAATTACTTCATTACATTTATTTTAAAGCTTTGGCTACTGTTTCTTAATGTAGAATATAAATGACAGATTTAGATAGTTTATAATGTAGAACACAAATCTACCAACATTTTGTGCTTTATTCTTATTGATTAGGCAGTTAAGCACTGAGCATCGGCCTCTGTTTGAGACCATTTTATTCTTAACCATCTGTATGATTTCATAGAGAAGGGATGTCTTTATATGGTTGTCTCACAGAAGCCCCACCCACCTGCTGTTCAAACCCTCTCTTTAGGAAGGGCACCTAATCTGAAGAAAGGCTTAAAGAGCCTCAAATTGGAATGCAGTAAAACAATCAGTGAGGGGATGCACCAAGGTCCAGTATAAGATAAATAAGGATGATTTTGAACTGTGCAAAGCTAGGTCCAAAAAATATGGCCTAATCGGTCCACTCTAATAGATATCACCATTACTTTCAGACTTTTAGGCTAGTTTTGTGAGATTTTATTTGTAAGTTTGTGTATAAACATGCAAATGAGGTTAAGTTTCAATTATATAATAATAATAATAAGAGATACCCTTTATTTGAAATATAGAATAAAAGTAGTTTCTTTTGAGATTTGTGTAATGTTGACGGCAACTGCTACAACCTGAGTTTCTTCCAGGAGTCCTGATGGCTTTTAAAGTTATTAATAAAACCTCATTTAGACATTTTAACCTGCCTGAGTCAAAACAGACCCAGGAGCAGGAATGTGGACATCACTGTTGTCCAGTTTAGTGCTCTTTGCTCACCGTTTATGGCCACATCCGTGCTTGAAGCAGCCATTTCCCATATCCATCTCAGGGTGTTTATCATGGATCTTGATTTTGCACGAAATCTTAAGCTGCTTATTATAGTCCTAGATGAAGGGTTCAGTGGGGGATACAGTGAAAGAATGTAAGACTTATCTGAATGCTTTTCTGTGCAATGGTCACATGATACATCTGCGCCGTCTTTTAACTGTTTTGACTGGACCCATTCGACCTTTACTAATGAAAATGTTACATCTAGCAGTTGCAACACAGTGTGCTTCTTATTCCCTCAGAGTTAGTGTAAGGACACGTTACTCCTTAATCAAAAAATAATAATTCAACCTTTACTCCCAAATATGTAGAACAATAATCTAATAATTAGCTGAAAGAATCTGTAGCTTTATTTAAACTGTAGGGATACTAAGAGGACATAAACCAGAGTCTGTTTTGGTGTGCGTCTTTGGCTGGAAAGGAATTTAAAATGCTTCCTGTCACTGTGTCAGCAAAATGAAACCGCTCTCACTTCGCGCACGTTAACCCACAGTGCCATCGTCTGTACAAATCTACGCCTGGAAGGCACTTTAAAGTCTGAAAGGAGGAATGCATTTCTCCTGCCAGCATTGACTATAGGTTAAGCTAAACAGAATATGAGCCTATGAGCCTTCTGATAGTTTGAATATGTGTGATAAAGTCTTAATATTACCCATGCTCCAGTATCTAGAGCGGTATTTAATAATAAAATAAGCCTCATTGGTTCTTTTGGATTATAAACAAAAGATTTCATGCTGTTATTGAAGGAGCCTTTTATAATGGAGTCAGTGTAATGTTGAGGTGAGGTTACATGAGGTTAGTATCTGTGGTGGCACGTTCATGTTCAGTACAGTAGATCAGTAATTAACATGCTAATTCAAGCAAGGGTTTATAGTCTGGCAGGCATGCTTCTAGAGATGCATATGTCACCTTAGCAACATATGTCGCCCTACCTGTAGTTTTTTAAACCAGGTAGTTTGCTAAAAAAATGTTCTTCAGTCAAGTTTACATCAGAAAACTGACACTAATAGATGTGTTCCAGCATTTGTTTTAATAGTTTTCAATTAGGTCGCAATATTTTTTTTTTCTTCTTGTCCTTTTGTATTACTTAAATACTGAGTGTGGTTTAGGGGAGGGAGCTGCCATGAACTTTTAATTGGCTGTCAATCACATATAAATTATCCAATCTGCCACAAACTTCTCCAGTAGGATAAAGGTCCGTCCCTGAACACATCCATATGACATTATTGAATGTTAGTTGCAGCGACACTGAGTGGGAACAGGAAATGTCATGTTTTACACTTTGAGGTACAGATTCGAGGTGGTTGAGCAGAGCCATCTCAAATTTAGGTAAAACTGGGAGGAGCAGTACATCAAAGTTTTACCAAAACTTGAAAGACCCAATACAGACACAGGGATTTGTCAGCTAACCTGTAACGACTTCAAGCCCATTAAAAGTCAGTTAAATCTTGGTCCAAACAAGGAGGTATCTCTGGTGTGGTTCATTTGGGGGTCTGAAAGTACACTATTATTTTTTTTATTGGTCTAATATAGAGTGCCTTGAAAAAAAAACAGCTAGTTTATAAAGTAAATCAACACTACGTACGTTACATACATAACTGTCCTATGGTTGTGTATTTCATTAATAATGTGTGGTTGCCAAAAAAATTCCAGGGCACACCTGGACTTACATTTGCCAACATTTGGTAACCACTGGATTTGTGTAATAGACTGTCTTTGGTACGCAGCCTGTAGCTGTCTGGTTCATATTGAAGACATGAATGGTTGTGTGGCAACTGCAGTTTTTTTTTTTTTTTTTTTAGCAAAAATAAACAAACTGGAATAAATAATACTTTAGCTGGGAACTACACTGCTCAAAAAAAATTAAAGGAACACTTCTTAATCAGAATATAGCAACATATTGATCTGGTCAGTTAAGTAGCAGAGGGGGTTGTCAATCAGTTTCACCTGCTTTGGTGTTAATGAAATTAACAACTGGTGCACTAGAGGGACAACAATGAGACAATTCCCAAAATGGGAATAGTTTTACAGCTGGAGGCCACTGATATTCACTGGTGTGAATGTCTCCGACCAAACAATCAGAAACAGACTTCATGAAGGTGACCTGAGGGCGTGACGTGCTGTAGTGGGCCCTGTGCTCACTGCCTGGCACTGTGGCATTTGCCATAGAATACTAGAATTGGCAGATCCACCACTGGCACCTTGTGCTTTTCACAATGAGAGCAGGTTCACCCTGAGCACATGTGACAGACGTGAAAGGGTCTGGACAAACCGTGGAGAACATTATGCTGCCTGCAGCATCGTTCAGCATGATCAGTTTAGTGGTGGGTCACTGATGGTCTGGGGAGGCATATCCATGGAGGGATGCACAGACCTGTACAGGATAGGCAACGGCACCCTGGCTGAAATTCTTGGACCCATTATTAGACCCTAAGCTGGTGCAGTGGGTCCTGGGTTCCTCCTCGTGCACGACAATGCCCGGGTCTCATGTGGCGAGAGCATGTAGGCAGTTCCTGGAGGATGAAGGAATTGATATCATTGACTGGCCCCCACGCTCGTCTGACATCAATCAACCTCTGTGACATTATGTTTCAGTCCATCTGATGCTGCCAGGTTACACCTCAGACTGTCCAAGAGCTCAGTGATGCCCTGGTCCAAATGTGGGAGGAAATCCCCCAGGACCCCATCCATTGTACCATTTGAGTTGTTGCAATGAAATTTCAGCAAAATGGACTAGCCTGTTGATCATCTTCATTTCCATCAAATGATGTGGCGTGCTACCATTCCTAACACATTACCCAGTCCGTATCCATATAGATATCTATCATGTTTTTTTTTCCCCCCATTGAGATTTAATGTGTTTTCAAAGTGTTCCTTTAAATCTTTTGAGCAGTGTATTTTCTACAGTGTATGAACACTCATCTTGTTTGCTGGTGTGTGAAATCAAAATGCAGCAGGCATGTACATCTTCAGTCCAAAAGCATGACCTTTTTGATTTCTATGAGTTTAACCTACAACAAATACTGAGTAATAACCAGTGTCACTACACAAACACACTTGTTCACTGGGAGGTTTGTTCATGACGAGTGTTTCCCTTTGAATAATAAAGGTGTCATGTATTTCAGAGTAGATCTTCTTTTCTGTTTAAGGTCTTTGGAAAAGACACGGACTAAAAGTTTACAAGAACTTTGTGTTTTACAGCTTCACTCCATTCTCTACTTAATTTATGAGGGAAAAAAGAAACAAGGACAATTTTACCTTTTATAAACAGATGAAGATTGTTGGCTGACTGAGTTGTTTTATTCCTGTGTTTCAGAAATTAAGGCCTCACTATGTCTGATGGGGACTATGATTACCTCATCAAATTTCTAGCTCTTGGTGACTCTGGCGTGGGAAAAACAAGCTTCTTGTACCAGTACACAGATGACAAGTTTAACTCCAAGTTCATCACTACAGTTGGAATAGACTTCAGAGAAAAACGAGTGGTGAGTCGGTGGACTTTCATTCAGCTCTTCTTGGCTCACTGTGTTTGTCATTAAAAAAAACATTTGGGGAGGGCATGAGAGTGATGCGAGGAAATTATCTTAAAGAAATTCCAGTAGAAAGCTGTTTCCATTTGGTTTGTATCCACACCAGGACTTAATTATAATGAAATGTAATGAAAATGAACAAACATTAACTTTTTTAAATGCCCCTAAAAGCCAAAAGCCCAACTGTTAAATGCCGGTTAAGACAAAGAATTTTAAATCTTAAACTACTGAAAAGCAAACCAAAAAATATTTTAAAAGATTTGGGCACCCTTTCTAATTGTGACTGTACGCCATCAAGGGTTTGCTTTATGTTTTGAATTGGCTTTATATTTACTATTTTTTAAATAAATAAATGAATATCATTAAGAGTAACAATTTCATTTTCTTTTTAGTTTCTCATGTCTTTCTGTTTTATTGTTGTTAATGTTTTAAAATCTTAAAGATATTGGTGGAGGAAAGAAGCACGTGTGCGGATTTTACCCCCCACTCTCGTGCTGTAGCATTTCCGTGTGTGCTACAGGCATTTATTGCTGCCTGATTAGGAGCTTAAACACATTCCCACATCATTCAGTCCTGCTGTTGTTACAAAAGACGAATGTTGCAACAGAAAGCTGAGTAATGACTAATCCTGGTGAGCAGCAGGCAGCACCCTCCTCAAGAATAAACACTTCGTAGTGTTGGCAAACAGCTGAGCAGATCTCATATTTACTCTGTTCTCAATTTAATGGTGCTGACGTTCCACTCGAATAAGAAAACCCGGTGCCTGCCGGAGCTCCAGTTAGTCATATCTGTCATTGTCTTTTTAGTAGAAAGGGTTTCTAATGCGTGATTCGAAGGTTTTGATTGTAACTGGGGTTTTTTTAAACATTAAAAACTTTTACTAAAAAAAAAAAAGAATGCAAAACTGGGGAATATTTTGATTTTTTTTTTTTTTTTTTTTTTTTGCATGGAAATGGAAATCAGTTTTCAAATAGTTAAGTGGTTTGTTTTCTGTTGATTGATTCTGTTGCAGTTCCATGTAAAACAAATAACCACACAGGCGTTCAATTTATTTGATTTTAATGATGTAAAACTTGTGTCAAACATGGTTTCATTTTGTTTATTTGTTTATGGGATAAAGCACACTCGCCTCCTCATTCATGTATAGCAGAAGAACCTCCATCAGTACTCGCTAAATAACCAGAAATACTGAAGTTTGCGCCCTGTGCTCTCTCTCTTTACAGGTGCTAGTTGCAACAGCAACACGTGTATTTTGACCTGGGCTGTTCCTTCTTAGTGAACTAAATGAGGAAAAAGAATTAGACTAAACAACTAGTGTAAAACTTAGAAACACTGAGATATTAAGTTAAATTTGAGGACTGTTTCATGGACAATAGCACAAACTGTCTAATGATTGATTTGACAGCTCTGATTGGTCTGATAATTAAATGTACATGGGTCACCTGTTCATAACTTAATTTAGACTAATTTAGACTTAATTTAGCTTTGATCCAGCCACCCCCACCCTACAACCCTGAATTGGATAAGCCAAAGAAAATTGATGGATGGTGTTTATCTATATTTTCAAAACTCTTCAGTCAGAACATAACAGATATGTCTGTGTTTTGAGATGATCAGCTTTAAAAGGACAGGCAGAAATATCCTGAGATTAATTATCAAACTAGCTCCACTTCTAAACTCCCAAAACTGTGGCTGACACCTAACCTGATTTTTAGACCTTTAGGGAGAAAATTTTGGACCATGTCATCCTTTTATGGCTCCTCCCTGGTTATTGGGGTTGATGTATCCTCAGCATCCCTGAAATCCGTGCCTGTCTTGAGTTAAATATCTGACTTGTTTCTGTTTCTCTCAGCTGTACAAATCAGCGGGTTCAGATGGCACATCAGGCAAAGGCCAGAAGATCCACATGCAGTTGTGGGACACTGCAGGACAGGAGAGGTAGACAAAGTTCTTCTGCTAGCACGTTTATAACCCCCTCAAACCGATTCACTGGTTTTTAACTGTGTCTTTGACATTGTGATTTATTTCTTTTCTTTTTTTTCTTCCTCTGACTGATTTCAGGTTTCGAAGTTTGACAACTGCGTTCTTTAGAGATGCGATGGGTTTCCTCCTCCTGTTCGACCTCACGAATGAGCAAAGTTTCCTCAACGTCAGACACTGGATGAGTATGTGTCTGAAAGCGCAATATGAGCTGAAAGCACATTTTTATTCATGAAAATGGAAGATTAAATGCGCAGTTCACAGCTGCTGTAATTGATAGAAGTGCAGCAGTCACTGGATAACAATAAGGACACCTGTAGAGGCCCTTCTGCTGAGTTTTATAGAAAGTAATCCAAATTTGATTTCTCCCTTTGCCTGGGCTCAATCTCTACACCAAGTTTTATGAAATTCAGCTGGGCAGCTTTTCAGTAATCTTGCTGACAGACAGACACACGCCTCCTCCACGTCGGCTTGGTGGAGGAATAATCTGTTTCTTGTTGACTGTGCACAGAGGCCTATTATGTCTGACTCAAGCAGGTTGATTGTAAGTGTAATTAAACATTTAATCTTCCAGTATTAAGCCTTTCCCTTCAAATCTTATTCGAACCTCAGCTGTATCGACTATTACGCAAAGGACACCTTGATGTGTTTGTCACTATTTAAGATATTTCCATGGAAACAGGACTTTATGCATAAGAAAAATCTCCGATTGATTGTTTCAGCTCAGCTACAGATTCACGCATACTGTGAAAATCCGGACATCGTTCTGTGTGGCAACAAATGTGACCTGTCGGACCAGAGAGCGATCAGTGAAGACCAGGCTCGTGAACTTGCTGAGAAGTATGGGTACGTCTGTCTGCCTGTCTTTGATCCATCTGTACATGAACCTCTCCCTCAAACATTTGCCAAGGAGGCAGTGGCTGCTTTGTTTGCCAAAGTTCAGGCAGGAAAATGTTGAACTAAATTGGTCCTCCTTGAAAAACAAATATTTGTGTACACGTATAAAAATATCCACACCTTTACTAAAAATAAAGACATTCTATTGTGGTTTTTTAAAATGCTTTAAATCTATTTGAGTATGTAACATATTGCCACCTTCATTGAAGGCATGTTGGTTGATTAATTTTTATGAGTCTTACTGTGATACACAAAATGTGTCTTTTTGCCTGTGAACTCCTCCTAGCCCATCAGGAGTTGAGCAACCAAACTTGGCACACAGGTACATCTTATTCCCCTGAAGGTTCTTACCTATGTTACATTTTATGGCATCATCATGTTGCCTAGCAACTACCTAGCAGTGGGCTAAAACCACCTTATAAAAGCATCATGTCATTTTAATTTCATGACAGTAACATCTGATTTATATGTACAAACACATCATGTCTCCCAGACAGCCACCTGACCATGGACTAAAATGGCATTTATACAGTAGAGCATGACCGCAGCATTGCAGATGACACACAAAAATTTCCAGATTTTTATGCATTTATCTATTTATTTATGCAAACAATATCTAATACCATTATCTCAGTGTGATTACGTATATTTGTTTACCAGCAGTCCAAACAATGCGGTAGGATGGCCACGTTTTCTGTAAAACCTGAAAAAGAGGGCGACGATATCTTTTTGATTGCACTGCCTGACATAATATGTTTGAGCTACATTATAACTGCAGCCTTTGATCCCTTCTTTATAACTAAGACCTGTTTCCATGCAGAATCCCGTATTTTGAGACGAGTGCTGCAAGCGGGCATAATGTGAGCAAGGCCGTGGAAGTCCTGCTGGATCTCATCATGAAGAGGATGGAGCGATGTGTGGACAAGTCCTGGATCCCCGACGGGACTGTCCGAGCTAATGGACCCTCCAGCCCAGACATCTCAGAGGGCTCCGACAGAAGCAAATGTGCATGTTAGATTTATTTTAAACATCTGTGTTCATAGTATGGGTGGGAAACCATGAAGAGGTATAACAAGATGGGAATCTGTGTATTATTATTATTATTATTATTATTATTATTATTATTATTATTATTATTATATGCTCTGTGATCATCATTTGTGCCATTTAACCCAGACACCAGCGTATTACAGATTTACTTCCAGTTTGTCAGTACTGACTTAAATGCCTTTTGGATTTGGGTATTTAATGTAAATTTGTTTAATGAGTCTTTAGAATGATTAATTCATATTGGTTGGGGTATTTATTTCTTATGATGAGTAGCTTAAATTTCCAGATCATATATTCAATATCTATAAAACTGCTATGTCACAGTTTTATAAATATACTTGCTTTAGCGATAAATTAGCAATTTATGTACATTTAGGAACTTTAGGTTATGTACTACTGATGCTCTTCTGAATGTTCAGCTGAATGCTGTAGTCTCACCGGTGCCACAGCAAGAGAAAATGTAGCTCACACTGACCGTCCAGAGTTAACTAGATGGACAGTTAACACTCTTTATTTTCTTTCCTTAATCTTTGTGCTTGTGTGCCTGTAAAATGACGGATCGCTGTTTCACTAAATCATTTAAACTTTATTATGTACAGTTAATTCCGATAATTACTAAAAAAAAATGCGTTCAGTAGTTAGAATGAATAAAATTAAACACAGGACAGTAACTCAGGAACGGGGTTAAATTCAGGTTAACTATCCTGCAGCATAAAAGACATGCAGAAAATTTTAAAAATATCGTCAAACTTTTGTGCATATTTGGACTTTTTTGATCTAAATGTGTCGCTCACTTTCTTTTAAACTTAAATATCAGTGTGTGGACAACATGTGATTTAGGTCAGTGATTTAGGAAAAAAATTGTCATAAATTATTTTTGAGAGATAAGTTGGAGACTAAAAATGACTAAAATGGCCCCGGCTACCTCCTGATTTAAATAAATGCAGGAGCCTATTTCCCCAATGATAACACTTCTGTCTGATGAAAGGCTTTAAATACTTTCCTGAATCTGTCCTTTGCACCCACAGAGCCAAACAGACCTGACTTGTTTCCATTTGATCGTGATTTGTAGTATTCCTGAAGTCTCTTACATGAATCCAGAAGACCTTAACAAATATTTATTACTCTGGAGGGGTGTATTATGAAGCAAGTTCACCATAGCCGGGCTTTCTTGGTGTTAACTGGCTTGATAAAACCTAAAACCCCTGTCATAGATTACTAGTATCACAATGGTAGTTAAATCAGGCTTCCAACTTCAGGCTGTGAGCACACTCACATTTGACGCTTCATTTCAAGAGCTATAAAAAATATATATATATAATAAAATTAATGGCAGAAGAGAACGATGCTGCAGATGCTGATTCATTTTATTTTTCCACTCAGCCCACTCGCGGTGCTGCAGTTTATTTGTAATGTGACAGCTCTGAAACTTTAAAGCTTACATTCAAACGTTACTCTGTGCGTTCAGATCTGATACTTTCTCATCACTTTAGATTGCCGCCAGATCAGAGTGATTATAGATTATAGAATATAGTGAATAGAGTTGAATTTTCTTGGTGAAAAATCCCCTAAAAATGTAAGTGATCAATTTTCTAATCTGTGTGCTAGTAGCTGGAATTCCAGCAGAGTGAAACCGACTCAGAAGCAGCATGGAAGCATATTCCACCTATTCACCAGATGATGCAGAACATATTTATACATGTTCTGTATCATCTGGTGAATACGTTTTAAATCCTCTGACAGTCTCATTCAGTTTGGCATTCGGCTCAACAGGTTTCTGGTATAAAACACATTTGTTCAGCAAGAATCTGTATCGCACTGTTCCTACTGATTTTAAATTGAAACTGAGCCGGCTCTGGACCAGGGATGTGTAATACGAAGCGAGCTTAATGGGCTAGTGAGCTTAAAGTCAGACCTTTGTGTCACAAAGGTGGCTTTCTCTTAACCTGGCTAGACTACCATGGTAACTTATGCTGAACAGCAGGTTATGTTTGGAGTTTTGCTGTTATTTACAGTATGCTTTAAGTGCAATACAGATTCTCTGCTGAAGGAATATGTTTTATACGTGAAGCCTGCAGAGCCGTACCTCACTGACACCAAAGAGTGATCGTGAATGCAGTGTTATTCTCTCGTCTTAGATCTCTATCACTCATTCCTCTCATTATTTCTCCAGTTGAAGGAGGAGGTGCTCAGGTGATTCATTTTTCTGCAGAAGAAGAGTGAATGATGTGTCAAAAGCCCCCTTTTATGTGAGCGTGCTCAGAGCCTGAAGCAGAAAGCCTCAACAAAGAAAGTTGACACTGGGGTTTTAGGTTTTGTCAAGCCAGCTAACACGAATAAAATCTGGCTATGTTGAACTTGCTTCGTAGTACACCCCTCTGGCCTGTCGTTTCACTGTGTGTGGATAATGTTTATTGATCAGGTGATGTGTGGGTACCTGAGTGTCTGAGTTCTGTGTTGAAATGCTGGATGTAATAACAAAAGGAGCTGTCATTATTTCTAAATTTGCAAAATATAAGTGCTTCATTGGTTGTAAACCTTTTATAACCAAACAGTAGGTTGCTGAATGTGTTTGAAACTGAAGCATGGATGTTGTATTATAATTGGGGCAATAGCATGGGGCTTGCACTTTAGTTTACAGCCAGTTATTAGTTTAGTTTACAATCAGGGCATCCATTTAAAGTTCAATTTATTATACCTCTGATATTTTACATTAAACACTGAAGTTACATTTTATTTAATAGTTTGGCACAAATTTTCAGTCTTTCCTGTATGAAAGGCTGAGAGATGTTTTAGTTGAGACATGAATAGAATTTTCAGACCACAAATTCAATATTTGAATGTCACCAAGAATGAGTTTGATCATAAAACAGGCGAAACTGAAACATGTCATATTGTCAGTTGTGCCATACTTTCATATGCAAAATGTGTAAATTATATCCAGAAATAAACATTTGTATTTATGTATCTGCTGAGGCTTTATCTTATTATGTTATCTGTGTCAGTATTCAAACTGTTTGTCCCGAATACATTATAGGTAGTGACAGTTTTTCCCCAGTTCTATAAAAAGTGACTTTACTTCAGTTTTTCAGATAGAAGTGCACAACACGACAGTCACTGTGGACAGTTTTGAACTTGTATGTACGCATACACATATGTACACTGCTCAACAAAATCAAAGGAACACTTTTCAATAACAGTGTAGCATCAAGTCAGTTAAACTTCTGAATTTTGATCTGGTCGGTTAAGCAGCAGAGGGGGTCCTTAATCAGTTTCAGCTGCTTTGGTGTTAATGAAATGAATAACAGGTGCACTAGAGGGGCAACAATGAGACAACCCCCAAAACAGGAATAATTTTCAGGTGGAGGCCACTGACATTTTTCCCTCCTCGTCTTATTTGAATGCTTTTCATTAATTTTGCATTTGGCTAGGGTCAGTGTCACTAGTGGTAGCATGAGGCGATACCTGGACTTACAGAGGTTGAACAGGTACAGTAGTCCAACTCCTCCACGATGGCATATCAATATGTGCCATTGCCAGAAGGTTTGCTGTCTCTCCCAGCACAGCCTCAAGAGCATGGAGGAGATTCCAGGAAACAGGCAGTTACCCTAGGAGAGCTGGACAGGGCTGTAGAAGTCCCTTAACCCATCCGCAGGACCAATATCTGTTCCTTAATGCAAGGAGGAACACCATGTAGCACGATTGGCATTTGCCACAGAATACCAGAATTGGCAGGTCCACTACTGGCATGTGCTTTTCACAGACGAGAGTGGGTTCATCCTGAGCACATGTGACATACATGAAAGGGTCTGGAGAAGCTGCTTGTAACATCGTTCAGTATGGCCGGCTTGGTGGTGGGTCACTGATGTTGTGGCAAGGTATATCCATGGAGGGATGCACAGACCTCTACAGGGTAGGCAATGGCACCCTGACTGTGATTAGGTATTGGGATAAAATCCTTGGACCCACTGTCAGACCCACTGACTGGCCCACACGCTCACCTGACCTCAGTCTAATAGAACACCTCTGGAACATTGTTTTGGTCCATCTGATGGTCCCAGGTTGCACCTCAGACTGTCCAGGAGCTCAATGATGCCCTGGTCCAGATGTGGGAGGAGATCCCCAGGACAGCATCAGTCATTTCATTAGGAGCATTTCTTAAGATTGTAAGGCATGCATACAAGCACGTGGGGGCCATAAAAACTAAATAAAATTAAAACTGCAATGAAATTTCAGCAAAATGGACTAGCCTGCTGCATTACTTTTCACTTTGATTTTCAGGGTGTCTCTGAATTCAGCCCTCAGGAGGTTGATAATTTTTATTTCCATCAAACTATGTGGCACCCTTTGGTTCCTAATACATTACCCAGTATAGATATCAGCATGATTTTTTCCCTATTGAGATCTGATGTGTTTTCAAGGTGTTCCTTTTATTTTTTTTGACCAGTGTATTCATTCTCAGTTCAGACCACCCTGCTGTAGCATAAAGACTCATATTTGTAGAAAAAATATGTTTTCACTTATTAAAGAAAAATAGTATTTCTGAGATGAAGGTTTTAACATGACTTTGGATATAATTGACCAGCAATTTAGTGCATTTCAGCATGTAGACATGGTCAAGACGACCTTTTGAAATTCAAGCTGAGAAAAATTATTCTATTTATTTGTAAAAATCTTTTAATATTAAAAAAAAAGGCAGCTTGCACTGGAGGGACCTCAGAAACTAAGTTTCTGAGGTCCCTAAGTGACAATAAAGTGACAATAAAGCTCTTTGAATCTTTGAATCTTGAAACAGATTGAGGAAGAAAAGTCATTTAAGTGACTTTGAACGTGACATTGTTGGGATGTGGTGGAAAAGGAGATTCTTTAGGACCTGGACCATTTGCCATAACTGATGGAACCATGAATTCTGCCCTCTACCAGAAAATCCTGAAGGAGAATGTGCAACCATCAGTTGGTGCCCTGAAGCTTGAGCACCCAGATTAAACAGGCTGTTTAGTGAGTGAGCCAAAATTCCTCCACAGTGAGACTCATTGCCAGGTATCCCAAACACTTGAATGCTGCCGAGGTTTGAACAGCCAGTTATTAGGTTTAGTGAGCAATTACTTTTTCACACAGGACCAAGTAGGTTTGGACAACTTTTTTCCATTAATAAATTATATCATAATTTAAAAACTGTATTTTTTATTTACTCACGTTATCTTTGTCTAATAAAATTTGTTTGAGGCGAAACATTTAAGTATCGCAAATATGCAAAAAAGAAAAAGAAAAGGGTGAAGGAGTGAAAGAAAGAAAGGAAAGGGAGAAATCAGGAAAGGGGCAAATACATTTTCACAGCACTGTACCTACCACGGAAACTGATGAAAACTAAACTAAAGCATTTTCAAACAATAGAAACTAAAGTGAAACGAAAAAATATGACCAATTAGAGAATATCTAATTATAATAACTCGAGTGGGACGTGAACTTTCTTCGCCAGAAAAAGTTGAAGAAACTCAAGTCCTGCAGAGGGCAGCACTGCGCCTGCGTGGCTCCACCTGTTAGGTTGTTCATCCAGTGAAGAAGAAGAAGCACCCAACCAGTCCGAGGATAAGGTATGAGACGCTTTAACTGTGCATGTTTTTATTATCTACAGATAAAATCAGGCGCCAGATTTATTGTGAGCAAAAGTTTAACAGCGGTGCCAAGATGACGCTTCCGCCTGAAACCACTTGCTCATTTCTTTTTCCTTCTTTTTTAAAAGTTTCGCTTGAGTTTTAGCTAGCTAACATGAATGGTTTGGCAGTACTGCATGACTGTTTTTGTTCGTTTGTCTAAACTGAAAGTGGTAAACACGCTGAAATAATCTTCATGTGAGAGCCTCTAGCTCTTGTGTATTTTAAGTGGAATCAGGCTTTTTCTTTCTTTCTTGTTTTCCTGTCACTGTGAAGGCTGTAGCTGGCTAAGGGTTTCCGGTGAAGTTGTCTAACCGATGGTTGACTTTGGGCTTTAGCGTCACTTCTTTTGTGTCTCTCTGAAATAAAAGGCTGACAGCAGGCAGAGCTCTGGTAAATAGGGAATTAAAAGAAATCTCCACAAGATGTCTTCTTTTAAACGTGCAAATATGCATTTAGTCTGCAAAAGTCTTGAGACACCTCTCATTTGTTTATGTTTTGCTAGGAAAATGAGAAGTAGGTCAATGTCAATGTCAATTTTATTTCTAGAGCACATTTAAAACAGCATTGTTGACCAAAGTGCTTTACAAGATCGCCTACAAAAGTAAGCAAGATAATTGAATAAAACATAGAACATAAAAACAGAGGAATACAATAAACATGATGCAATAAAACAAATTAAAACCAACACACTAAAACAAGAGACACCACAACATAAAACCTGATAGGACTCAAACTGAACTCAAATTAAGGTGTAGTGATTTATTACAGCAATATTTGGTGTGATCACCTTTATTCTTCAATATTGTCTGAACTCTCCTTTAAGTATTCAGTCTTCAGGAACAGTTCTCCAGGTGCCAGGAACATTCAAAGAACTTCTTTGGATTTTGCCTGCTTTTTGTTCTGTTCTCTATCAAGTTGATCCCACACACTGCTTCAATAATGTTGAGGTCAGTCCATGACTGATAGTGTTCCACTGCGTGTTTTTCTATCCAGGTGTGCTTTTACTGCACTGGCAGTGTCTTTGGGATCATTGTCAATCTGAAAAATGAAGCAGCTGTCAATCAGGTGTTTTCCAGATGGTATTGCATGGTGGATCAAAATCTGACTATACCTTTTCTGTGTTCATAATTCCATCAATTTTTACAAGATCCCCCAACAACACTGGCTGAAATGCAGTTCCAAACCGTGACAGATCCTCCATCGTGTTTTACAGATGCCGTAGACACTCACTGTTGCACCTCTTTCCTGATCTCCTCTGTACATACTGACAACTATTGGAACCAAAAATTTCAAATTTGGTTTCATGAGTCCGTCAGACCTGTTTCCAGTGATTTTCAGTCCAGTTCTTGTATAATTTTTCTCACTGTTTCCCTTCCTTATGAATGGCTTCTTGACAGCCACCCTTCCACTGATGCAATATGTGATGAGGGTTCAGTGAACAGTAGGTGGATCAGCTGAAGGGCCAGATGCATCTCTCACTTACTGTGTCAGGTCTTTACTGCATTTTGTCCTATTTCTTAAGGACATAACATACAGATTCTGCTGATCTGCTGCAAATAGTTTTTAGGCCTGTTTCTTCTTCTTTTGTCATCCACTTGTCAACTTTACTCACATTTTTAAGGGCACTGCAGACCAGTCTGAGTTTTTGGCTCTTTTCACCTTATTGGTGTAACATGTTTGTACCAACAGGGTCACCGCAACCTTTATTTACCCTATGACCTGTTTATTTAACCAGGCAAGTCATTAATAACACATTGGCTTCCTGCTGAGATAGAGGACTACAGATGTTTGCTTTGAGAGTTTTGATGGAGGATTATAGAGAAGGTCAGAAGGATTTGTACTGTATCTTTGTGGATTTAAAGGAAGCATATGATAGGGTGCCAAGAGAGGAGCTGTGGTGCTGTATGAGTAAATCAGGAGTGGCAGAGTATGTGAGGGTGGTGCAGGACATGTATGAGCACAGAGAGACAGTGGTGAGGTGTGCGGTAGAAGTGACAGATGGGTTCAAGGTGGGGGTGGGATTTCATCAGGGCTCGGCTCTGAGCCCCTTTTTGTTTGCAGTGGTGATGGATAGCTTGACTGATGAGGGCAGGCAGGAGTCTCCATGGACTATGATATTTGCAGACAACATGGTGATCTGCAGTGAGAGTAGGTAGCAGGCGGTAGAGAGCCTGGAGAGATGGAGGTATGTTCTGGAGACAAGAATGAAACAGCTCAGGACACCTGCTGGTAAAATGCTGCAACCTCGTGGTGCAGAGGGTAACTGCAAAAAGTAACTTTTTAAGAAAATGAAGCTTAAAATATCCACTTGTGTTGTCTTTGCATACACTAAATCTGTCCATTTTTTACAGACGTGCAGATGATAGGTGTATAATCACGTGTCCTCACTCTTGCAGAATGCCTTTTCATTTCTGCCCCCACTGTGGGACAAAGTTACAGCCCGAATTCAGATTTTGTCCTTCATGTGGGGAGAAACTTCCCGGTCCTGAAAGCCCACATAAATGTGAACCAGTGAGCTCAAGTTTCTACTCGCCTCCAAGCAACGCAGCAGCGACATCTGTAGTTAACACAAGCCCCACTCCAAGCAGAAGCTGTGAACCCACAGACAGGACAGGTGAATACAGGTGACAGTATTTTAATAAATAATAAATACTTAGTGTATTTTAGCTTTAAATGTAATTTCTCTTTTTGTGCAGCTCACGCATCTGACACTTTAACGCCTCGTCCTGCACTGCGAAAGTCCCGCAACACCCTCCGTCTGGACAGAGAAGGTAAATTCAGCGTCAGAGGAGATCAAATAGTTGAACGGTTTCCTGTTAAGAGATCAAAAAACGAGAGACTGATGAGGAGGCTGTGTAATGTTAGCAGGTTTAAATTCAATACTTTAAGCTGCACTTCTGTGGCCAGATGTAATGCAGGCACAAAGTGGAGTACAGGTGTGAAAACAGCATGATTAAATTCAGATAGGGATGTTTAACATGCAACCTGGGAACCAGAATGGCCTCCTCCAAAAGGGTTCAGCTCCCAGAAGTTGTTTAGTTCCAAAAACTCAACCTATGAAGGTTTTGTGCTTTTGTAGCTTCACTGTGATCCCAGCTGGGGCCTTTCTGTGTGCAGTTAACATCGGTTTCCTCCCACAGTCCAAAGACATGCAGATTAATCGATGACTAAATGGATGGATGAGAGGTGGATAAAGTGCTTGAAGTGTATAGAACAGACTTGTGGTTAACGTACTTTATAAACATGAGTACATTACATTACACGGGGTCATATTGTTGACATTGCAGTTAATTTTTTCAAAGAGATCTCTGGCTGTGCTTACTTGTACTTCTTCACATTAAAAGAAAGGCACGTTATTATGCATGTTGTTTCGCTGGTTTGTGGCCCATTAACTAAAGTGAGTTTGAAAGCCTGAATCAGAGGTTGCCTTTATTTCTAGAAATGACTTGTTTCCACAGATAATGGCGCTGGGTTGCAGGTGTCGCCACCAAAGAAGAACGTGGTCACTTTCAAACTCGACACCGGGCCGCAGCCAATTGTAGAGTCTCCTGTTGCAAAATCTCCTGGATCTGGTAAGCATAAGCACTGATTTACAGTTCTTTGTGAAACCTCTATTATATCTCCTCTTTGCTATTATAATAATTTTTTTTATTAAAATTGACTGTTGTTGTGTAGCCAGGGGAAAAGGGAAGCTTTGCAGCCCTGTGAAGAAGCAGCAGGAAGAAGAAGAGAAGAAGCTGTCAGCAGTAGATGTCTCTTCACCCGTTTCCTCACCAGTCCCCAAGTCTCCTGTAAAAGGTGAGCCACACCTTTCATGATGCAACAGCAGATGTTACACACATTCATCCACATATTGTTACGTACATTGATAAGTTTGCATCACTAAATGTTCTCATTATCAGCAGCATTACTTTTTTTCCTTCTATTAATAAACTTCATGCTAAAATATCACGTGTTTACTATGTTTCATCCCTTATGGCCACTGGTCTTATAAAAATGTGTGAAGATGTTTATGTCAGTCTCCATCTCTGACATCTGATGGACAGAAGTGATGCAATAAAAAAAGTAAAACTCAAGCTTCTCAGTGTGGACTAGTTTCAGCTGAATAAAGTAAATTTATTATTAAATTAAAGCTCTAAAAAAAGACATGAAGTAAAAGAAAAAGTTCTCTTCCATTTCCATTTCTTTTGTGCAGAAATTATCTTTACACAAGACTTTAACTTGCTCACTTTGTTTTCTTCTTTTACTTTAAACTGCCGCTAATCAGACCTACCAGCATGTCAGGGAAAAGTGCAAGATACAAAGTTCACATGGGATTGGTTTTGCATGATGATTTAGGTCTGTAATTTTTGTCCTGCTCGAATTAATTTTGAAATGTTTTAATAAATTTGCAGCAACTGGAAAAAATAAAGCCAAGAAGGCAAAACATGCGACCTCTGTGGAGCCGCTGCCTGAAGGTGAGGAGGTGACGGATACAACCGGCAAGAAGTGGAAGCTGAACAAAATGCTCAGTCAGGGCACAACGGAGCTGCTCTACGAAGGTAAGACTTACGCAGGACATCAGGAGAAGAAGTGAAAATGAAGGCAAATTGAACAGTTTGTGACTGACGTGAAAGAATCGTGGTGATCTCTGTGGTCCTCTGTCGCACTGAGACCAGTTCAGGGTGGCCGCTACAACGTTTTTACAACCAAAGAGTCTGGAAGCTCTTATCCAAACTTTGTTTGCATCATTTGGAATAAAATGCAATTAACTGTTTGTTGGCTCCAGTAAATTTCATCAAAGCAAAGAGATGACTAACCGAGTTTAGTTGGTCACACAGCATTGAACCGTTTTTCTCTCTTCAGTTTCTCGTCCCAATTCAAAGGATTTGGATCACATCCTCAAACTGGTGAGTACGAACACTCGTAGCAGCACATTTGAAGATGTTACACTCTATCGCTGATGTGACTGCTCAGCTCGACTCGACCCTGTTTTTAGAGTTTTCCATTAGGTGGTAGTACGCGGTAACAAGTACCTTTTCAGTACCTACTCAGCCGCAGTTCCAAGTGCGCTGAGTCAAGCCGAAAAAGTGAGGTCAACAGAATGCATGGCACTAGTGATGTCACTAGATGAGTCATGAGAGCGACTCGTTCACAAGAATCAAACGATCTGTTTTTGAAACCCAGGAACGAGGGCAATGGCAACACACCAGCCAACACAAACGTTTTTGTGATTGGTAGCTGACGACAGAATCCAGAGGAAGCTAGACGGAACGACCTTTTGTGTTTGTGTCGCATACAAATGATGTCACAGGACTTTTGGGCTGCCTTGCTGAGACGGTACTCAATTGTAATGGAAAACAAGCGAAACCGAGTAGAGTCAAGCTGAGCTGAGTAGGTACTAGTGGAAAAGAGGCATAATTGTTTTTCTGTTTATGCATTAATGTCCAAATTAATTGTTCCCTACTTCTATTTAATGCCTCTTCTGCTCCTCAGTTTCTCTGTGTAGAATTAATAAAGTTTGTCTTTTGTTTTTCACTCTTAGGGAGCTAAAGATGGAAAAATCTTCAATGAGCAGAACTTTCTGCAGAGAGCTGCTAAACCAGCATCCGGTGAGGATTTGTTGTGTCTTTCTGTCATTTGGAGCCTCCTAATTACCAGATTTAGTTCCCAAAAACGGGTTTAATCTCATTTAATTAAAAGCAGATGATTTGCTGAAAGTTTCTGTCACCTTCAGAGGTTGGGATGCTTTGTTTGTCTTACTGAGCCTAATTGTTCTGACAATAACTACATGGGAAGACAGACAGAAACACTAACAGTTGAGGCCTGAAGCTGTAATAAGTCTGGTGCTTCATTTCATAAAACCTTCGGAGGAACACAGAAGTGAACAAAAGGATCATCATCATGTCTTTAAACCTCATTACATATACTTTGCATAGACAGTGCAGTACAGATGGCTCTAGTCTCAGTTACTGCATCCTTTTGTTTATAGACTCGTGTTTTACAACCTTGATTTCAACATTTAGGTCGTCACATTCTCAGTTTCATTAAATCAGACAGCGCGAGGAATGGACCTGACTGAGACTAAGTAATTTTTTTAAGTAGGTTTATTTATAAAGCACCTTTCACAGACAAGTGGTCACAAAGCGCTGTACACAAAATAAAGTAAAATGAAATCCCATAAAACAATACAAAACCAAATTAAGATACAGAATGAATTAAATCAGTAAAAGTGTCAATAAAAAGGTTTTTAACTGCGGAGTCAACAAAATCAGCTAAATGTAATTGTATTGGGAGACTGTTCCAAAGTCTTGGTGCCAAAGACTGAAGAGCTCTGTCCGCCTTGGTCTTAAATCTCATACACCCAACAGCCAGCAGATTCTGAGCCTGTGATTGAAGGCTACGAGCAGCAAGTGTGCTTGGTAAGAAGATGGGATAAATAGTCTGCCTGGCCATTTAGTGCCCTGTATGTGAGAACAAGAATTTTAAAACAAATTCTAAAATCTACTGGAAGCCAGTGTAAAGAATATGAAATGGGACTGATGTGAGCTCGCTTAGTGGAACGTGTTAATAGCCTGGCCGCCGCATTTTGGATCGCTTGGAGGTATGAAAGAGAGCTAACCTAACTGACCTAAGCCAGTAAACAAGGCATTACATAATCTAAGCGCGATGATTCAAATGCATGAATAATTTTCTCCAGTTCCACCAAACAGACCATATGTCGCAATTTTAAAAATGTTCCTTAAATGAGAAAAACAATAAAAAATAGATTTCATATGTGAGCCGAATTCTGGAGAGGAATCAAACCTAGATTTTGAACATTAAATTTACCGGTTGAAGAACAGGAAGCAAGAGCCTGACTGATTTTAGGATATAAAGGAGTTAAAAGTGATAATGGGCTCAGTCTTGTTGGTGTTTAAGACAAGGTAACTGCTGAGAGTCAATCACTAGTCCAAAAACAGTAGAGTAGCCTATTATGTAAAATTTTATGGTCAACAGTATCAAAGGCATTAAGATCAGTTACAGAACAATTCCCTGCATCAGAACCTGTTGATTAAGTCCATAAACTCATCAGGGAAGTGCTTTCAGGTCATACATCAAGTGATAAAGTGGGTCATTTTCTCATAGACTTTGGTTTGAAACCAGAGGAGTCGCCCTCTGCTCGCCATTAGTAAGAATGCAGATTGAAGGTCTTTCTGAATTAACTTCACTTTTCAGACTGAAGCCACGTCTGTACTTACATGCAGTGTTTTATCCCCATGTGATGATCCTCCTACTAAGACTTGTTTTCTCTGCAGTGGAAAAGTGGATTAAACAAAACAAGCTGGATTTTCTGGGAATTCCTTCCTGCGCTGGCTTTGGTCTCCATACAGAGTCGTACAGGTCTGAGCTTTATCTGCAGATACAAAATGTATGAAAGCATTTTACTTGAACCTGTGCATTTGGTTCAATTTGTTTTCTTTTATTTTTGTAGGTTTCTGATTTTTCCTAGTATGGGTCGGTCTCTCCACTCCATCATCGAGGAAGAAAATGAGCCTCTGCCTGAGAAAGTTGTTCTTCAGCTCGCCTATAGAATAGTTGGTGTTTTCCCATTATCTGTTAACTCATCACACAATACTCTTAAAGTGGACCTTTTATACTTTTTCCCTGTCCAGATTTTTATTTGTGGAATCTATTAGAGTGTCTTTGGATGATTCACAGTTCAAATATATTTATCCTTATCTCTTACTGTACCTTTGTGTAACCACAGTCTGAAACAAGCTCCTTTAGCTCTTCTCACTTTAACCTTCAAGTGACCAGCTGGGATCATTTTTGATTTTTAGTTATAAATTTTTTTACTAGCATTTGATTTACTTCTACGACACCTTTTCTTATTTAACAGAAATTGGCCCATCAGTGAGGTCAGTGGATGGAAAATTAATTAATTACATTAGAACATTTTATAGTATGTGTGGTAGATAAAGGAAACAGTATAGGTATTGTAAACACATATACAGCCATTAAAAAAAACCCCATTCTTGAATAAAATAAAATGCATCCATCCATCCATTTTCTTCTGCTTATCTGGGGCTGGGTCATGGATTCAGCAGCCTAAGCAGAGAAACTCAGACCTCCCTCTCCCATGCCAGCTCCTTCAGTTTATCCAGGGGAACACTGAGGGGTTCCCAGCCCAACTAAGAGATATAATCTCTGCAGTGTGTCCTGGGTCTACTCCGGGGCCTCCTCCCGATAGGACATCCCTGGAACACCACACCCAGGAGGCATCCTAGTCAGATTTATGAACCACCTCAACTGGCTCCTTTCAATGTGGAGGAGTAGATTGGTTCTCCTGTAGGCCCACCACGGGAGGCAGGAGGCGTCACAGCAGTCGGGTGCAGTGTGTCGAGCAGCGGCCAAGGGCAGAGGGCCTGGTGGACTGATCCCTGGCTATCGAGGCTAAAATGTAACGGAGTCATAAATTACCCCACTTGGTCATTCTGATTGCTAAAACAGCTTGGTCTCTTGAGAGTTGAGCTCCACCTCTGAAGCTGGAAAAAAAGCTCCTGCCCCACAGTTTAAGACCCACTCCTTTAGGACATCTGTCTTCTTATTGGCTGACCCTTGCAAATAGAAGGTTTGGAAAGCAGGTGGGTGGGGCTTCTGTGCTCACAGCTGAAGCTGTGTGTCTGAAATGATCATATTAAGTATATCCTCCCTCTGTGACGTCCAAGAGCAGGGAAAAAGTGGAAACCACAGTGATTACTTTCATGTATGCTGATCTTATGTGAAACGTTTACGTTTCTTTAACAGACTAATGTTCGCTTTCCCTCACAGTTAGACGTCCTGCAGTACATTCATTCAAATGAATATGTTCATGCTGATATTAGTGCAGAGAACATCTACATAAAACAAGGACAGAAGTCACAGGTGAGTAGTGGTTTGAAGTACAAACTGCACTGCTCTGTGTGTGTGTGTGTGTGTGTGTGTGTGTGTGTGTGTGTGTGTGTGTGTGTGTGTGTGTGTGTGTGTGTG
>JAVDPK010000855.1:613688-626384 GCA_034780415.1 Cichlasoma orientale | reverse complement strand
AAAATCGAGCTTTTTGGCATCAGCTCGACCTGCCGTGTTTGGAGGAAGAGAAATGCTGAGTATGACCCAAAGAACACATACTTTGGCTGCTATGGGTGCAGGACAACTTCACTGCATTGAGTACAATGGACGGGGCTTTGTACTGTAAAATCTTGGAGGAGAACCTCCTTCCCTTAGCCAGAACACTGAAGATGTTCTACCACCAAGGCAACAAAGGAGAGGCTAAAGAAGAAGCATATTAAGGTCATGGAGAGGCCTAGCCAGTCTCCAGACCTCAATCTGTGGAAAATCTGTGGAGGGAGCTGAAGCTTCAAGTTCTCAAGCAGCAGCCAAGAAATCTCAAGGATTTTGAGAGTTTCTGTAAAGATGAGTGGCCAAAAATCCCTCCTGAGATGTGTCCAAACCTGGTGACCAATGACAAGAAATGTCTTACAGCTGTGCTTGCCAACAAGGGTCTCTCTGCCAAGTAATACACTATATTACCAAAGGCTCGTCTGCCTTCACACACGCATTAACTTGAGTGACATCCCATTCTTAATCTATAGAGTTAAATATGACGTCACCCTTTGCAGCTAGAATAGTTAGCCTGGCTCACAGTCTCCGCTCTAATTTATCCCAAAGGTGTTCTATCGGGTTGAGTTCAGGACTCTGTGCAGGCCAGTCAAGTTCTTCCACACCAAACTTGCTGATCCATGTCTTTATGGATCTTGCTTTGTGCAACAGTGTGCAGTCATGTTGCAACAGGAATGAGCCTAAATGTCTTGGTATGCTGAAGCATTAAGAGTTCCTTTCACTGGAACTAAGGGGCCGAGCCCAACTCCTGAAAAACAGCCCCACACCATAATCCCCCCTCCACCAAACTTTACACTTGGCACAATGCAGTCAGACAAGTACCGTTCTCCTGGCAATCTCCAAACCCAGACTCGGCTATTGGATTGCCAGAAAGCGTTATTCGTCACTCCAGAGAACTCCACTGCTCTATAGTCCAGTGTCGGTGTGTTTTACACCACTGTATCCAATGTTTTGTATTGCACTTGGTGATATGAGGCTTGGATGCAGCTGCTCAGCCATGGAAACCCATTCCATGTAGTTCTCTCTGCACTGTTCTTGAGCTAATCTGAAGGCCACATGAAGTTTGGAGTTCTGTAGCGATTGACTGCAGAAAGTTGGTGACCTCTGCCCAGTTTGCACCTCAGCATCCACTGATCCCATTCTGTGATTTTACATGGCCTACCATTTCATGGCTGAGTTGCTGTCATTCCAAATCGCTTCCACGTTGTTAAAATCCCACTAACAGTTGACTGTGGAATATTTAGTAGCAAGGATATTTCACGACTAGACTTGTTGCACAGATGGCATCTTATCACGGTCCCACGCTGGAATTCACTGAGCTCCTGAGAGCGACCCAATCTTTCACAATTGCTTGTAGAAGCAGTCTGCATGCCTAGGTGCTTGGTTTATACACCTGTGGCCATGGAAGGGATTGGAACACCTGAATTCAATAATGAGTGAATACTTTTGGCAATATAGTATAAGCCATGTTTTGCTTGGGGATCAAATACTCATTTCACTCAATGACATGCAAATCAATTTATAACTCTTATATAATGTGTTTTTTCTGGATTTTTGGTTGAGATTCTGTCTCTCTCCATTAAAATGAAACTACCAAAAATATGAGAAACTTAATTTTTTTGTAAGAGAGCAAACTTACAAATTCAGCAGAGGATCAAATAATTATTTCCCCCCACTGTATATTTGATTTTATTTAGCTTTTTTACTCATTGAGCTGCTTTGTTTGGATTTATTGATCTTTTTTGGGGCAGCAGCATGTAAGAAAGATGGGGAGAGAATGACATGGAGTAAATGGTGGGAACTGGGATCAAACACAGGCGGCTGCGGAGAGAACACAGCCTCTTTACACGGAGCATGTGCCGCTGTGACAGGAATTTTCTAACCTTTGGGATAAACAGAGCTAGTCTGTCAGTCATTAACTTAAAAAAAAAAACTACAATACTCCATATGAGTGAGCTGTTTGTAGTGATTTGCATGTTCAAATGGTAGCAGGTGCTGCTGAAAGATGATCACACAGTTGGTTTTCCATAGAATTTACATAATGGTGATGTCATTACCTTGATTGACAGCAGATCTGTAATGAGAGGCAGGAAAATATAGTCTTCACTGTCCCATATCTGCTTGTTGCTGACTTCAACGCGACCTCGTAGTCTCCAGCGCTGGCGCCCGTAACGCATCAGGACCTGACGGAGCCAAAAACAGTGTGTGTGTGATAATGCTGAGAGACTCAAATAAAAATGTGTGCCTGTGTGTTTCTGTTACCTCATACTGGTCACCAGCACACAGCCGTGCAAACCCAGCCAGGCCTGAAGCATCAAAAATGAACAGAGAAATGAGAACCGAGCTTATTTAGAGTGCGGCAAATAGGAAGTCACATGCGCTCAGAAGTGACTCACCCTTCATCTTCACATGAAATTCTCCCATCTGGCTTTCCAATTCGCTCTCAAGTGAGCACATGTGCTACAGAGACAAAAGCGGAAACAGGTTTAAATATTGCACGGCTTCATATTACATTAAGAGCGAGAAAAAAATGTGTCAGTAATCAATCGGTTTGGCAGAAAGTTCACCAGTGAAATTTAATTTTTTGCTCCTCAGATGTCTCTTTCTTAGATTTTATGCCATACCTTTTGGTTTTCGATTAATCAGTAATTCACTAACCATTAGCTGGAGCCCAAAACACAAGAATCATGCTATGATAGAAACATCACCACTAGAAAACTTAATGAATAGAACGACACCCATTACTTGCCTCTGTACATTCCCTGTAGCCCTTGTTGGCTTCACTCAGACTCTCTCTGGCCTCCTTGCTGCCACTGGCAGAATTAAACGCTGCCACCATCTTGCTGGCTCCATCACGCAGTCGCCGCTGTATACAATAAGCATCGTACAGTTCTTCAACCTGGAAAAGCAAGCGTTACAGACGTTTAGTGATCCGGTTGCACGATGGAAAAGCAGGACTTTAACCAACTGGTTAAAAAGCTTCATCCAAGATCCAACATCCCAGGTGTTTGACTTTGACTTGAGTTGTGTTACTACTATTGCACTATAACGCTGCAGCTGCTGGCACCTTGTTTCAATAGAGTCATACCTCAAATTAGGAAGTGTTTCATCAATGTCAGCAGCTCACTGAAGACTCACACTTATAAATGCTGCTGCCTGCGAGCATCGATAAAATGCTGCTCAGTATTTTTTTCCCATTTCTTCAGAAATTTCGTTATCGCACGTTTTCGTGAAATATGGTGATCTAATTTTGAGGTTATATCGTCCATCCCTAGCTAAGAACATATAAATGCTTAAGCTAACGTAATGTAGCCTCATAGTAAAGTTAGCAGGCTGCATCCTGTCAATAAAATATAATGTTAACATTTTAAATAAACATAGTGGCACCACCGTGTCAGAGATTTTTCAGGACTTTTTAATAAAGGAGTTTTTGTTTAAGTAATCATTTTTGTTTTGGTATCGAAAATCATGTAATTCTACTGGTATTGGGTACAGACTACTATATTTGTGGTATCCTGGCATCCCGGGTGCTAACTGGCTGCCTGCCGAGCAGTGAGCGCACAAAGACGCTCATTCAGAGCAGGCAGTAAAAATATTGTAGGGTCTTTACCTCACAACAAAAAGTATTTTGATGCGACAAGCTGAAAGACGCTAAAATGCTCCACCGAATTTTACATAGTAAAACCTTTTTAGTGGCACATGGTTCTTTGATTCATTACAGTATTGCTGTATCGATCTGTGTGTTTAACAAGTTTAATCTATACGTACACACCTTGCTCAGATGGAACTCCAAGCGACGCATGAACCTCTCGATGGCTTTCACTTGCTGCAGAGGGAGAAAATGATTAAACTTGCCAAACTAGTACAGTGCTTTCAGTTTCACTGCCCTCATTCAAACGGGTGTGAATGAAACTCACCTTATCCAACTCATACAAAGACCCCTGCAGAGAAAATAGCACAGATTTAAAACACCAATCAAAGCATCAGAGGGTGATACTGATCACAGCCAATACTGGTGCGACTGGTTTGACTCACCAAGCGACCATTCCTCTTGTTTTCTCTGATCTGCTGGCCCAGGCTGTCCAGCTCCAGCTGGTGGACCTGCAGGTATGACCTGATGACAAAAAAAGAAATCATCTTTGCTTTCCTTATTCTAAAGCGAGGGGAGCAGCTGTTTTCTGTATGTTCAGAGATATTCCACCTGGCAGCCATCTGTAAACAGAGCCTAAAATGTGTTTACTCACTGTAAGCCTCGGCGTAAGGCAGCGTACACTTCATCCAGCCGCTCGGGCTGGGGGGTTTTAGTGGGTGGCAGTTTGGTGGAGCCTGTGAACATCCTGCTTCCTTACAAGGCACGCTTCTCTTGGATCAAACGGTGCTGAGAGAGTGGGAGGAAGAAAGCGAGAGATAGAGCATGGGATGATTTCTGATAAGGCCATCGAGATCATTCAGTTAAAGCACACTGAAAACAGGCAACTAGAGCAGAAAGGTTACTGCCCACCTGCTGAATGTAGAGATACTATCACTGCTTTAGCATGCTTGGAGAGCACAGCACTGTGGCTTTAACAGACTGAAGTACATGTCCTGCAGTTACACGAAAAGGAGGCATTAGAAACAAAATGTCCATCTTAGCCTCACTCCTCACTGTACCTGACTGCTATTCCTCTAAGATTATCACAGATTCAGATGCTAACAGCGCTGAGAGAAAACAGAAATGGAAAAAAGAAAAAAAAGAGGATGCAAGCCCCTCTTTCACTTCCTCAGTTTGTCCACACAGCTTTGTCTGCAAGACAGCGAGCTTCGCCTTAGCAGCAACCACAGTGGTCACGGCTGACAACAGCAGGGAGCACAGTCTGCCTGGGCTTCTCTTCCCCTTCCCTTCCAGTCTCTCCACCCTTCTCCCTCCCCTCCCCATCCAACACCACAGTACGTACAGGAAGTCTCACGGCTGACTCTACACAGGAAATTCTACACAGAAGTTTGGCCCGAGAATCGAAAACCCATCTCTCTGCAGTGTTAAAAAAAATAATAAAATCCCCCCTTTACCGCTCTGAGCAAAGTCAGTAAAGATGCAGATTAGAGCGATGCTGCCTGCCGTCAGGGAAAACTTTAGGAAGAGGGGGTCACACCTGAGCTAATCTAGTCACAAAAGAGATTGTAGACTTAAAACCAAACTAAATCTGTCAAGCAGGGGCCAAACCCATATTAACTCATGGGATCTGTGAATGAGCCAGCACGGGACATAGTGAATTTTAGCATCTGTTTCTCTCAGATTTTATTTTTATACAATCAAAACGCTAATCATAAACAACAGCGCTGATATGATACGAACACATACACCCTGCTTTTCTTTCTCCGGCCAAACGGGGACGACGGGGGCCAAGGGTCCAGTTAAACCTGCTAATCTTTAGTCGCTGCACACCAGGAGGATTAACTGGAGCTGATCGTGCTTAGAACATGGAAAAGAAAAGGTGTAACACGCTATAAGAGTTTTTCACGGATAGAACATCCCCTCCACCAATCACCTTTTGTCAAACATGTGCAGGACTTGGCTGTGAAAGTGCAAAGTCATGAGAACACACACACACACACAGGCGGAGAAAGAGGGAGACCCACATCTTGCACGCTCACATAAATATGTCATAGATCAGCAGGCTTTGGTTATATTGATAATTACGAGAGCCAGTCACCCAGTTTCCTTTCCCTCAGATGTGCTTTTATCCCTTCCCCTACATACATTAGAGATGATTAGCAGGATTAATCCTCTCCACTCAGCAGGGGGAACAAAGAGGACACTGTTCCCGAACACCTCACGAGACCAGGGCTTTGTTAAAAAAAAAAGGCACAACAACTTTCATGCACTCACCAAATGCACAAACACATATAGCCATGTTCAGCCAGCCGTTTAAGGCCCACAGCAATATTAGTGGATTAATGCAACAATTAAAAACAGCATTTTTATTTTCATTATAGGCTTTTTTAATATGCAGTCAATCACTCAAACACAAAATCTATATACTTGTTTCTCTTAAAAATATATATAAAAATTAAAGTCCTTTTTGCTTTTCTCCAAAACACAGGGTTGAAGTTGGAGATGCCACAGATGGTGCTTTTGACCATCTAAATTTAATAATAAACACTAGTAAAGTATTTTGATCAATATCTGCCTATAAACCTAATTACTAAAGCTTTACTACAGCATAATGGAAAATTAGAGGGCTATGGAGAGGTACCGCAGTCAAAGGTGATGTCTTAACCGGTTTAAACTGAACGGAACATCTCCAAAGTGTGTATTGTCATACAAAATTGAGCATAAGGAGGAAAATGGCAACCGATTAGTCATCACGGCTCAACTAACCGACTAATTATTACGCATTTAAGGTGCAGAGGAGCAAATACAACCAGCCATGTCGCTCCCTCTCTGCGGACAGGGTGCTCATCCGTAGTTTCTGCGCCGTTTGAGGAGGAAGAAGAGGAAGAGGAGGAGGATGGTGCTACAATGAAACGCCACCACCTCTATTCCAGATTACTGGATTAGCCTCACCCGGCGGAAGCAGGCCACGGAGTCGGATAAACACCCTCACACGCCTCAAGCCCTGCTCTTTACTCCCACAAACAGCCAGGGATGGAGTCCCACCCGCAAACTTGTGAAACGCCCGTCGTGCCACATTTCGTATTCCGCGCACACACACACATATATATATATATATCCCACCCGGGCCCCCACGGAGCTCATCACAGGCCACAAAAACTCCACCAGGACCCCTTCCTCTCCCTCTCGTCCCCTTAAAGTATCAGCCCGCTACCCCGCAGCAAACACTGAAACCCGCCGGGGAGGAAAAAACAAAACAAAACGGGGACAAAGTGGAGCCTGGTAGCGGATTTCATTTCGACAACATCACCGCAAGGCAACTTCACGTCCGACGGACTCATGCCCATGTAGAGAAAATGACCAGGCTTCTGGTTGTGACCTTGGGAATAAAAACAGCAGCCCCCCTACCTCTCTTTTAATGTCCGACCACCCGGAGGACACGACCCCGGTCCCATTTCCAGCGCGGTGCCGCTAGCAGTTTGCAGAGGTTTACAGTTATTCGGGGCGCTGTCCTTCTCCTTGATTTCGCAGTTTTTTGTGACCACAGTGAAACCAGCAGCAGTCGCCACACACCACTTCCGGCTCACATTTTTCATAGTAAAAGCTCCTGCTGGTCCAGGAGAAAGGCTAGAAATGCCAAAGAAATCCATGATCAAGTCAAGTAAAGCCAGTTTTGTTCAGATGTTACACAATAATAAGGTTTTCTTAGATTTTTTTTTCTTTCATAGGCCTTAGAAGAGATGAGAATTAGTTGTTTGTAATTGTGGCAATAACTGCACTGAAACAAAAAGCAGAAGGGTGGAAAACACTGCCAAGAAGTACAGTGCTTGACAGATTTATTAGACCACCACCTAATGTAACATTTATACCACAGCTGCCCTAAATTAACAGTATTGGTAATTACCAAAATAATCTTTTATGTTTCTGTAATGGTTAATCCACCAGTGTTGCCAAGACCCACGTGTGTTTGAGGAAAAAAAAATTGCTTTAGGTGTTTGGAAATTATAAATACATGATTAGGTCAAGTCAAGTTTATTTATAAGCACATTTAAAATCAACAGTTGTAGTTGCTGTACAGCTGGATGGGTAAAATAAATAAAACAGATTTAAAAATGAAAACATAGAATGAGAAAACTTGAGTAAATCACGTGAATATGCGTAAATGTGTTTAATAAATAACTGAAATTGTATTTAATATATACTCATTTATGCAGTGTCCAACCTATATTATATATACCCCCCCACACCATTTTTTAATCCTCTCCTCATATTGTGTTTTATTCATAATATTTGTTTTTTTTTTTACCTTTTCTAATTTTTTCTCATTCTTTTCCTCTTTCAAAAGAAGAAAAAAGGGTAAAAACCGTAGGACAGCTCTGGAAAATAAATCATGGAGGGATTCCTCTTTTTTGGTCACACAGATATATATTACAATATGGAGAAACAGCAGGACTATAAGGAAAAACATATAAAGCAAAAAGAGACAAACATGTAAAGCATGTATGTCCAGTTTATCCAGCACTATCAAATGTCACTGACTGAAAATAAAATAATATAACATCTTTAAAGATTTTAAACTGTACTGAGCCATGGAAATAAAGAGTTTTTGAAGCTAGGTTAAGAAGAGAGGTGATGATCAGTGGTCAGGCAAGAGTCTCCATGGATTATGATGTTTGCAGACAACACTGTGATCTGTAGTGACAGCAGGGAGCAGGTGGAAGAGAGCCTGGAGAGATGGAGATATCCTCTGGAGAGAAGAGGAATAAAGTCAGTAGAAGCAAGAGAGAATACATATGTGTGAATGAGAGGGAGACAAGTGTAACAGTGAAGCTGTAAAGAGTAGAGATATTGAAGGTGGATGAGTTTAAATAGCTGGGGTCAACCATTCAAAGCAAGGGACAGTGCACAAGAGAGGTGAAGAAGAGAGTACAGGCAGGGTGGAGGAGGGATTTGTGACAGAAGGATAGCAGCAAGAGTGAAAGGGAAGGTTCCAAAGATGGTAGTGAGACCTGTTATAGTGTAGGTTAGGAGATGGCTGACAAAAAGACAAGAGGCCAAGCTGGAGGTGGCAGAGTTGAAGATGTGAAGATCTTCATTGGGAGTGACCAGGATGGGCTGGATTAGAAATGAGTACATCAGAGGGACAGCTCAGGTTGAGCAGTTTAGAGACAACGTTAGAGAGACAAGACTGAGATGGTTTGGACATGTGCAGAGGAGGGATGGTGGATATATTGGACAAAGGATGCTGAATATGGAGCTTCAAACCAGGAGGAAAAGAGGAAGACCATAAAGCTTCATGAATGTAGTGAAGGAGGACATGCAGAGGATTGGTGAGACAGAGGAAGATGCTGGGAATAGGGTGAGATGGAGGCAGAAGATCCACTGTGATGACCCCTAAAAGGAGCATATGAAAGAAGAAGACTGAGAGAGACAGAGGAGTTGACTTATTACCAAAGCTGGGTTGTTTTTTTTTTTTGTTTGTTTGTTTGATTTTGACCAGCAATAGCAGGGAGATGCATACATTTCTATATTTCTGTTAAATCAGGTAACGAAGACTATTTGCTTTACCTGCTACAGACCATTCTACAGATTATACAGGTATTTTGAGCCAGGAAAAACACTGTATTACACTGCAGTGAGACTTTTAAACAAGGGAGGCCAATTTAAAGCCCTGCTTTTATTTTTGAAATGCTGCTCCTTCGACCGGAAATCGCGCTTCTGTTAGTTGCTGTGGCAACAAGGATGTCCCTCGGTCTGTCACTGTTTTCTCCGTTGCTGCCTTTGCTACGCTGGCGACGCCACCGTGAATCCAACGGAAAAAAAACAGGCGTGACGTTTAGGAAGGAGAGCACCGAGGGAAGGGAAGTACCGACTTCTACTTCAGGCGTGAGAATCAACATCAGGTTAAAAAAGGTGAAGGCTGCGCTCAAGTGATTTTCTAGATAATCAAATGTTGAAATGGCCTCAAAAATATTTTCTTTTGAAAAAATTAATGACAGTAGGGACTGGAAATTTTGTATAATTCTTATTAAGAAATGGATCTTTACCCTCAAAGTTTTTCAGGTCATTTTTTCTCTTTCTTATGAATTGAGCTGGAATGACCCAAGAAAACAGGAGGGCCACTGGTGTTGCACAAACTATGGAAGCTTGTTTCTGATACTGAAAAAAAAATGCCATCCACAAGTCAAAATTTGGGGTTATTAGCTCAATATTTCAACTTACTAATGCAAACTTCTGAGAAAATAATTTGAAATTGAGAAAACAATAGTAAAAAGATGAAGCTTGCACCTTCTTCTTCTTCTTCTGTAGAAAAACAAAGAGACCCTGTAATATGATTTAAAAGATTTTTTTTTGTAATAATATGAAAGAAGGATGAATACAGAAGAAAGGAAGAACCCCTAGGGAGAGATGTGCGTCTGTAATTTATAAAAGAAAGAAAGAAAATCAAAGAATGGCAGCAAACCACCTTTTTCAGTCTCAGACAGGTGCCAAAAAGAGGCTCGGGTGCAGTGTGTGAGGTGAAACTAATGAGCCAGTGATACTTTCACCTAAAGGCCAGACTGTGTCAGCACTGCAGCTCGCGGGATGAGTATGATTTAGCTGATAAGGATGTCGAAGATGTTTAGTTTTTAATTCTAACATTAGGTAATCAGTGAGTTATTGTTATTCATTGATAATTCAGTTTGACAGTTTATCTGCTGATTGGCTGCTTGCTGCTGTGTTAATTGAATTATTAACAAGTGATGAAAACAAAGCATGTAGCCAAATTTTTTCTTTTATTTGGCAGGACTTTTGTACCATTGTGATGCACTGTCCATAAAAGAGTAAGTGAAAAGTGTGACACTATTGTATTTCATTTTTGTTAAAATTGCCTACAGATAAAGACATGTTAACTCATCCATCCATCCATCCAATTCAGGGTTGCGGGATGCTGAAGCCTATCCCATCTCTCATGGAGTGAGTAGCAGAGTACACCAGTCTATTGCAGGGCTAACACAGACAGCCATCCACACCACCTAATCAACCTAACATGAATGTTTTTGGACTGTAAGCCTGAGTACCTGGAGAGAATCACTGGATGACAGCCAGGGAGAACATGCAGACTCCACACAGAAAGACTGCAGCTGGCCACTGGATTTAAACCCAGGACCTTCTTGCTGTGAGGTCACTGTGCTGACCACCTTAACTTTCAGACAGATTTCTTCAAATGATCATCAAGCACTCTTGATAAGATGCATAGTTGAATCAAAGCATCTAGAGCCAGAGTGCCCCCTCCCACGCTATAACATTTCCACCACCATGCATCGTAGCCGAGCTGTTTAATCCTGTAAAGCTGCCTTTGGTCTGCATCAAACATCAGACATCTCTGCATTTCACGAGTCTGTCCAGAGCACATTATTGCAGAAGGCCTGTTTTATCAGCAAACTCGTTGTTCTCTAGAGCTCTTTTTGGACATTTGTTTCATGGAACGTCTGAAGTGGAGGTCAAGGTTGTTGTCAGACTTCAACACCAACAACTGCCTGCAGATCCTTTGATGTGTGTGTGTGTGGGGGTGGGGGGCTGAGTCGAGATTTCTGGCACAACTTCACCGACTTACAAGATGCACAGAGGAGAGTGGCTAAAGCTTTTTTGGATCAAACGGTCCTCACTTGGGCTGAATTTGCTGGGGTGGGCGGTCCTGAACCAGTTTAAACTGTCCTCTTCTCCACAGTGAGGTGATATATTTCAAACAGTTTCATTTGTCAGACTCACAGACATCCACAGCCCTTTCCTGATGACCTCAGTGAGCTATTAAGAGCCTGACATGACAGCTACCACTTCAGTAGTAAAAGAAACAGCAGATCCTAGCCATCCAGGTTTGGACTAAGACAGGCCCCACATGATAATTACTATTAAATGAACAGTATCATCCAAAAGCAGTGAGGCTGCTGTGGCCAGGAGGAGAAAAGTTACTTTTTAATAAATGCTGACATTTGAGACAGATATCCTTTCATCTTTCATAGCACTGAAACATCTTGCTGCTGTTTACTCATTTTGTTGATGCAGATACAAGTTTTAGAAAATTATAGATAACAGAAGATCAGGCGTGGGGTAAATTATAATGGAGTGGCAGTGGAAGCATTTATAATAGGCCCCAGCATGCCTCTCTCACATGATAAGAATTCACGGGACAAGTCACATGCAAAGGAAGCGCTCATTAATTTTGGATCCTGCTGCTGCTCGTTCACTCAAACTGAAGATTAACCAGAGCTGAGAATTTTATTATTGGAGGCTGATCAGACCAATCTTACAAAGATCCTGCTTCAGCATGGTTTTCATGAGTGCGTGAGTGTGGACATAAAATGTGAATGCCTTTATATTGATTAAAATCTACAGTATTGCATGTAAGAGATGGTGGATGTTGATATTAAACATGTGCAAAGTTTCTAATGAGGTCAGTGTAATCTCAATGCTTCTTTTTTTTCTACTCTTGGCTCTATATGCCAGAAGTTATATCCATCTCAGGCACATAGTAGCTCCACCCACCTGCTGTTCCAACCTTGTGTTTGTGAGGGGCAGTGCACCAAGGCCCAGTGTAAGACATGAAGTTAAAAATGAGCATAATAGGTCTACTTTATCACCATGCTTTTAGATGCTGTGATGTGGCTGCTCTGGAATCGCTTGCCTCAGTGTGTGTAGAGCACACTGAGCTTTACCAGCCTTTGACTGCACTCCCAGTGTCCAGCTGAGGATGATGGGAATGACAAAGAGAAGGAGCAGAGAAAAAAGTGTTTCTTCAGGCACAGCTGTGTTTGTATTTCTTTAGAGCTCACTACACCTGTAAGAGCATCATTGAAAAGGACTGAGTTAAGAGATGGATGTAGTCACAGTCAAGGTTATAATAGTTTTGGATTTTACATTATAGTTTAGTTTTAGTTAGTTTTTAATTTTTTTCTCTAAATCAGTTAGTTTTATTTAGTTTTCAGAGTGGTTTTGCTCGTTTTTATTAGTTTTTATTTTTGGTTTAATGCTTAGTTTTAGTTAGTTTTAAT
>JAVDPK010000855.1:601792-613588 GCA_034780415.1 Cichlasoma orientale | reverse complement strand
TGTGTGTGTGTGTGTGTGTGTGTGTGTGTGTGTGTGTGTGTGTGTGTGTGTGTGTGTGTGTGTGTGTGTGTCGGGGGAAATTAGGAGACAATAATTGAGAGTGAAAATGAAGTCCTTGAGCTCATGGGGCGTGTGGATGAAGGAGTTGAAGAGTTCTTTACTAAGAGAGTACTGCCTGCTGATACACTGTGAGTATCACAGCAGACAAATTAGCCCCTTCATGTTCACCCTGTACAAGTGAATAGACCTTAAACTCAGATACATGATTCTTTGTATAGGAAACAGCAGGATGAGGAATCTATCACGGTACATGAAGTGGCTCCTGCCAGCTCTGTCCCTTGTCCACCCCCAACGAAAACCCTCCGGAGGAAGCTGGGTGATTTCTTTACTCTCAAAAAGAGGCGAGGTTTGAAATCAGAGACGAGCCACGAGGGCCGTCCCAAAAAGGCCTCCATCGCTGATCTCATTCGCCCTCTCAGGGAGGTCGCCAGATCCGAGAAAGACAAAGACAAAGACCGAGTGAAGGAGCATGACAAGGAAAATGAAAAGGAGAAAGTGAAAGAGCCTCCCACTGCTGTTTCTGGAGAGCCAGCTGTTCGGGAGACACCTGTTTCTGGCGCTCCGCCGCTGAGGGGTGAAGCGGTACCTCCCCGCCGAGCTCTCAGAGAGGGGAAGTCCCAGTCTCTCATTTTGCTGTCTGGATCAGCAGCAGCAGGGTCTACCAATGCCAGAAACACTGCAAAGGTGGGTGTTATTAGAGTTAAAGCCTTTTTTTTTTTTTTAGCCTTTTCATTAGCAGATCACATTTGAAAAGCATCATTGCCCTGCTGTGGCTGCTTTCAGAAACAATTCGAAGGCCAGAATAGCTTTGAACAGAAGCTCCATCTCATGCTTCAGCGTATTGGAGTTTCCAAACCCCTGCCAGGAGAGACACAGGTGTGCACATGTGCATGTCTGAATTTTGGTATGTATACTGTGGAAGTCTTAAAAAGTTCTAAATACCCCTTTTATTCATGTAGGATCAAGAAGGAGAGATGAAAAAGGCCGAGTCTGAAGGTATGTGTCTTAATCTATGAGATGTTTAATAGTCTTTTCAGCTCCAGCTTAGTGTTAATGAAGCTAAATTAATCTTTGAAGTCTAGGGATTTGTGTCAAAACGAGAGGCTTCTTGATGTGGATCAGTTTTCCAATAAAAATATTTAATATCTGAGGCACTGTGCTGATAAGACAAGCAGGAGTATGTGGCTCTTTCAGGTTATTATATGGGCATCGATTGCTGTGGTAAAATGATTTTTGTACTTCAGGTACCATCATTGACAATAAACCTGAGCCACCTCCTACTTTCTCAAAACCTCGAACGATGTCCGCATCATCAGGTAAAACTCTGATTTACGCTTTCATGTGTACAGAGTACAGTAAGCTAATCATTTTACCGTTTATTCTGCTTGCTCTTTAGATACAAGGCATCAAATTCGGGCAAGTGTGTCGGCACATGAAGGAGCTGGGAAACCTGCTTTGCTTCCAAAGCCAGTTATCAAACCAGGTCCGCCCCCCACAACATCTGGCCGCAACACACCTGAGAACGAGCTGGCCCAAATACAGGAAGCAGAGACAAACACACCCACTAAACTCAGCCCAGTTGCAGCTCCGTCACCTCCTGTCACCTCTGCTCCCACTGCTCCCAGTGCTCCCACAGCACCGACAATCTCAAACTCAGTCCCCGACTCGACCGACTTTAACGTTTCCCCTTCGAGTCCTGTAACTCCCTCTGATGCAGACATATGCACTGACTCTCCTGCAGCAGCTGCAGCAGCATCCACCGATGCTACAGTGTGTGACGGTGAAGCCGCTGTCCCCGAAACTACCACCACACCCACAGAGCCCCCGGCCACTGTCTCGGTTGCTTCCACCTCCTCAGACTCCATTACTCCGAGCCTCGCTGCCACTTCCAACTCAGCAGCAGCAGTTGTTGGGCCTTCCATTACCACCTCGGAAACTGTTTCTGCTCCCAGTCATGAAAGCTCAGTTTCCACAGCATCAACAAATCTGTCTGCTAAATCGACTTTGCCAGAGCCAAATGGTATTTTCTCAGTTGATGCTGCTCTTGCTGCTGGTGGTGATGCAGCTATTTCTGTCACCACTGCAGCTTCTGCGCCCTGCACCAGCATATCAGATGTGCCACCAGGCTTGTCTACCACCACCACCGTCGGTGAAGTCACTCATGAACCCGCTTTAGTCGCATCCAGTAGCTCTTCAACATTAGTCACTAAAACTACATCTCCTCCCTCTGACTCCAGTGATATAATTACTGTTACAATTTCACACGATCCCCCCTTTACCACTTCTTCCACCGTGGTCTCTTCCGCCCTTTCCCCTACCACCTCTGCCCTTTCTACCACTCCTACAACTATCACCCAAACAGCCGATGACTCCATTAACTCCGTCTCTTCATCCACCGTCATTCACCCAACCACCACGTCTGTTCCCCCCACTTCTTCCAGTGAAACAAACCCTACAGACACCACTTCCACTGCCACCAGTTTGAACCGAGCAGATACCACCTCCACCGCTAGTTCATCAACCTCTGGTGCAATTAGCTCACCCCTCACGACTGGGTCAGACCCACCTTTATCCAACAATGTCCGCACTAAACTCACACCAACTATCACTATCCTGCCCGCTACTGATAACGCAAGTGCTACTTCTACTGCAGCACCCTCTGACGATAGTCCAGGCCAAGATAATGTCATCAAGACATCTCCTGAGGAGAGCTCGATTATAGAGCCTGCAGAAAAAGGCACTGGTGAGTTTTTTAAGTTCCCCTTGTGATCTCTGTATGTAGATGCATGTTGAATGGTGTGTTTTATGATTTTTTTTTATTTTTTTTGGTATCAGCAGCAGATGGGGAGCAAAAGTGCAAAGTACCAGAAATGGACGAGAAGAAGGAAGTGGTTGACGGTTGGCGTCAGAGTGAGAAACCAACAGTGGTCAAGAGTGACCTGACAACAAAGGAAGTGCAGCGAGAAAGTGTGAAAGTTGAAGCAGAAACACCGGCTGAACCTGCAGCAGGGGAGGAGGGCGAGCGCAGCACAGATGAGGCAGTGATAGTAGGTCAGAAGCAAGAGGAAACTAAACCAGTGAGTGATAAGTGAAAAATAAAGAAAACGCTAAATATGGGACCAACTACTGTGACGGGGGCAGGAGAGGCCACAGTAAAGGGTGAAGCGTGGGGGAGGGGACTGATGACTGATCCATGGCACTTCCTACAGGGACCACCACATCACAGCAGCACACCACACAGGGTGGGCCACTGGACCAAAGAACTGAGATCCCCTTGGTGTGACGTAATTAACAAATCCAGCAGTGTCTTTGTCCTTTTTTTAACTTATGTTTGAGATTTTGCATTGCACGTGTGATTATGTACCATAAGACAATTACTGTCCTAAAATACACCATGTTTACAATAGATGGATAAGAGACATAGTTATGACTATTAAATGGAGTATTGAATTGACTGTGTGAAATCATTAATTTGAGCAACTTGAGTCAGCACACGCCGGCTTTTTGCGGCGGTTTTAACCTCATCTCACGATAATCCTCAGATGCCTCGATTACTCGCTCACATAGTTGGTTTTGGTGACAGATTTTATGAGTCTGATCAGAGGATTAGCGACCTTTATCTGCAGAGAAAGAAAGTTTAATGTTTTTTTTTTGTTTTTGCTTTTGCTGTGTTAAATTCTAAATTCCAATGCCTATTTAATTTTTTTGTAAAAGAGTCAATATTAAAGATAAATGTTAACATAAATTCCAAATTAAACATATATCATGGCTGGGTCTTAGACTGGCCTTCCAGCTTTGATCTTTCATTGAGCAACTATGGCAGGATGCCAATGATACATATAAAATAGTATTGCCCCTTTTAATTTTTACGAGGCCAACAGTTTGGAAGTGTTTCCTTTTTGAATAAGAATATGTTTAAGATGATAGAACTGCAAAATCATCAAAGAAACATAATGCAATGCTCTAGCTGATGCTGCTCTATGGCGGCCTTCGGAAGCAGTGATCCAACTAAATGCTCTCTACGTTCTGATGCAGTTTAAATATATTTAGCTGCATTACTACAGTTATCAAAAAATGCAAATACTTAAAAGATATTTCCTGGTGTCTACCGAAGTCTTATGAAGACGACTATGCAAAGCGTATACAAGATGTTATGAGAGTGCTCCTTCTGTCACAGCACCTGGGGGGAGTGAAAGAGTGTATTCTTAGTCTTAAACTTCAATTTTCAGGAAGAGTTACAAGGGAATTTCTCATAACTTCTAAAAAAATATCCACTTCTAGGTCTGTAACGACAAAACAAAGTCGAACAGAAACACTTGTGTCACATATAGTTTTTATTCCTTTGAGAAAAAACACAAATGCAACACATTAAGAGCCAACATTCGGACTACAGCTCAAATATGATTTTTTTTAATATTATTTAAAACTCTTACCATACTTCTGTTAGAGGGATGCAGTTACATGGATTGGTGTGTTGCTGAAACATATTTCAGATGTTTCTAGGTAAACCAGTGATTATCGGTTCTTCTTGTTTTTAAATCAGGAAGAACACATCTTGCGTGTCAGCTAACCTACATATCAAATTTCCTTCCTCAGTTTTGTGCTGCCCGTTGATTTTGCTCATGCGCATTGGGCTGAGGAGTAAATGCAGGGTTTTTTTTTAACATTAGATATTCAGGCCGGCTGATGCTGGTACACAGAAACTCCACGAATGGTCTGCAGCACAAAAGGAAACAGTTTTAAGTACAGAGAGCCTTGTTTTAGGTGTGCTTAATACACAAAATTCAATAACAAAACTACTGTAAATGTGTCAGTTATTGTGTGGAGGAAAAAAAGAGTTGATTTAAATCTTTTGATTTGACTGTCCAGAGCTTCTGAATGTGGATTTCTTTTGCATCGGAGCTTGCAGCTCTACCACACCACATGGGGCCCAAGGGGTCTGTGGTCTTCCTCTTTTCCTCCTGCATAGCAGCTTCATTATCAACCCCCCCCCCCCACCCAATATATCAACTATCCCTCCTCTACACATGTCCAATCCATCTCAGGCTTGCCTCTCTAACTTTGTTTCCAAGCCACTCGGCCTGAGCTGTCCCGCTGATGTACTCATTATTAATCTTGTCCATTCTGGTTACTCCTAATGAAAATCTGAGCATCTTCAGCTCTGCCACCTCCAGCTCGGCCTCCTTTCTTCATCTCCAAACCATACATCATATCAGGTCTCACTACCATCTTTAAAACCTTCCCTTTCACTCTTGCTGCTCTCCTTCTGTCACAAATCACCCCTCCACCCTGCCTGCACTCGCTTCTTCACCTGTCTTGTGCACTGTCTGTTGCTTTGGATGGTTTACCCTAGTTATTTAAACTCCTTACAGCTTCACTGTTACACCTGACTCCCTCTCATTCACACACATGCATTCTATCTTGTTTTTGCTGGCTTTCATTTCTCTTCTCTCCAGAGCATACCTCCACATCTCCAGGCAAAGAAGGGGCTCAGAGCCAATCTGTGATGTAATCCCACCCCCACCTTGATCCCATCTGTCACATGTCCTGTACCAGCTTCACATACTTCTCTCCAACTCCTGACTTTCTTATACAATACAGCTTAATTTCTTTCTTTTCTTTTTTTTATTTTTTTTATCTTGGCTCTTCTCTGGTAAAACTGGTCATTTGTGGACAATTTACACTTCAAAATAGACCCTGAAAAAGATGAGGAAGAAGAATGTATGGAGCGCAGATCCAGACCAGCAGGGGTCGCTGGCGGAGAGTTCCCCCACAAAGCCGCACCTCAACCGGAACAAAAGGAGCGAGGTTAAAGGCGGCGGAGACATTTGTTGTGGGGGTTCGGCGGTGTTTCTGAAGTTATTCAGATAATCCAGTAAATAACCAGCTCCCAGCGGAGGTGCTCTCATTTTCCCCCACGGTGGGTTTAGTGTCGCTGAACACGCGTTAGAGATGTCGGTCCCGCCTCCCAATCGCTCGGCCGCTGGCTGGCCGCGCAGTACTGCTGTGCAGTTTGGGAACAAATACGGGCCCGCGAAGCCGCTCACCCTGGAGAGGACTATCAATCTGTAAGTCCGCACATGCAGCTCCTCTCACTACTGGCATGGGGCCGTTAAATAACACACACCGAGCAGCCAGGATACACTCACAGCCGGTTAATTGTTTGTGACCGTGGCAGGAAGGAGATACTCAGCGGATCGATGTCTGCGGTCAGGGTTACTCTCAAAGAAAATATGAGGAAAACATCTCTGCTGTAACTCTCATATTTTAGCCGGGCATTCGTGTCTATTTCACCGGAACGTAATTTTAAAAAAAAAGTGTCGATTTTCAGGTACAGGTGCAGCTAATTATTCTTATCAGTGTTTGAGGTGAAACGCTGATTGGATTACCATATCACCTGACAGGTGTTTGGGGGACTTTTTTAAAAAAACTGATTATCTCTTGACCTGTTTATTGAACAAATGAAACAATTTGTAAATGTCTCACACAGTCCTGAAAAATTAAATAATCAGGTATTATTTTGAGAATAACTGTGTTGTAGCATTAGACTTAAAAACTTCTCGTACATTTTATCACTGTTATTCTAAAGTCTGCCACAGCTTTACATTTTATTGGATGTGCCTGTGGACCGTGCTGTGGTTCTCCCTGTTTATGCTAAAACACCTTCTCATGTATAATTTTGTGTCAGGTACCCCCTCACCAACTACACATTCGGCACCAAGGAGCCTCTGTATGAGAAGGACAGCTCGGTGGCAGCCCGGTTCCAGCGAATGCGGGAAGAGTTTGATAAGATGGGCATGCGGAGGACAGTGGAGGGTGTCCTCATTGTCCATGAACACAGACTGCCTCATGTGTTACTTCTTCAGCTGGGCACAACTTTTTTCAAACTGTGAGTGTCTAATTTTCTGAGCTCCGCTGTGTGAATAAGCTGAGGTGGTTTTTGCTCTACAGGTGACTCACAGTTTGCTTCTCTGCTGCAGGCCCGGTGGAGAGTTGAACCCTGGAGAAGATGAGGTGGAGGGTCTGAAGCGCCTGATGACTGAGGTAGCTCATGGCACACTTTGAGTTTAGTGTCACTGTGATGGTTGTTTTGAGTGTATTAACTTCAGATTGGTTGTTAGATCCTCGGGCGGCAGGATGGGGTGAAGCAGGACTGGGTGATCGATGACTGTATCGGTAACTGGTGGCGCCCCAACTTTGAGCCTCCTCAGGTCAGTACAAAGTAGATGATCAGAAGGATGTTTGGGGATGCACCAAACCAAAATTTTCTGGTTCTGATCCTATACAGATACTTTGGATTCAACCTATACTTAGTACATATCTAATACCTGCATTAAATAAAAAAACAAAACAAAAACTGTAATCCTTACTGTGAGGAAGAGACTGGGAATCCTTTAAGTTTAAGGCAACATCAGGCTTGACTTAAACATTGCTTTACATCCAACAATATACATACAGCTGCGGTCAGAGGTTTACATAAAATCATTATGGGTATGAATGTCATAGTAATTTTGGGCTTTTTATGATTTCTTTGAACTGGTCTTATTCCAGGGTGGAATGATTGTACAGCATACATGTTTAATGACTTAAAAAGACAAGAACTGGGTGCACAAGTTTGAATTTTGGATTTTCTGTAATGCACACAGGCTCAAAATTATATATACAGGCTCAAATATTTTAATAAGTGGTGCTGAAAGTTGCTGCAACTTCACAAGGCCAGGGACTATTACTTTTTAATTAGTGATCATGATTGACTACAACTGCTAGTTTCTCTTTGCCAGCATAAAAATGATTTGTTTGACAGCACTCATTGGACTGACCAATAGTCAGAACAATGGGAAGGTCCAAGGAACTCGGTGTATATCTAAGGAGAATTGTAGATTTAGTTGGGAAGGTGTCTTGGAGCTATTTCTAAACAACTGCAGATTCTAAGATCATCAGTTCAAACAGCTGTATGCAAGTTCAAGGACATGTCACCACTTTGCGAAGGTCTGGAAGACGACCCAAAATATTACCCTCAGATAAGAGGAAATTAGGATATTCAGGAACAGACAGGAACCCCCAAGTCTCAAGCTTGCCATGAACTGAAACTGCTGCGAAGCAAGTTTTACATGTCTGTGGACTGAGAGGGTGCTGATCAAGAAAGACGTCCCTGCTCCAAAACTGACATCTTCAGGCTTGACTGAAATTTGCAGCTGCCCATATAGACAAGCCAAATGGAGAAAAGTTTTATGGTCAGGCGAGACAAAGATTGAGGTATTTGGCCACAATGATGAGGTATCCTTTTCAGGATGGATGGATGGATGGACACGAGGTATGTTTGGGAGAGTAAAGGCGAGGCTTTCAAACCTGTAGGAACACTGTTCCAGCTAGTAAACATGGTGGTAATAGCTTCATGTTCTGGGGCTGTCCTGCCTGCCAGTGGCACTGGTACATTGCACAGAGTGGATGGAAAAATGAAGGAGGACTGACTCCAAATTCTTCAACTTCACCTCAAATCAACAGCTAGATGGTTCAAACTTGGACACAATTGGGAGTTCCAACATGACAATGATCCCAAACACACATCAAAACTGGTTTTGGAAAGGATGAAGCAGGCTAACATTAAGCTTCTGGAATGGCTTTCCCAAATCCCTGACCTCAACCCTACTGAAAATATGTGATTAAAAGCCAGGTCTGTGCTAGGAAACCAACCAATTTAAATGAACTGCCAATTCTGCCAAGAAGAGTGGTCAAATATCCAGCCACAATTATGCCAGCAGCTTTTTGATGGCTACTAAAAGCATCTGCTTGAGATGTATCTTGCTAAGGGAGATTTAACCAAATATTAGTTTGTTTTTTTTGGAGGGGGAGGGGGGGGTATTGTTGAGCTTGTGTTGATTAGAAAAATCCAACAGAAATTCAGACTTGTGCACCCAATTCCTGTTTTTTAAAGTCATTAAAGATGTGTGCCGTGTAATCATTCCAGCCTGGAAAAGGAGCAGTTCAAACAAATCATTAAAAGCTCAAAATTACAATGACATTCACAGACCTGCAATAGAAATATACGCATGTGAATAAAAAGTATTACAGCATTAAGCTCATGTAGGTCCCAGTTTTTCCACAAAAGGACTGACAATACAACCACAGTTTAACATGGAATCTGAAGCAAAGAGGCGGAACCGTTACCAAGACGGCAAGCTCAGGTGGAGTGAAAGAACACGTTTTTCTAGCTTCCAAAATGGCAGCTCTTGTTCCCGTAACCACCATTAAAACTTTTACTGAGAAACAGCTGGAGGGAGTCCTTCATCAAACCACCTGATCAACAAGCACCAATGTGAAGAAAAGCGAACTTTGTAGCTGCTCCCATCCACCACCGTTTATTTTACACAACGAAAATCTAGAGTAAAGATATAGAAGTTAAAATGAAATATGCAGATGGACTGTCAACTTAGTCTGATACAATGTTTAAACTACGCAGCTTGCTGAAGGCTGACGGCTGCCGTCCTGCAGCAGTGATACCTGCAATAAGCAGGGGTGAGTCTAAAGGGGGGCATGGGGTGTACAAGACCATATTTATTTCAAGGCTTTAGAAACATTATTTTGCACATTTAGATTAATATAAAATAAAATGTTAATATTTTAAAAAATTCTCTGTAGGCCAGTGAAAATATACATGAGGCCTGGGGCTGCTGGGTTTTGGACACTATATTATTAACATTAATTTTTAACATATAAGCCATCAGAACATCTGTTTTATGCAGCAGGAAATGTTGCATCAAAGCACAGGACAAACCTCAGTACTGAGAATGCTGATATGCTCATTTTGCTTCATTGCAGCCACCACATGATCCTGTAAAGGCTTATAACCACACCATATACTCACTCATTCATTAGCACACTTAAACATGCAGAGACACACATACACATAAACACACACCAAATCTAACTCATCCAGGAGATACACCACTGTCAGAACTCTGATGTAAGAAAGCCTTCCAAGAGGAGAGTAAAGGCTATTTTATTATATGCCTTATTTTAGGTTGTATGTATACTTATTGTACTTTATTTACTGTACTTGTCAATATTCATTTTTGCATTTAAATTTTTTTTTTCTTTTAAAAAATCTGATTTTAATATGTAACCAAATACAATGAAAAACTTTAGTTTTTTTGACAGATGTATGCAGTTAAACTATTAAAATGTTGCAATTTCAAAGGTAGAAACCAATTAGTTCATTTTAAAATGTTTTTTTTTTGCTTTTGAATATTTATTATTGCTCATTAATAAGACAAAAGTATTTCATAGGTGATTACTCAATTAATTGATGGAATAATCGCTGGAATACTCGATTACTAAAATAAGCAATAGCTGCAGCCCTACAGAATCCAGAGTTAAATGCGCTCTGAAGCCATATTACCATTATGCTTCAGTCATGTTACATCTGCATCCTAATGTGAACTAATCTGAAGTTGTTTGTCCTGCAGTATCCGTATATTCCAGCTCACATCACTAAACCGAAGGAGCATAAGAAGCTGTTCCTGGTCCAGCTGCAGGAAAAAGGTCAGTGTATCACAGCAGTACTTTAAAGTTTCCTTGATGTGTGATAAAACACATAACAGACATGTAATTAAAATAATTCCATACGTTGATACGTTTCTTTGGTTGTTTTGAAATCTGTTTTTATATTTGTACAGCGCTGTTCGCCGTGCCCAAAAACTATAAACTGGTGGCTGCACCGTTGTTTGAACTGTATGACAATGCTCCTGGATATGGACCAATCATTTCCAGTTTACCACAGCTACTGAGCAGGTAACGTAGAGGACTTTTGCATCTGTTTTGTCAGAAAATAGAATGGTAGAAGTGAAATGTTGTTGTTTTTAGGTGCTGCAGTGATTCCTCGGAGCAGGCCTTCTTTGTGGTAGCTGGCTCAGCAAAACCTAAAACCCCAGTCACAGACAACGGGTATCATGACAGTGGTCATCAACTGTCTTTAACCCACGCTTTCTACTTCAGGCTTTGTGCTGTTACATAAAAGATGTGCACAAGTGTACTCCAGTCAGCGAGAGAGAGTCAGAGAGAGAGAGAGTAGCTTCGGAGATTCCCGGATTATCCAGAGAGAGATATTGCACTAGCTTGAAGAGATGAGACTTTGTGGAGAAAAATTTGGGGGAACAAACTTTACAAAGGTTTTGTCTGCAGCAAACACCCACGGCCTCAGCGCCAGTATAAATGGTACGACAGCGTTTGTGTATCACACAATCAGTGTGGTGACCATAATGGGCCCTTGTCGTTATAGCTGCACATTGGAGCTCTGAAACTGTAAAACTTCATACATTTAAAAGTTACACGTCTGACAGTCTCCCATAGTATGATAAAGGAGATGCCAGATCAAAGTGAATATGGAAGTGATTGTCCTAGTAGCTGGAATTTCCACAGCATAAAAGACTAGAAACTTTTCTGCATCACTAACTGAATACAAAATGCTGCTGTAACCGTACAGCAGAGCGTTATTCGGTGATGTTAGTGAAGTGCCGCTCAACGGGTTCCTTATGGGTTTCTTCAGAGAATGTGTAGCTACTAGGGTTTAATATTTTTCCCGAAAATGACATGAATCAAATCCCGGGAAAAGACAAGCCATTTCCCGGGAATCCCGGGAAAAAGTTGTTGTTGTTTTTTTAATTAGGCCTTCTGTAGCCTGTGTCGGGCTTAACCTATTTTGATATTGTAGAGCTAGCTTTCCAGCTATGTCCTGTT
>JAVDPK010000855.1:572698-601692 GCA_034780415.1 Cichlasoma orientale | reverse complement strand
TAATATGGATTAGAACATTACTCAAATAGGGCTATTCACTGTATACCAACTCTACCTCTTCACAACACAACTGATGGCCTCAAAGACGTTAACAGTTCAATAAATGCAAGAAATTAACTCCTGACAAGGCACAGCTGTTAACTGAAAGCCAATCGAGGTGATTACCTCATAAAGCTGACTGAGAAAATGGCAAGATGTGCAAAGCGGCCATCTAAGCAAGAGACGCCTAAAATCTAAAACATATTCTGGTTTAACACTTTTTTGTTTACTAAATAATTCCATGTGTAGTTTGGATGACTTTAGTATTCATCTACAAAGCAGACAATTTTGAAGTAATGAAAAAACACTGAATTAGGTGTCTCTAAATTTTTGACTAGTACTGTGTGTTTGTGTGTGTACACACACACACAAAAATATGTATATGATCTAACACACACATGCAACATCTGTCTCTACAAAACGTTACAGAAATACAAAAGAAAAGCCAGTGTGAATATGAGTGGGTTGCCAGTTTGCATTTCTATCAAGAATTTCCTCCACAGTTCTCTCACCTGTCTCCTTGTTGAGTTTCTTCATCTGCACAACATGCACACTGATGGAGTTATACATTTTCTATTAAAATATCACAATCTTGAAACAAGATACTTTTCTATAGCTGGATTTCTTGATGTCAAGTTGCTTCTCACACAGGCTGAAAAATACCAGGTGTTTTCAGTAATAATTTTAATTTTACCCTTAACACTTCTACAAAGCTTAACTGTGCTTTACCAGCAGAACATGTGGTCTTGAAAGAAGTACTTGTCAGTAGAGGGAGCTCTGACTTCTTCACCTTGGCTTTAAAGGCATGAAGAAAGCACTGGAACAGCAGGTGAAATCAGTGCATGACCTGGATTATTTACTTTTCTCTGACCATGCAAAAATGATTTCACAGTTGAATTAAAACAAGAAAACCCCACGGCCGCCGTTTTGGTTGCATACAGTTGTCTCCTGTGTTGAATGTAGGTAGGAAGGTAAGACGGCGTCACTTCTTTCAGGTTTATTTTCTGAGTAGGTTAGACGCCGGACCGTGGTAGATTTTAGTTCACGCTTTATTGTTTTGGCCTTGGCTCACTCTGATGTCAATCACTTTGTGTCTAAATAAAGCAATATTTTTACCAAGAAGGATTTGTGTGGCTGCTTGGGTCTTGGGGGCAAGTGATGCTTTATGAGGTTTAGGCAAGGTATTAAAAGCAGAGTGCTTCCCACTAAAGTCGTACTCAAAATAATGCTAAATCTGCATCTTTGTTTTCATTAATAATATTTCTGATCTTTGTGCTTACCAATGAGTGCTGTTAGTAGCAGCTTGTCACAAAAACACCATTTGTTCACATGTCCTTAGTTGAATCTATTAACATTGTACTTAGAAGTACAAGAAAGCTTGCCTAGGAGAGTTCAGGCTGCCTTGAAGAATAAAGGTCATCATACCAAATATTGACTTTCAAGCTCTTTAGAATTGTACAAACTCTGCTTTGGCTTATATATTTCTTATCTGTGTTTGCACACGTTGCAATAAATCGCTGCACCTATTTGCACTGTAATGTATGTGTTATTCCTGAGTCATCTGCTTAAAAGCTTCCAGGGTATTTCTTACCACGGCTATACCGACGATTCAGTTGTACTTTTCTGCTAACAACCTCAACAACCCCTGCTACTTTACTCTGTTTACAATGCTCCACTCACCAGCAACATCAAATTATTTCCTACAAATCACGGTGTACTTTTGATCAGCATTCAAATTCTTAACCTCACATCTCTAAGGTCATTCAGTGTTGCTCCTTTCATGTAACAAAGAAAATCAAACACACATTTCCTAGACCTCCTTAGTCTGTCTTCAATTAGTCCAGAAAGCATCAGCAGGGGTTTAAATCAAGGTGCTAAAATAGCATTTAATAAAGTAGCATCTGTAGTATTGTATTTAATTGCATCCCCTGTGTCCACAAGAGGAAAAAAACAAAGACTGCAAGTCTTGAACAAATTAACTTAAAAAAGGAAAGAAAAAGAAAATTAATTTGCTGATGCAGTGAGTATGTGTTCAGATTCCAAACTTGTTTAGCTGAAATTAAATTACAAATAAATTAGAAAAAAATATCTGCTTTAAAAAATTTGTTTTGTTATTTTGCACAGTGTGTTTTTAATGGTAAGGTTCATTCTTACACCATGCAGTGATTTGTTTTTCCCAGTTGAAAATATGACACTTTAATGATGTGTCTCCTAACAAAACTGCATATTGTTAGCTGTTAAGACGGACATGGTGACAGAGGTGTTGCTCAGCGTGTCTAAAGCTAAGGAAATAGTCCCCCCCACCCCCTGTTCTCTTTTGCCATCAGAAACCAATTACCTTACAGGGAAAAAAATACTGGTCTGCTCTGGCTGACCCCATCAGTAACTTCATCCTGAAATATGTTTGGGAGCCACAGCAGAACACCAATGAGAACTTCAATCATCCACCTTCAGGATTTGACTGTGGATCAGCTTTATTTAACGGATGGTTAAGGGTTTATTGTAGCTGTGTACATACAATAAAACAACTGTTAAGACAGCTGATACAACTGATTGAAATGCTACTTTTTCTTGCCACCTTTTTGAGCTTTGTCTAGTCCTTGAATGTACTTACGAGGAATTTGATAATGATCTGAAAGTAGAATAAAAGACACAATTACTTTGTTTGTACAGATAAAGGAATCATGATAAACTACTGAGAGAAAGACTAAAATATCAAGTATTATTAAGTTCCATACCAAGCAGCAATTTGCCAACTTGATGAATCTGGTTGCCTTGAATCTGGACCAGCACTTTGTCTTTGGCTCCAGGGACAGGCTGCAAGCCTGAGCTGGCCTGAACTCTGTGCTGCAAAACACCGGCCATGACTGCAGGATCCAAACCATAGACTTCCAGGTTCTTTATCAAAGTCACCTACAGATTGCACATAAAAACAACTAGTTAAAACAGTTAATCATTCAAGGTGACCCATGAGGTCAAATGTCTCCATTACTGTATATAGTTTATGATAAATTGAGAGTACGGACAAGTTTATTCTTCAAAATGTAAAATGCACATATGACTACATATCATTCATTATCACATTTTTTTCTTTTAACCATACACATGATGTGTCTCCAATGATGGCAATATTACCCGGGGAGTCAGGTTACCTCTTTGCTTCAGAATGAAATATCTGTTAGCTGGATTGACTGAAAATTTTATACTGAACCTTTATGGCTCCAAGAGGAGGAAACTCAATAACTCTGGTGATTGGCTGAGCTGTTCTCGAGTACCACTATCAGGCAAAACTCACACACCTTGTGTAAAAGATTAAAAAAAATAAATAATAAAAATAGAAGACTGGTCCCTTTGCTTATTTGTGGAGGGGGTGGTTGTTCTCATGCCTGGTGCAGCCAGCTTAATTTATTACAAAGAAACTGTAGTATTGCAGCATGTACTCTGCTGTTTTCATATACAGTTCTGATCAAACCCTTAAAATACTCATCATGGGTATGGATGTCATGGTAATTTTGGTCTTTGGTGGAATGATTGTACAGCACACATCTTTAAGGACCGAAAAACAAAAATTGGGTGCACAAGTTTGAATTCATTTGAGACTTTCTCTAATCCACCCCGGATCAAAAGGATACATACAGGCTCTCAAATATATACACTATATTGCCAAAAGTACTCACTCACGCATCCAAATAATTTAATGCAGGTGTTCCAATCATTTCCATGGCTGCAGGTGAATAAAATCAAGCACCTAGTCACGCAGACTGCTTCTACAAACATTTATGAAAGAACGGGTCACTCTCAGGAGCTACGTGAATTCCAGCGTGGTGATAGGCTGGCACATGTGCAACAAGTCCGGTTGTGAAATTTCCTCATTACTAAATATTCCACAGTCACCTGTTATTGGTTTTATAACAAAGTGGAAGTGTGACACCCCGTGAGGGTTCAGGGCTGTCAGAACGAGTAGCAGCTGTGCTGGCTTATTGGCCTCTGATGTTTAGGCTGCCAGCATCGGTCTTAGGTGGTTCTCCTTGGGGTTTGGGTTGGGGTTTTGTGTTTCTTTGGATCATTTAACAGCACACACACTACTGACTTACAAAGCTTTGGTTCGGTTATGTTAAATAAATATTTGTTTAACTGCCGTGTGTCGCCTCCTCTAGTTTTGTCCTTCATTTGAGCTGGGCAATTTTTTGGACTCAAATGTTTATGGTGAGTCTGGAAACTTGTCATGGATTCTTTAATAGAGAAATTTATTCAGTCTCCTTATGAAGAATTCCTTAATCTGTGTATAAAGGATCCGTTATTGAAAACTGCTGATCACTTTAAAGGTGGAGATTTCTACATCGTGATTAAAGGAATGTGAAAAGCATTTTGATGGCAAACTTGTGTGACAGGGGAATTTTGTACTGAAGGTAAAGATCTACCAAAACACCTCTAACAGCATGGTAGATTGTGGATAGATATTATTGATTGGACCATGAAAAATCTAAACAACAACAGAGAGCTGGAGCTTGAGGTGATGGAAACAGAAAACTGAACAGGTAGATAAATGTCAAGAATTTGCTTCCAAAGATGCTGCTGACAGGGAGAAGACAGATTTGGAGTTTTGTTCAAAACAAGAATGTCACACATTTTGGAAGGATGACCCAGCTGTTATTATTGTCAGCGGAAGGGTCATTGTAAAAAATCATTGTCCCTCTTTTGAGTCTGCTGGATTAGCTGTTCCGGTTAGCACTCCTAAAACAAGCGTAAACGAGGTGATCTTTCCTTTTCAGATGCAAACTAAAACATTGGGTACAGATTAAATAATTTCAGGTTATACCCCATTTATATCTGATTTGTTTCTCTCTCTGTTTGGCAGGGAGGAAAAGGTTCCTGTTAAGATTTCAAGGGATTCTGGTGCTCTAAATACTATTGTTAGGGAGTCAGTTTTGTCTTTTTCACCACAGTCAGATCCAGGGAGCTGTGTTCCTATTAGAGCAATGGGTTTAAACACCATTTTTGTACTTGTTCATAAAATTAATTTGTCTTGGGATTTGGTACAGAGGAATGTGGCAGTTGGGGTGTGTCCAGAGCTGCCTATGAGGAGTGCTGCTGTCATCCTAGGTAATGATTCAGCAGGGGGGCATATTACGTCAGATGGAACATCAAAGCAACCATCTCCTGTAAAGCCACGTGAATTTTATCCTCTGGAATGTGGATATGGTACCAGAGGTTAGTTCAGGACAAGGTGGCATTCTATATCCTCTGTTCTTGGCTATTGATCTTTTGTCTGTGTCCCAAGCAGACTTATTGAAGGAACAGCAAGTTGAGCCAATAAAAAAACAAAAACAAACAAACAAACAAAACACACCCTTCTAAACTTTGTGGAAAGCCTTCCCAGAAGAGTTGAAGATGCTATGGCTGCAAAGGGTGGGCCAACATCATATTAAACCCTAAAGATAAAGAATGGGACGTCACTCAAGTTCATATCTGTCTAAAGGCAGATAAGTGAATACTTTTGGCAATATAATGCAATATAGTACACTCACTTAAATCTTTTAATAAGTGGTGCTGAAGGTTCTACAATGCCTTTTAACTCAACAAGGTCAAGGCCTATTAACTTCTCATTGGCGATCATGATTGACAGCAAAAGTACTTTATTTTTCCCAGCATTAAAAGGACTTGTCTGACAACACTCACTGGACTGACCGATACTCAGAACAGGAAATTACAAAGAACTCAGTTAAGATCTAAGAAGGAGAATTTTAGATTTACACAAGTTGTGAAGATCTCTTGGAGCCATTGCAGACTCCAAGATCATCAGTTCAAACAAACGTATGCAAGTACAAGCTATTTGCATATGTCACCACTTTGCCAAGGTCTGGTAGAAGACGCAAACTGTCACCCTCAGGTTTGAGGAAATTGGTTAGGAAATTTGCAGCTGTCTACATGGACAAACCAAATGCCTTCTGGAGAAAACATTTACGGTCAGGCAAAACAAAGATTGAGCTATTTGGCCACAATGACAAGTATGTTTGGAGGAGTAAAGGTGAGGTTTTCAAACATGGTGGTGGTAGCATCATGCTCTGGGGCTGGCTCACTACCAGTGGTACTGGCACTTTGCACAAAATGAATGGAATACTGAAGGAGAAGGAGGACTACCTTCAAATTCTTCATTTCCACCTCAAAGACACCTCTAGACAATTGAAACTTGGACACAATTAGGTGTTCCAATAGGATAATGATCCCAAACACACATCAAAACTGGTTTTGTAAGGGATAAAGCAGGCTGACATTAAACTTCTGGAATGGCCTTCCCAAATTCCAATTCTCACCCCTATTGAAAATTTATGGACGATGTTTAAAAGGCAGGTCTGTGACGGGAAACCAATCAATTTAAATGAACTTGACCAATTCTGCCAGGAGCAGAGGTCAAATATGGAGCCAGAATTACACCAGAAACTTGTTAATGGCTACCAAAAGCGGTCGAGATGCAAGTTACTGAGGGACATTTAATCAAATATATGCTTAAATCTATCTATCTCTTTTTTCCCCTAAAAAAATCCATGGTAATCTACAATTTACTGTAGCAAATCAAACAAACAAAAAAATAAATAAATAAAAAAAATAAAAAATTGGCACCTTCTTATTTGAGCCTCGAGAAGCCACCGAAATGTCTATGGGGTCAATATGGCCTTTCTTTATTATAGGTGCTTGCCCAGGGAACACAACTTGGTAGCACTCCAGCATTCTTCCCAGTGTCCTGTTGAAAACAAGGTTGATTGTTTAATTGATACCATTAGTAAGATATAAAAAAAAAAAAAAGAGATAGTATAGGCGTTGTATAAATAAAACTTGTAAATATACAGTAGACAGATAGCTGGAATGAGAGACTGACTGACTCCTGGTAAACAGAAGCTTGATTTAAACTTTAACGTGAAGGCTTGCACTGAAAATGAATTTGGTACTCATTTCACTAAATGCAAACAAACTAACAAACAAAAAACAAGCAATGCAAACAAACCCTACCCCCAGCAGACATTTTAGCTGATTTGAATATTGTTTCACCCGAAACCATCAATTGTAATGCTCCAGGCCTTTTTTCACACCTTGGCACATGCGATTATGCACATGAACAATAGTGGGTCAATGAACACCTTCAGGGGAAAAACCCAATTGGGGTTTAAATACCTGGGACTCCTCACCAGTTGGTTTTTAGAACTGAAGAAAACTTTTGCATGAGAGGCGAAATGTCTTCAAGAATTCCCGTCGCTTTTTTCAAGCTCCAGCGACTACCATGGCCTGGACAACTGAGAACCCACACAGACATTTCAATCCAATACGGCGTAGTGTGTTACCAACGGTGTTCTTGGTGACTGTGGTCCCAACTGCCTTCAGGTCATTAACAAGCTCCTGTGTAGTTTTGGGCTGATCCACCAACCATCTCATGATCATCCTCACCCCATGAGGCAAGTTCTTGCGTGGAGATCCAGACCGAGGGCGATTGATGGTCATTTTATATTTCTTCCATTTCCGAATATTCGTACCAACAGTGGTCACCTTCTCAACAAGCTTCTTGCTGATGGTCTTGTAGCCCAGGTCTACAATCTTGTCCCTGACATCCTTTGATAGCTCTTTAGTCTTGCCCATGGCGATGGAGAGGTTGAAATAGAAGAAATTGATTCTGTGGACAGGTGTGCTTTATACACATAATGAGTTAAGATCGGGAGTATCTTTGAGGAAAAAAAAGAAAGAAAAAAAAAAGTGTTTTTACCTGCTAAAGAGGTCATCCCATTTGAGAGAGACTACCTCTTGATACTCTGATTTCTCCAGTAAGCAGTCACACAGAGTTGGGTTGATGGTCACGTAACTAATAAAGAGGAAAAAAACAGTAAGGTTGGACGGGTGTTACTAAACAGGGAACATGCTGCTCTGTTAAGCTCTGCCAGCTTTATGACATATTTCATTTTCTAAAATAACTCATTACTAAATTGTTTTCCAGTGGATGAGGAACAAATTATTAGAAAAGAAAACACGAGATGTTTTTTATTTAGTCTCAGAGTCACATTTAAACATTTTAGCTTATTATAATGTTATCAGTAGAGCTCAGATCAGCTCTGTATGCCCTTCCCCACCACACCCAGTTCAAAGAAACCTAGCAGTGTGGCCTCTGTGTTTTCAGTGTTTAGCAATTTTGGAAGTTCCTTCTCCCTTATTTTGCTGAGCAAAAATAATTTGATTGTGAACAGTCAACAACATCAAAAAGGGCAAAACTGCAACTTCTAAGGAACTCTGCTCATTTATCTGTGGTTTTTAAAGTATGCGCTCTGAATCAACTTAACGCTTACAGAGTTTTAAACCCTCTTACTTCTTATTATTTTCATCCACCAGCTCATTGTTCTTCACATACTCCGTGACAACACTTCTTACTTCAGCAGGATGCAGTGTTGCTCCTTTCCTACAGAGGCCCCAAAGAACACATTAGTAGCAACAATCAGTGTAAATGAGATAAACTTATAAAAGCATCTTAATCTTAAGTAAAAATACCCTCTTTCTTTTAATTACTGTATGAATCTTTTCTATATGGCAAAAAACTAACCTATGAATCAACACATCTAAAAACAAACAAACAAAACAACAAAATACCAGACACTGCAGCCTTTAAGTTGAATCAACAGGTCTCTCATTCAAAGTGTTTAAATTTAAGAACCTCAGAAAAACTTGTGTGAGTTTTTCTGAGGTTCTGGAGGATCTTACTTTAACAAATGCCACTGACATCCTGTGTTTAAGATCTGGCGGGCCAGAACTGTTTTGGTAGACCTACACTGCTGGTTGTACCTACACTGGTGGCGTTCTGGCTAACTGGCATATAAACAAACGCTCCCTGGAGTAATTAAATTTACTAAAATAACTTTCTCTGTCTTTTTAACTGAACTTATTTCAGTATAAAGTCTTCTCATTGGATATTGCAAGTGAATATTGTGTACGCCTCGTGTTGCCCATGAAGAATTCAGACAATTGGCCTTTATAACAAAAGACACTTGACCTGTCATAAGAGGAAAAGAACTCAATTTAGAAGCTTTCCTTTCACGGTATTGTGCATGTTGATAGAGTGTCGTAGCTTACCGGGACACAAAAACAAAATGTGTCTCCACTCATGCGCTTACATTCACTGTTTTGAATGCATTAAGTGTGTACCTGCATAAACGTTTGGCTACATGCAGTGTACGATAAGTTCCTGGACACTGTTAAAAAGCGAAGTTGGGAAAACTATGCATTTCCCACCATGAATGGTCACTATGCAAAGCAAAATAGAAGGACGCTCCAACCAATTTAAATCCAGGTAGATCATCAATGCCAGCTAGTTAGCTAACAGGGCAGTTTTTTTGTTTGCTTTTCGTCAAGCATTACCACGTGTTCTGGTTTATGCATGTTAATTCACCATGTTCAGTGCAGAGGACAGACGTGTGATCAAATGTAAATTTTTGCACAGTGTGGCAGCTAGGCAACAACTACAATCAGCTGCTATAATTGTCATTTCTAGAGATGCACCAATCGACTGGCCAGGGAACGGAAGAGGATGATTTTCAGCGTTCTTGGACTGGTAACCAGCTAGTAAGCTTCTTGCATCTTCATAAGTCTGTCTGTTCCATGCATGCGATGAGTGTGTGAGCAACTAGTTGCATGCATGCATGCAACTAGTCGCTCACACACTCATCGCAGCCGTACATCTTTAGAATGTGGCTTTGGCTGTTCGTGAGTTCTTCACTATGAGTGAAGAAGGCGCAAAGTAAACCTCATGAGACACTTTAATCACCCAGCTGAACATGGACATCTTAAAGAAGCCAACAAAGGCAAAGTGGCTAAAACTTAAATTTATCAAGTGCTACAAACCAGCAGTGTTGGTATGAGCAGCCAATGGAGTTAAGTGAAAAAAAAAGGGGTAGATGTCCTTGTATTTAGAAAAATTATATGGTGAAAAATTATGTAAGTACCTGGCATTTGTTTTGTTACATTAATCTGTTGCACCTGTTTTTGTTTGGTAAGGTAAAATATGTCAGGTAAAGGTGGGTGTACAGTGACTTATTTTAGGTTAATTATTTGTACCTCTTTCTAGCAGAGCACTTTATTTTTAGTTTAAGATGAGAGAAGACCCTGTAACTTATTGCAGTTTGAGGGGAAATTATAAAGCTTAATAATTAATTTTTTGCATTGAAGAAAAGTTTATATTTCCTTGTATATGCTGTTATAGTTCTTAGAAAGAAAACTGGAATTGGCTCTAGTCATTTCCAGTAAATGCACAATTTGCCATATTTGATTTGAGGAAACCCTACACGACTAACATCGTGTTATTAGGAACACATGGCTTTTCCTACTATGAAAAGTACAAACGCCTGCTCTGAAGAAGGGTTATAGATGGGAAAAAACAACCCAAAACAGCTTTTTGAAAAACTTTTGGTCAAAAAAGAATTTACAATGTGCTACGTTTAATAGATGTGAAAACTAAACAATTGTAAAAGGAGATGTCAGAAGTTTCAATTTACAGCTCCCTGTAGGGAAAACTACTTAGTGTCTTTTGTAGATGGAGCAATAAATAAGAAATCAAAGGCATGATTTCAGACACAGCTTAAAACAAAGAATTCTTCAACTTGTGTAACGAAAATATTGTCTTATCAGTTCACAGGTTGGTCAGAGGTTGAGGTCAATTATCACGGGAGCTGCTTGGGATTCAGTGTCTTTTCTAAATAAACAAGCTCTAGCTCTCCCTGCTATGTCCCCCCGCTGTCCAAACCATGCAAACAAGAGGCAGAATGAAGAGGCAGGGTTAGGAAAACACACAGACCTCTTGTTTGCATTCAGAAAGAGAGGTTCCAGCCGAGCAGACACAGAGTACAGAGTTGTGATCTCTGGAGGATGGTATGGAATATCTCCTTCCCCTCCATCCGGCAGCGGAGTCAATTCAACATCCGCCTCCTCTGGAACGCTAAAGGAACGCAGTCTAAAAAAAATGTAATACAAAAGAAAAATCAAAGGGCTAGTCAGTCTGAACATGGATGGGCTCCAAGTTTGAATTCCTATGAAGGATTTCTTTAAGTTGTAAAAGGGTCTGGCTCACTCTGGATTCTTCCAGTCCACCTCCACAATGCTCTCCACACCCTTGGTGAGTTCCTTCACTCGCACAATGTTATACTGTTTCTCCATGGCCTGTAGAAACTTGGACAGCTGTAGGAAAAAAAAAAAATACATGCTTACAATGTATATTACAATGTGTTAAACTTCACAATCTGGACACATGATACCTTTTTATAGCTGGATTTCTTGATGTCAAGTTGCTTTCCACTTGGGCTGAAAAATACAAGGTGTTTTCAGTAATGATTTTAATTTCCCCTTAGCACTTCTGCAAAAGCTGAATTGTACTTTACCAGCAGGAGAACATATGGTTGCGGAGAAATGTACTCGTCAGTAGAGGGAGCTCCGACTTCTTCACCTTGCTCTTTAGGGCGTGAAGAAAGCACTGCAACAGCAGGGTGTCCATTATTTCTGTGAAAACAGAGCACGACCTGGATTATATGCTTTTCTCGAAGTGTGTAAAAGAAATTATTCCACAGATGAATTAAAATAACAAAACCATATGGTCATAAAAACCCCAACAAAGTCGTTAAGTCAACCCTGCAACCATTTAATAGTAATTACGTCAATCAGATTTAAATTGTGGATTATGGTATTTATGAGGTTTCAGTGAGGCATTATTAATAGCATATTCAGTACAACTGTGGTGGGAAGTAATTTAATGCCAAATGTACAACTTCATTTTCATCAATAACACTTCTGATCCATGTACTTATCCTATTACATCAAAGGAAATACATGAGAGGATGTGACTAAATCTGGTACCTTGTGGTGTTTTCTGTTCATCCTGGGTCTCCTCCTCGTCCTCCTTCTCACTGCTCTTTTTGCCCTCATCTTCATCCTGTTCAACTAGGCTCAGCTCCTCAAAACCAGAACAGGCTTGATCTGTGACGGTTTCCCCTGGACTGTGCTGCTGCTCCATACACTTGTCAATCTCCTCCTCCTCCTCCTCTTCTTCACTGATTTCACATTCCTCACCGTTCACCCCTTGTGCTTCACTTTCTGCATCCGGTAAAGAAGGAGGACCTGACTTATCTCCAAATGCCCTAAAAAGAATATGAGACTAACATTAGAGCCTTTTGCATGAGTACATTTCTTTCTAAAAATTTTGCTGATCAAACTAACTTACACTCACTTGCCACTTTATTAGATACAGCTGTTAAATTCTTCGTTTATGCAAATACTGCAGCCACTTAATGCATTTAGCCATGTAGACATGGTCAACATGACTAACCGAGCATCAGAATGTGGAAGAAAGGTGATTTAAGTGTGAATGAATGGACGATATGAATGGATATCGATTAAAATTTCTGTAGTCATTGGGGGTGGCGCGTGAACAGCTGATTAAATTTTGGTAGCGTAATATCGACACAGTAAATTTGGGGTGGGTGAGGTATGAGCTCTGCTGAGTGCCCTTCTAGTTGTGAGCATTTTAATTTAAAATAGAAAAAGACAATGGACTTATCAACAGTAACTTATGAACATTTTGATGACATTGACCTTGGAAATTAAATCATGTTCTTGGGCCCCTAAAGAATATTTCCACAAAGTTTCAATTTTGGTTCAAAACGTTTTATCCTGCTAACAGACAAACAGACACATAAATGCGACTGAAAACAGTCTCCCTCCACCTATTGCTGGGCGAGGTAACAAAAAAAAATATTATGGCTGCTTCAAGTGGTATAAAACAGCAGATCACAAAGCTCAAATCAACTCAAATAAATTTCTTGATCAGTTTACTGTACTCAGATGGCCTCCAGAGTCACCAGATCTCAATCCAATAGAGCATATTTGGAATGTAGTGGAACAGTAGATTTGTATTATGCATGTGCAGCCAACAAATGTGCAGCAACTGTGTGAAGCTATCATGTCAATATGGACCAAAATCTCTGAGGAATGATTTCAGCACCTTGTTGAATCAGTGCCAAAGAATTAAGCCAGTTCTGAAGGCAAAAGAGAGTTCAATCCAGTACTAGCAAGATGTACTTAATGAAATGACCGGTGAGTTTACTATATAATCACTAATGCAATATCCAATTACATGAGAAATGTCATTATTTCATAATGCTATTTTGTTTCGGTTTCATCCTCATCCTTGAGTCCAAGTGAACATTTGTGCCAAATCCAAAGTTCACCGCAGGTATTCCTCATATGTTCACAGGAATAGAATAGACAAGAAATTAGAGGAACCTTAACTATTTACAACCAAAATGTCATGTGTTCATTCAATTCAATTCAGTTTCAAAGATACTGCATTTAGGAGGAAGGGATGAACAGATCGACAACATAAATAGTGTGCATGTGCAAATCAGTGTGTATAAAGGTTTTACACAAAAATTGGTACTTTATCTTAATTTACTGGAATGTTATCAGGTTCAGCTTCATTTTTTTTTTGGAATATCCTAAAATTTGTCCAATAAGGAAAAGAAGTTAGGTGGTCCTTGTTGTCGAAGTACTTATTTTTTCACAACTTTGAGGTGACCGTGCAAACCCGTGCTCCGCCGTGATGTTTTAAGAGGCAACCTGGAGCTTATCTCACTGTCAGTGGTGACTGCCAGGATACACCCAGCCCAGGTCACCAGTTTGGCTAACACAGAGAGACGTGCAACTACAAACATTCACTGTGTAATCCAAGATTTTTCTCAGGAGGAAACACTTGGGAAAGATGTGCCTTTTGAAGAAGAAAAAAAAAAAGAGCTCATCTGGCTTTAGGAAGAAAATTCTTTTGTCTCTTTGCTTTAGCAGACAGGATCCTGTCTTAGAGCAACTTGCTCCATGACGTTCCCTATAGGGACACTGCATCATAACGACTGCAAATAGTGGACTCACAATTTGCTCTGGTGTAGACTGGCAAATGAATACTGATTCCTAAAAGACAACTACTAATGAGGATAATAATAATAAATAACAAACAGCAGAATACCACTTACACTCCCCTCCAAATGTATTGGAACAGTGAGGCCAACCTCTTTATTTTTGCTGTAGACTGAAAGCATTTGGATTTGGGTTTTGCCTGTGCAGACTGTGCATTTATAGTTAGAGGAATGACCAACATGAAAACCAGAGAGCTGTCTGTGGATTAACAGCAAGCAATTGTGAAGCTCAGAGAAGATGGAAAATCAATCAGTCACTGCACAAACACTGGCCATAAACAGCACAAATGTTTGGAACGTCCTGAATAAAGAAGTCATCACTGGTGTACTAAGTAACAGATGTAGAACAGGAAGAGGAAAACAACAGCAGTTGATGACAGAAACATTCTAAGTGCTGTAAAGAAAGACCATAAAACAACTGGTAGTGAGATCAACAATAACCTTCAGAGGGCAGGAGTGAAGGCTGTCCACTGTCCACTGTTTGAAGAGGAGACTGAATAAAAGTACAGAGGCTTCACCAGAAGATGCAAACCACTAATTAGCAAGAAGAACAGGAAGGCCTGGCTGGAATTTGCCAAGAAGTAGAGAGATGAGCCTCAGAAATTTTGGGAAAAGTTTTATGGACTGAGACAAAGCTTAACCTTTACCAATGCTCATGATTAATGTTCTGCTCATGATCCCAAACATACAATCACATCTGTGAAACACAGTGGAGGTAATGTCATGGCTTGGGCTCATTAATCTTCATTGCTGATGTCACGCAGCAGCAGCAGCAGCAGCAGCAGCAGCAGCAGCAGCAGCACAATGAACTCTGAAGTCTACAGAAACATTTTGTCTGTCAGTTTAAAGATGCAACCACACTGATCGGGAGATCCTTCATCATGAAGCAAGATAATGACTCAAAACTATAAAGGAGTTCATCAGGTGCAGGAAGTGGAAAGTTTTAGAAAGGCATAGTCAATCTCCAGACTTAAATCCCATAGAGCATTTTACCTGCTAAAGAGGAGACTGACAACCCCACAAAAAACAATCAAAAACTGAAAGAGGCCGCGGTGAAAGCCTGGAAAAGTGTCACAAAAGAAGAATGCAAAGGTTTTGTGATATTAGTGGGTCACAGGGTTGATGCAGTTAATGTAAGCAAATGATTTGCAAGTAAATAGTAAGTCTTATTCACTTTAATCTATTTTAAGTTCATCTGTTCCAATACTCACAAGAAAAATGGGTGGGGTCAGACAAAAGATGCTATCTTCTAAACTTTGCATCAGATCCAGATGTAAATACGTGGATATAAAAGCCGAGATGTTGATGATTTGTCTTTTGATGCCTAACCAAATGTTTTTAGTCTACAGGAAAAATAAAAGGGATTGGCCTCACTGTTCCAATATTTTTGGACTGAAGTGTATGTACCCATACAGTAAATATATGGTTACATCCAACATACATTAATAGCTTAGCATCAAGACTGATATAAGCATAACAGCGAGCCTTGATCTGAAGGTTTTTAATTTGTTTTTTTTTAATTAAAGATGCACCTACTAATCAAATGTTTGTCAAAGATGCAAACTAGCATATTTCCCAAAATGTCAAACAACTCAATAAATGTCCATTCAAAAAAAAAACAAAAAAAAACGGAAGGAAGGTGAAAGCTGCTCACCAGAGATAATCTTTGTATGTGTGAAGAACACAAACTCCTCTTCCTTTCATACCCATACTGTGCATCTCTTCAGTGGACACTGCAGCTGTTCCAACTGCAACAGGAGCTCTACGAACAGCCAGGAGAACAGAGTCACAGTTACATTTTTGAGGAAAGTAGGTGAAGTCTTTCCAAAGCGTTTACTATAACATACCTGTTGTTCACTAATGTAACAGCACAGCTGTCCCCCTGTTTCACAGCTGGGAGACCACACGAAGGCACGACCACACCTGGTAGCATGAGATCTTTGGAAAAGCACAATATTCTCTTATAACTGAAACGCACAAAACACCTGCACAAGATTTACTGATCTCAAGAAAAAAAAAAAAAAAAAACAAAAAACACACCTGCCCCTCCAGTCAATTTCTGAAGAACAGGAGGCCATGTCTTGAAGGTTGGTAGGAGAGCGGGGTATCGCCAAAGTACATACACTAAGAAGTATAACAATACTCAAGTTACTTAAGAGCAGATTAGTGTATCCCAGTGTATTTCATATTCGTGTATTCACTGCTGGTTTATTACCTGTAGGAAAAAGTCGTTTCTCCAGTTCAAAGAAAACTGGATTTTTATGAAGAACATAAAGTGTCACCGCATCTCCCTTGTGTGCATAAACCTTGACAACATTTAGCTCCTCTTTGTTTGGGACCAGTTCAGACAGTTCATCAGCAGACAGTGAAGGAAAGGCAGCAGATAAGTCAGCTTTGAGCTTTCTCCTAGAGGCAGTAACAAAAACAGTCTTATTCATCAGACAATGTCATACATAAAATACATACGAATAGATATTTTGAAAATTTACAGATATAATACTTTATCTGACAACATCTAAACAGATTGCCCTGTTTGTGCTCCTAACTGCACCATATTTCACCCTATTTTCAGACAGCAAACTGCAGTATTTATTTGTGCAAAAACATTTTTAAAACTAATTTTAACTTGTGTATTTCAAAAACAGCTATAATAGTTTGCCAAAGCAATCATTTTTCTCTGAAATGTTAGATTTATTTGTGCAGTTTGTCAAAAAATAGTCAACTGTCTTGCTGATATTTGTCACCATTTTTGAGCCAAGTAAATGAGACTTTTAATCACCAGGGTCTTGTTCTAGAAAGCAGGTTCAATAAACTCTGAGTTAATTAACCCTGAGTTTTCAGTTTTTCAGTTTCAGAAATGCTGACCAGAGTATGTTCGTGTGAGTAGTGAATGAAAACCATCATTAACGAAGCTCAACACCAAGACTCGGCTTAATCAAGTGAAATATGAATGTGTGTCAGCATGTACCATGACATTAACGAAAAAACACTGTTACACTGTTCCCATCAATCAGCTGTTTGCTGTTAGGACTCCTGACCTGTCTGAGGAACCCTGGCTTGCTAAGACTTTATATCATAAAGCTAAAAAAAAAACAAAAAAAAAACATAGATTTTTTTGACATTCTTAGCGTCACTCCATCTTGTTCTTTTAACGTTTAGAGTTTTATGTTAATTTTAAGTTATTCATCATAATAGGAATCACACTGTATCTTATTTTAATTTTGGAATTGCATTGAGTCTTGCGTGGCCTGTTGCAATTGATTTGAAACTAAGAGAAAAAGTATATTAACATTACTTGTCGTTATGTATTGATGATATCGACACTGCCAGTTGATAATGAGTTGATCTCAACATTCCAGCTCAAATGTGAGGATCTACTGACAGAACTGATATCTTGCTGCTACCTAAATGTATCTAGTCATAGACCAGAAGCTTCATCATGAGCTTAACACAAGAGCTACTCTAGTTTTGACTTCTTTCAGTTATGTATAGGGAACAGGGTTTGATACTTAGACAGCCTTTTAGTATGTTTAGAGTCCTCCACTGCATAAATATAAATATGAAAAAGCAAACATGAAGGTAAAGCTGTCAGCAGCAGTGACTCACCTGTCTGATCCTTTGATTACGATGTTGGATTTGACACGAAATTGTTTGGCAAACATCTTTTCATAAAACAAACTAACGTCACTGAGAGGAATTCAGCATTCCCGCTTCGGAAATTATGCCTTTTCAGTACACCAGCACAGCATTTCTAATTCAACTAATCTGCACCATATAAACCGCTTTTACATTTCTTGTTTATGCTTTTCAGCAAGCAGCTGTTCAGAAGCTCGTTGGGTACGCTGGCCCGCCACGTTTTTATGTCCGACGTGAAACTGTACCGTTAACCTTAGTTCCGCGTGCCGACGGACGCACGTGGGTGTACTTTTAATTATTAAAAATTTCTTCTAACTTGTGAGTAAAGTTTTTCTATTAGAGGGCAGTATGCATGTACACCTAACAATTTAAGTTAGCATCTAAAGGTTGGACAGTAATTGCAAAACTGCTTCAAATCCAGGTAAGTGTGTAATTTAAGTCATTGTTTAAAAGATCAAGTTAAAGTGCATTTATTTGTCGTTTCAACAATATATACTGTATAAAGTGAGACGAAACAACATTTCACCATGGATCCAGTGGTGTTACATATAAGTATATCAAAACACAATTTACAGTATTAAAACACAATTTACAGTATCAAAACACAATTTACATAGTGCAGACACAATTTACATAGTGCAGAATTCTACTTAAGGTAGAGACCTTAAGTCAAACAAGGGTGTGACACAACAGGAGACAGGGCATAATTACATTTGTAGCAGAGCACTGGTTACATGAGTTAACAAAGAAACTGACAGTTAAATACGCATTGAGGTGGAGGTAGGATGTATAATTAGCAGCAAAAAGGAAAAGTGGAAAAGTGCAGGAGTGCATTTCAGTTCCGTGTGAGGTTTTTCTGTTCAGCAGTCTGACTGCTTGGGGGAAGAAACTTTTCACCATTCCCACTATGCTGTGTCCTTAACAATGCTTGTGGCTTTGTGCAGGCATTGGGTGTTATAGATGTCAGAGAGGGTGAGAAGAGAGGTCCCAGTGATCTTTTCGGCCATTCTCACAATCCACTGCAGGGCCTTCCTTTCAGCAGTGGTGCAGTTTCCAAACCATACTGTGATGGCACTGCTGAGGATACTCTCAATAGTCCCTCTGTAGAAGGTTGTCAGGATGGGGGAGGGAAGGTGGGCTTTCCAGAGCTTATGCAGGAAATAGAGTCTTTGCTGGGCTTTGTTAGTGATGTGTGTGGTGTTCGTAGTCCATGAGAGGTTGTCTGTGAGGTGGACGCCCAGAAACTTGTTGCTCTGGACAGTGTCAACTGGGAGGTCATTAATGATCAGTGGGGTGTGTTTGCCTGGAGGTTGCCTGAACTCAATGATTAGTTCCTTTGTTTTGTCCACATTGAGGGGCAGGTTGTTTTCAGCACACCAGCTGCTGAGCTGTGACACCTCCTCTCTGTACAAGGCCTCATTGTTCTCACTAATCAACCCCACCACTGTTGTGTCATCAGCAAATTTGATGATATGGTTTGAGCTGTGTGTGGCTACACAGTCATGGGTTGGGGAGCTCCTGTGTTCAGCGTGGTGATGTTGGAGATCCTGTTTCCTATTTTGACTGCCTGTGGTCTTCATACCAGGAAGTCTAGGACCCAGTTGCAGAGGGTGGTGTTCAGACCCAGCTGGGCTAGTTTCCCTACCAGCTGGTGTGGGATGATTGTGTTGAATGCTGAGCTGAAGTCTATGAACAGCATTCTGGCATAAGGCTCTTTTGTCCAGGTGGGTGAGGGCCAGGTGAACAGCAGTGGTGATGGCATCCTCCGTGGAGCGATTGGCTCGGTATGCAAACTGCATGGGGTCCAGTGTGGCAGGTAGCTGGGTCTTGATGTGCTTCATGACTAGTCTCTCAAAACACTTCATGATGGTGGATGGAGAGCAACTGGGCGGTAGTCATTGAGACAGGTCACTGTGGATTTCTTTGCTACGGGGATGATGATGGTGGTGGTCTTGAAACAGGTGGGGACAACAGTGTAGCTTAGGGAGATGTTGAAGACATCGTCAGGACGCCCGCCAGTTGGTCTGCACATTCTCTCAGCACACGACCTGGAATTTTGTCTGGTCCAGCAGCCTTCCGTGGATTAACTCTATGAATATTGACTCTATAAAATGGACCCAAATGAATATTTTCAGTGCTCCATGTAAAGAGTGTCGACGATCCAGCAGTTCAACTTGTGCATAAAATTTGCTGTGTGCCTTACTAATGAAACATCTTGCATATTTTCAACCCGGCAAGCAGACATCCTAAGCAGATAATGTAAGTTGAGTAATATATATAGAGTAATTCATCGGTGTAGTGTCATTTTAAAGCAAAGCAAAAAAAGTGGTACTTAAAGAGGAATCAGAGAAGAGGATGAGTATAATGCCAGGACTTCGGATTTGACCAGTGTTGTCAATGACTTTGCTGAGTGCAAGGCCCAAAGTTCTGATAGGTGAGTAGTTTGTGTTTTTGTAAAGGATTGAAATATTGTTACCACTTATATCTTAAAAATATGCACTCATACTAAGGGCACAAAAAAATGGGGCCTATCCCAGAGTAGGTATACCTGTGGCACCAGGCGGAGTCTAAAGAAGTATAACAGGAATGAGTACTCAGCCGTTGGCTCACCAGCTGTCTGTGTCCATGTCTGCAGTAAAACCTAGGGTTCAGACAAATGTGAAGGTGTTGATATGGCAACATGACATATGGGCCTCTTATGGTTTCCAGATGTAGGTGGGGTGCAGAAAAGTTGATATATGGAATCCAGACATATGTGAATGGCTTATCAAAGCATCATATAGGTTCTTTGTTAGTGTTTACATAGGTCACATTAATATATTTAATGAACCCCAATATTTTCTCTGTTCCTAATTAAGGTAAACATTTTGATTATAATATCTTGCGTGTGTTGTTCTTAACTGCTGTAAAAGCAGATGCTAGGCTGAGATATAACTATGTGGTGACAAAGTCTGTATTTTACCCACTGTGACCATAGAAAACCCAACACCTCTGTAAGACCTCAGAAACACAGGCATCCCCTCCATGTATTACCTTACTGCATTCTTCTGGAACTGATTAGTCACTCCTAAGACATTTAACAAAAGAGTATCTTTTGTGATTGGTACACTCTGACAGGTAGTATTTCATTTCAGAGGTGAGAAAGACCCGAGTTCAAGAAGTTGGCTCATTGTTGACATCAGAAGTGATTTATATATTTTGTAAATTACGATTTCTCTGGTTTCTAGGACCTCATACTCAATACAAAGAAGGCTATAGAGAGTAGAGAGGGGCATACCTGTGTCTAAGGGTAGCCTCAAAACAATACTTAAAGATTATATTGTCTCGTACGCCTACAGTCAGGTCTGTTAGACAATTATCCAGTTTTTTAAAGTTTGTTTTTGTACACCACCAGCCAGCAGATATTAAGTAAAACATTCATAATGTGACTGTGCAGACTTTCCACTTCAATTCAAGGGTTTAACAAAAGTATTTTAGTAGCTATTTTTGAATTACAGCAATTTTTATACATTTTCAGAGGCTCAAAAGACATTGAACGAACTAACACTTAAATATAGCTTTCGCTTTGCCTTCAATGTAAAAGTTGCACCTTTTGAAATATTTTGGTTACAGTGGCAAGACTCAGCTTTTGCTTCAGTGGCAAGTGTTCTCAGTTTCTGGTCTGCATTGCACTTTTTCAAGTTTCACTACAGCTCAGAGAGCTCAGGTGACTGACAGATGATGTGGTGTGCTTCAGATCATGAGCTGCTTCTCTTTCTCTCCTTCTCTATACTTTTCTCTGTGCAGGTTCTCTTTTTTTTTCCTGGTAAAGTCTAATCTGGCCTTCTTCTTTTTGAGTGTAACCAGTGGTTTGTTCCTTGTTATAAACCCTCCGTGTTTCATTCATGAAGGCGTCTCTTGATTGTAGGCTTTGACAGTGACATGGCTACCTCCTCAAGGGTGTTTTTAACTTGACCAGACAGGGTTTTTCTTAACAAAGAACTCTGTGATTGTCCACTTTAGTTGTCTTCTGTGGTCTTACAGGTTTTTTGCTGTTGCTGAGCTGCCCAGTGCATTCATTCTTACAACTCAACTCACAGGATTGTTAATTTGACCACTCCTAAAGTTTTTGCTGTTTCTCTGATAGCCTGATGATGGCCTCTTGGAATCGACTCTTTTATCTGTTTAATTTTTCATGGAGTAAAGAGGGAACAGGCCTCACTTGGCCATGAAACTAACTGCCGAAGTCAGTTAGAAGTCAAAGTAACTGACCGCTTGTCAATTACTTTTGAGCCTCTGAAGATGGAGGACGATGTGTAAAATGGCTGTAACTCCTAAACAGTTATTGTTGTGTTTTATTAAGCCTATTGAATTAAAGCTGAAAGTCTCTACTTCAATCACATCTTGATTGTTTGACTTAAAATCCCCTGTGGTGGTGTGCAGAAGCAAAATTTCAAAAAAAAATAAATTGTTATATCCAAAGGCTTATGGGCCTGTATTTGAATGGCGTATGTGTTTTTGAGGCTGCAGGGGTTGTCCAGTGGCCTGGGAGGTGATGCTCAGCTGGAGGATACTGCAAATCCCCCCATGTTGTAGCTATCTTCGATGTTCATGATAATCCGTACCAGAGCACGAGGTTTCTTGTCATCTTGTTTAAATAGTGTTTTGTTTTGCTAAAATATACAGACATGGAATTAATTAATGTGTGGCTTTGAACAGTGATTGCATATCTAAACAAAAGTAGATTTTATTTCATTAGACTTCATCTACCTTTTACTGGCTGATTCTTGTTCCTGGGAGTTGTAGCATGTATCAGTTGATCTGTGCGGTACTGAAGCCAGATGCGTTCGGTGCACATAAACAGAGCTAAATACTGGAGTTTCCAGAACACTTTTGAGGCAGAACGCAATAAAAGAGAGAGAGAGAGTGCTTTGTACAATATAATAGGAATGATGGATACCTAATGTCCATGGTCACCAAGAAATAGACTCAAAGCTGGATGTCGTAAGATTGATGTGGTGTCGTCATTTTATAATCCTGACTGTTATGCAAAAGTGGACTGTTTCCCAGCTATTGTAGATTTTGATTTATAGACATTTTGTCAATAAATTCCCTGCTATAAAAGCAGAGACAGCACAGGTGAAACCAATAATGGTTCAATTTTATTAGTTTGATGCCAGATTTGATAGGTCAGAGGAATTTCCCTCTGTGATTGGTTATTATGCTGTTAGCCATAATTCTCTCATCAGAACCAAAGGCAGACTCAACAGCAGATCTCTGTTGTTGCTATTTTTTTTTTAAATATATGAATTTATTGGGTTTTTTTTCTTTCAGTAATAATTTTAATAATTTCGGGATGTGGGCTGTTGGCTGGATTAAGTATTGTAATGGTTGTTGTGTCTCAGCTAAGATTTTGCATTCTGACGTATGATGTCATACTATTAATCTGCTGCTAGCTGATGTCTTGGCTCATTTAATATTACATCTTACAGATGTTTAGTTATTCCTGGCTAAGCTGTAGTGAAACTGTGAAAAGTGTGACGCAAATCAGAAACAGAGTCCATTTGCCTTCAAAGTAAGTTGAACCTTAAAAGAAATCAGGAAGGGAGCAAATACTTTTCATGGCACTGTGTTATTTTGGTGAAGAAGTCAATCCTTTGTTTCCCTGTATGCAATGCCCACTGAGTAAAATGGTTTCCACTCAACACAAGGGAACAGTAAAATGGGTTACTTTGCTTGTTTCATGCATTGCAATCTGCTAAATGTGCATCTTAACATTTTGCACTAATCTCTCTTCCTTTCCCATTCCTCTTAATGTCCTTGTAACTCAGTGGCTTGCCATGTTATGAATAGTATAATAGAGGCCACAGAGATTGCAGCATTGTTTTCTGTGGCTGTTATTTTCATATTGCTTTGGTAAAGTCCTGTTATGATCATTTATATGTTTGTAGTCTCATCCAGTCTGTCAGAACTACAACCTCAATCGCCTCAGTCCCCTCGGTCGTGATGGCCGCTTGCTAGTACCAATGGACGCGCCTTTCGCCACTGGAAACTGTGGTGATAGCAGCTAACAGCTGAAATTCTCAGCCCAGCAAGACAGTACCTCAGGGCGATCAACCACTAGCTAGAACCCTGCTACTTAAAATTAGAGTTGAGCCGTAAACCTATAGATTTGAAAAAGAGTTGTCTCCTAGTTGGGTCCCTTGTTGCAAAGAGATGCATTGCAGATAAGTTGCACTCACAATTGCTAACTGACTCAGACTGACTGCAACATGTTTGCAATCTGTCTTTGTTTATAAATTACATGACAAGAATTTGTAAACCTTCACCAATCTATCTGAAAGTGATTACAGTAAGCCGGACCATGATTGTTTGGAGACAGTTTGTCTCCCACCAGATGACCTGTGCAGTCACCTCAAAAGTCATCATCCAAAGGTTCAAGGTGTTGGACACTCAACCTCTGGGCAACCAGCTCATCACTGCAACTACAGTACTTGCAGTTAGTCACTGAATGTAAAGCACAGTCACTGGGGAACTGCTGGTTTTTGCTAAGAAGCTGATGTCCTATTTTTATTCTAGTGTGACTGAGACTTTAGACATTGCTGCTTCTTCCACTAAAGACAGAAAGAGCCAGAAAGCCACAAACTCATCTCTCTGCACCAGTGATCATCATCAACACAAAAGTCCGATCAGTTTAACACAGAAGTTAACGTTTTCTTTCAGTTTGAGGTCAGAAGTAAAATCGCTGATATGCACGTGCTCAGAATGGGACTTAAAGCAGTGGACACTATCCACAGATGCATGAGGACACTAACTTAAGGGTTACCTCCCCTTCTCCTGTGAAGAAAGGGAGGTAATGCTTTTGATTGTTATGAATGGATTCAAGCAACTGTAGTTCTTATGTTCAAAAAACTTACAACAGTGGCAACTTTGCATCGAAATTTTTTTTAAAATCGTTATTAATCAATAAAAGAAAATGACTAATAAAATGGTTGTTGTGCTGTTTTAATGACAGTGTTATAATGTGCATGCCAAAGACGCAATATTTAAGGTTAAGTAATATAATCTGGAAAAAAAATCAAAACGGAAGAGAGTTATGAAAGTAAAGTCTTCCAGGCATCTGTATTCAATGAACACACAATTGTTTACATATGCAGCCCAAGCGTAAACATACAATGAATGGTCACTGAAGTAGACAGATTGCAGACCCTTTTAACGGCAAACAAACAATAGTTTCATCGAAAAAAGTTTTTCCTCAAGTGTTTTTTTTTTATGTATGTTTTGGATTCCAGCTCCTTATTTCCCCGCTGTTACATGGAAGCACATCAAAAGTAAAAAATGGAGCATTGTATGTTTAAATTATTTCTCATTATCTGAATTCTGTTACCCATATGCGTGATCACTGTTTCATTCTCTTTCAACCACAAAAAAAAAAAAACCTGGTGTAGCCATCCAAAAGACCAGATGTCCGTGTCAAGCTGTTTTTGGTTTTACTGGCTACGTCATCTTTTATCCCCTGTAATGTGAGTAAGACCAAAGAACATGATTTTGAAAATAATTACAGGCGCTAGGGGATCTTGCTATGCAGACAAATAGATTTAGATTCAACGTCAAGTGCGTGGCTTGTATCAAACTCTGACACATCTAGGCTTCATTCCTGAGTAATCTCTGCGGGGTAATTGTAGCTGTTAACATGCACTTCTGTTTTAATAAATGCCACGCTGAATTGAGTGACTTCCTCAGAGATCAGATCTTTTGATAGTCACGGTAATGTGTCAGCAGAAACAGCTGTGTCAATAGGATATTCTCACTTACACACATATTTGTGGCTATGAGACATTGTTTTGTGAAATGACATTAAACATCCCACAGTTTGAATTTGTTTTGCCTTTCTTTAAAAAAAAAAAAAAAAAAACAATAACTTGAGCTAGTTTTCTTGTCAAGTGCTTTCACCGAGGGGATTTAAGACTTGCAAAAAATCTGCAGAGGGTTTGCTGCGGTTAATGGAGCTTACATTCTGTAAATGTTTTAAAATCCCTCATATGCTACTTTAATCTTTCTGCAGTCATTAAATGTCAGTCAGAAGCCAAGTCATATTCCCATTAAAACTGTGCCTGTTGGCTACAGACATTCTTGGTACAATGGAGTACAACATACCCTGTGACATATGGTGTCTGGGTGTTGCTTTGAGTATTTTTAGTGATTTTACTATTACCATTATGGAATGACATGCCTTGCATTGTAGCTTTTCTGGTTGCTGCTAATAGGATCCATCTTGTCATCAGGAATTTTTTTCTCTTCTTCTTACAGACAGACTTTTCCCTTTTTTTTTTGCCCACAGGAATGCAGGGATGGGTCTGTAATAAACAATATGAGTTCCCCAAGTTAGAGTGGTCTGATGTGCCCGAGCAATGTGCGAAGAAATTTAAATGGGTAGTTCATACTTTAGTGGATAACTTTTCCTTTTTTCTGTTTTCCAGTACGAACATACGAGGTGTTCTGTAACTTCAATAAAAACAGTAAAGCAATGCAGAATAACTTTATATGACCAAATTGATTTTATTTTATTCAACGCTGACCTTAAAACGTTTATTTTTAAACCCTGTCACCTTGATTGATAATGCTTAGAAGCTAATGCTGGCATGCGGTTGCAGTTGCAGTTGCTCTGTGTCTTTAACAGATATGGCTCACGATGTCAGAGACACATGTGGACACGAAATGATGATTATTTCTTATTGCAGCCATCTGAAAACTGAGCCCACCCAGTCAATTAGCATCATTGAACCCATAAACCATCTTCGGATTAATGTAGGCCTGAATCTGCTTATGCAGCTGCTGCTTTAAAAAGACGTTTGTGAGATTTGGTGAACTGTTATTCATATTTTATGTGCTGCAGGAGTCGCTGGAGGTCCCTCAGATGCCTGTTCAAACTAGCGGAGTTGTGTACGAGGACCAGCATGACCGGGTGAAGGAGAAGGTAAGTGCTGGTACTCATGGTTCATGTTCATTCAGTACTACTTCTTTGATGTTTTCTCGTTCCTTTATTGGATGTATTGTGTACTTTTGTAACAAAATCATTACTTTTTCTTTAAAAATGTTCAAACTTGAAATTAGCCTAGTCTTTGCGGTAAAGGTCTATTACGCTTTGTTATCATTCATTCTCTCAGATGAAAAACAAATCTCTGCCGTATGCTCTGTATATTAAATTATTAGCTGCGCTTAATAATGAAAAGGGGAAAAATTGTTCTTACTGTGAAATAGGATTTCTTATTTCTTAGGGGTAGTAGTGCACTTTTTAAAATGTGCTTAACATGTGTAGCTACAATCATGCATTCTTGTTGCGCCTATGAAGCAATGATAACTGCATTTGATTTGCCGCTAACTGAACTGTAAAACTTTGTGGATTCTGTTTCTCTATAGCAGAAATTGAAAGTAGGGGATAAAGGTGAACAGCAGTAAACCTTTAGATAAAGGTAATAGTTCTGAAATATAGTGGAAAATGTTTGACAGCACCATTATTCTGTCTTTTGCTATGAAATTAATTTCTTGATTTTCTCTGAGTTTTTTTTTCCATATTGTTTGGTGAGTTCAGTGGCTCTCAACTTAGTTGTAGTATTTATATTAAATTGGTTATGTTATGGGGATATTAGATGTAAAAGGTTAGTAAAGTTAGTGTGAAAAAAGAATAATTAGGGTGGTGTAATGTTTGTTCGATTCCATTTTCAAAACTCAAGATGCTATGTAGAATGTGAATAAAAACAAGCTTTGTATTTATGTCCAATAATGATAAACCCTGGCAACATATTAAATATTGAAATAGGAAATTTTACTGTTTTGTTTTTTGTTTTTTGTTTTTAATTTGAATTTGATGCCAGAACAAAATGTTAAAGTTGGGATGGAGGAAGCCATTATTTGAAAAGTTGGTAGTGCAGCAGTTAACTGAAAAAATCTTTCAAAAGTAGATACAAGCGCTAAAAAATAAATAAATAAAAATAAAATAATAATAATTGCATGTTTAGCCCATGTTTAGGTGTTATTAATTAAAAAAAAAAATCCCATTAACCACTTGAATTTTCAACATTTCAGAAATATTTCAATTTGGCCTTTTTTTCCCCCATATTAGGAAACAGCGGTTTTATTGCAGAATTTCAAACACTGGATACATTTCAGAGGCTTTATTCCTGGTTTTTAATGCTTTTGACTATAAGTCAAACTTGCAAAGGAAAAACTTCATCAAGATAATTGCAATGACACATATTGTACGTGTTGCTCCAATGGTCCACTAAGAGCTGCAGCTGCATGGTGCTGTGCAGGTTGGGCAATTACCCTTTTACTCCTCTGATAGCACTCTGATGCATACAACTAGATCTGGACATATAACATTCATCCGGTGCCAATTTATTGCCATGTGATTCAAAGAATTCCATGTATTTGATGCATGAAGGCTCCTTTACCCTTGACCCATCTCTCTCATGCACACCACTTATCCAATAATGGATCCCAGACACTGGGTGACATGATATTGGCTAATCTAACTATAATATCAAGTTAGTTAGTTACTTAGGTTAGTTATCTAACACTGAACATACTAAGCTGAATTTCACAGCAGTGATGCTACCGTACTGTGAGAACTTACAGATTTAATTTTTCATCCGTGTTCTATCCTCTCTATAAATTTATATTGTGCTTTTTTCTACTCTTACCTAGCACTCAAGGCACTTTTTACACTGCAAGGCTGCATTGACAGACATATTTTTAACTCACACATGCAAACTAAAATGTATCCCACATGGATGTATCATTGGGTATTTGGGATGTATGTCAGCCAATGACACTCGAGAATATGGATGCAGGAGCTGTGGAGTGAACCACTGAACTTCTAATAGTCAACAACCTGCTCTAAATCCGGAGCCACCACAAAAGAGCCACTACTCCTCCACATCTAAAGGAGCCAGTTGAGGTGGTTCGGGCACTTTACTACTCCCATTTTACTACCCAGGACACATTGGAGATATTATACTGTATCTCTTAGCTGGCCAGGGAACGCCTCTGTGTTCCCCAGATAAGCTGGAGGTGTCAGGTTTAGCTGTGGCAAGCGTAGCAGAGGACCCCAATGCAGGACACAGACAGCGAGGAGGTAAATTAAGCAAGGCTTTAATACCAAGTGTGGCAAAACATAAACATGAACATAGACATGAAGCACACAGCGGGGAATCCGACGACGACGCGACAAGGAACAGACACAGACAGAGCACTAAAATACACACAAGGTAATTAGGGTAACAGGTAACAGGTGAGGGGCAAGGCTGAAAGTAATTAACCAGACGAGACAAGGGGAAGCAAAACTAAATACAAAGT
>JAVDPK010000855.1:559387-572598 GCA_034780415.1 Cichlasoma orientale | reverse complement strand
CCAAAACAACACGGCACGCAGCCGTAACACTGGTGCAAAACAATGCGGTTCATCTCCACACAGCATTGATAAAGGCTGAGCCACTCGCGCTGTTGTGGCGACATCTGTTGCACAATGCACACCATGGTGATCTAGCCAGGTTAAAGCAGAGCCACATTAATCTTGCTTTGTAAGCCGGCAGGAACTTTACATAGGAAATGTAAAGATTTGGCTTGGAAAAGATGCTTTTTATCATCAAAGTAGCTGTTTGTTAACATGAGCTTCTAGTTCCTGTTAAATTCTTATAACCACTGTTTGTTTTTTACAGGTTTAACTTCATCTACAACTAACTTGAGTGATCAGAAGTACACACGGCTGTCTCTGTGAGTGCAGCCCTCTCTCAGAAACTGTGTAGTGAAAAAGACTTCCACCTCTGCGCCATCTTTCACAAAACAAATGCTTGTCATGTCAGGTATATCTGCAGACCACAAGGGTGTTTATACTGTTGTAATAAGACTATGAAAATGTCCGATTGTGTTTTGATTTTTTTTTTTTCTTTTTAATCTTGACAAACTGCTAGTTTTTTGTAGCTCTGAATTCCAGTGTGTTAAGAATCCGATTTTATGTCTTTTCTGAGGAGGCCAGTGTTTCATTAAACAAACTGCAACATTGACTTGCCTGTTTTAACCTGTAACAATGCTGTTTTTTTTTTCTTTTTTTAAAATAAAGCAGTCTTTTGAGTATGTTTTTATAAAGTGCAAAAAGCAGGTGTTTGTATGACTGACTTGTGCTTTTTAGCTTTGTTACCTTACATTACTGATGACATTAAAATCTGAGGTCTGATTTAAGGAGGTTATACAGAAATGTCTTTGAGATATAACACTGTTTTTGAGGCTCCAGAGCCATCAGGAAGTCAAAGTCAAATCTATCATTGTGATTAATGTCTGGTGAAAATTCTTTGCAGTCAGTGATTGCCTAGAGTTTTCAACACACAGCTGGTAATGTTCTCCCAGGCTTCTCTGCAGGCACATCCAGTGCTTGTTAGTTGTGGGGTCTCATTTGGATTCAGGTCAGGAGACTGGCTCGGGTACTTGAGGATGTTCCTCTTCCTCCTCAGCTCTTTGATTGTGTTTGCTCTGTGTTCGGGAGGATGATCCTGCTGACTGATGAAATACCTTCCAGTGAGGTTTGATGCATGTGACTGAACCTGAGAACATGATGCTCTGAACACTGAAAATGCATCAGTTGGGGGGGGGGGGGGAATGCTGGATATCTAAACTGACCTGGAGTGGGTAATGTGGTCGTACCCAAAGGGTGCCCCATTTTTTGATAGAAATGGAAATTATCAACCACCAGAACCTGAACTCAAAACACCCCCGATGGAGAGTCTCAGGTATTTAACCCCTAGAGGTGTCGTCCCCTTGGAGGTGGTCCTGAGTCGCTCAGGATCACATGATCCTGTTATGATTACAGACCTGGGTCATTACCATCACAGGGGCCAAGTGTCAGTCCTTTGTGAGACATTGCCCCATTATGTCGTCATGAATTATTAAGGTCAAGGTTTGAGTGGGGGCTGAATCCCTTAAAAGGGATCTGTGTTGTCATGGGCCACTACTTCTGTTCAATGGCGGTCATTCACAGTGGGCACAGATGGACTCCTTTACTCTTCTTCAGACCGTCTGTGTTCTTGGTCCAAAATGTGAACTTGCACGAAACAACACAGGACAGTCAGCTCAACAGGACAAAACACCTAAAGGAGAAAGGACGCTCTTTCAAGATGCTAATGTTCACATTTTGGTTTAGAGGTTGGGTCATGACTCAGGAACAACGTTGAGGGGGCAACCTCTCTAGGGGTTAAATACCTGGGACTCTCCATCAGTTTTTAGAAATGAAGAAGCCTCTCAGTTGAGAGCTGAAATGTCTTCATAAACCAAAATTAGTTCAGCTGCCTTCATTTCAAATGTTTAAAACTGAGAACCCATATAGACATATTTTAACTAGTGACCTCCACCAGGGAAGTTGTTTTTGGTAGTGTGGACCTCTGACCTCTTCTTCAAGGTCAAATAAAGTCAAATTTTGATCAAATGTCTTGTCTTTAAAACTATGCTTAAAATTCTACCCCCTTTGTTTACATTGGCAACATTTAGGAAATTATACTGCTATATGGGGATTCTAAATATTGCATTATAGTTTGCATCCAAATATCAGGTCACATTTGACCTCTGAAATCACTTTTCACACCTGCCTTTCTTTCAAGTTGACCCCAAAATTAGTTTTAATTAATAATTTTATGTGCATTACAGTAACAGGTTATAACCATTTAAATACATAACAATTTGAATACATGTACAATGTTCTTGAATATTTATTATTTTTGGAAAAAATAAACCTGTAATCAAAAAACTTTTTTTTAAAAAACTTTATATTTATTACTGAACATTTAAACAAATATTGCTAAACCATTAAATGAATGCTACACATTTACTATATCCACCGCTCCACTGTGCTGTCCGACCCTTTTTCTCTTTCTGGCTTCTGTAAAATATTTATTCCCTAATCCTTCTAAAGCTAAAGAGGTAAAATTATAGCAAAGCGAAACCCTGAAAGCTGCCTGACAGTCTGTACTCGGGGCGTTAATAACGTCCGAGTTAATAACGTCATTTATTCGCGACGCAGCGTATGGCATGGGGTCGTGTCCATGCGTGTTTTGAAAGATCTCACAATTCGTTTCAGTTTTTGTGATGGCGTCCAAACGGCCTCAGGATGAGTGCAGCAACACAGAGAGGAAGAAGAAGAAGAAGGAAAAGAAGGAGAGCCGCGAGGAGCCCGCGGAGCTCTGCACAGCCGTACAAGAGGAACAGGTGAAGAGAGCCGTGCAGGAGGCGTGGAGCTGCAGGGCTTCCTACAGCCACGGTCAGTAAGGGCAGAGGTTTGGCTTCAGACGTTTACCTGAAATCTTTTAATCAGTCTCAGACCGTCGCAGAGACCTGCAGGCACGAAGTGACTGTTGTTGGAGTTTTAGAAAACTTTGATTAAACCTCTCTGACATCACATGTACTTTATGCAGAGTAGAATGGACACTACAGGAAATAGTAGAAACGCAACAGAAACATTTCCTGCTTTAACTCTTTATACTAACAGGAGTGGGCTGAGGTCCCCCCAGAAATTTGATGCCCCCTTCCCAAAATTGTAGTCAAACCCGTGCAGTCCTGGGGGAATTTATACTACATCTTTTTATACCGTCTATAAAATAGACGGTATAAAAAGATGGATACCACAGTGACTTTTACCGTGGAGTCTGTTTATTAAGGCAAGAGTTGAGTATTTTGAAGAATGAGAGGCAGAACTGACTGTGAGATCCAGGACGCCGCACGCTAGCTGGCGAACAGTCGTTCACCTGTGAGCATGCCCTAAGTAATCCTTCTTTTCTGATGCTGGTAACAACCATAATTCGTAGTAAGTACTTTGTTTTAAGCAGCGATTGAGCTCATTAAAGCAATCAGGAAAGTCTTTACTGAGTACACGTCAACCAAGGCTCTTTTTGTCGCTGGAGGGGTCGCTTCCCGGTGGCTGTAGCTCAGGAGATAGAGCAGGTCACCCACTGATCGGAAGGTCGGCGGTTCGATTCCTGGCTGCCACATGCCAAACCCCAAGTTGAATATGTGTGTGAATGTTAGACAATAAGCACTTAGCTTAGTTACTTACTCATGGAAGTGCTTCTATGAATGGGGTGTGAATGGGTGAATGCAAACGTGTTGTATAAGCGCTTTGAGTGCTCCAAGAGAGTAGAAAAGCACTATATAAGAACTAGTCCATTTACCATTTGCCTCCTGTTGGGCATCCAAAGGAATGCAGTGTGTTTGCGGCACTTGCTTATTATGTCCATCTTTTATATACAGTCTATAAGGATGAACGAGCCATTACTCCTTTCTTCTACCATTAATATTAACAGCTAGAACCAGGTTGTGTTACCTTGTGTTTGAATATTGTGAATACAGAAAGGCTTTACCTTTGGTACTCTGTATGTATCTAAGGGACAATTAATCTACAGCTAGATGTGGATGTATGCATACTGGCCATCTTATTAGGTACACCTGCGTGATGTAACGCAGGCTGGTAGAAAAGTGTAGCCACTTTTATGAAGCTTCTACATTTTCAGCTTTTCTCTGTTACATTTCTACTTGATGATTATCGCTATGATCGTAATGTGTGATGTTATGGTGTACTGACTTTGCGTTACATTTAAAAGTTCTCATCAGATTGTGCCCTACTCGTGTATGTTAACTGCGTGGTAAAAACATTAGGAATACTTTCAATGTAATGGAGGCCCGTGTGATCAACTTGTGACTTTGTGATCTACTTACTTTTTTGGTCATTGTAAATAAGCACAGTAGTATGTTTATTTTGGCAAAATGTAAGTTTAGAATTTATGTCAGAGGTGTTGCACTGGATTGCATTGTATTTCACCTAATGTACCTAATAATGTGGCTAGTGAGTGTGCATTGATGTATTTATTAATTTCTCTTCAGTTATACTTTTTTGTCTTGTACATGGTTTTAAAGAAATCAATTTATCAGTACTTATGGATGCCAGTGAGCACTGGGCTGAGCAGGCAGCCATATGCAGCAAGGCTCAATACAGCGCCCTGGGTTTGGGTCCAACCCGGGGCCCTTTGCTGGATCTTATACAAAGTTAGTGCCTTTTGTCTGAACCCACCCATTTTTCTTGCGAGCACAAGTATTGGAACACGCAACTGACTGGTGTTTTTTGTTGCCCGGGTGCTTCCTGTTACACTGGTTATTCAAACAATAAATACTGCTGAATGTCTGCAGTCAGTTTCACAGGTTTTGCCTGTGCAGACTGTACATTTATACTTAGAGGAGTAAGCAACATGAAAACCAGAGAGCTTCATCTTTTTATGTCAAACCCAAATGTTTTCAGTCTGCAACAGAAATAAAGGGGTTGGCCTCACTGTTCCCATACTTCTGGAGGGGAGTGTATGTTGCTAAATGTTTGTTTGGCTTTGTCCTTAACTTTGCTGTTTATGCTGAACAGTTTCCTTTGTGCGTGTAATTGCTGTGCAGGCGATCTGGAGTTGGACTGCCACCCCTTTCCTCACTGCATCATCAAAAACTTCATCAGCAGCCAGACCTTCGTAGAAAACCTCCAGAAAGAGCTGCTGGAGCTCAACTTCCAGGAAAAGTCAAATGATCTGTACAAATTTAAACAGGTGGTTATTGGACTCATCCTCACACTGATTATTATTCCAGAGTCTATGTTGGTGGCTTATTATTTATTTATTTTTTGCTGTTCCCAAACAGTCAGATGACCTGAAGAAAAGAGCAGAGCCACATATCGCGGGACTGAGGTAACAAAATAGTTTGAATTTATCCATCCATTTTCTTCCGCTCATCCTTTTCAGGGTCACAAGGAGGCTGAAGCCTATCCCAGCTCTCATAGGGCGAGAGGCAGGGTACACCCTGGACAGTACGCCTGTCTGTCGCAGGGCTAACACAGAGAGACAGACAACCGTTCACACCTATGGGCAACTTAGATTCATCAATTAACCGAACCCCACTAACCCCACGTCTTTGGACTGTGGGAGGAAACCAGAGTACCCGGAGAGAACCCATGCAGACACGGGGAGAGCATGCAAACGCCACACAGACAAGGTGGATTCAAACCTAGACCTTCTTGCTGTGAGGCAACAGTGCTGACCACCACGCCGCCGTGCTGCCTAGTTTGAATTCGTGTTATGTTTGTGTGAGCTGTTGAATGGACAAAAAGTTTTAACTTAATCAGGCTCAAAGAAGCTTCATAAAATCTTTTTCCTCCAGATTTTTAAGTTTAGTGTTATTGTCTTCTTGATGTCACCTTACTCAAAAGCCGGGACTTAACTTCCAACCCAAGCATTTATTAATCTCTGCTTTTTTTAGTACCTGATTTGCAGCTTATTCCTGATATCAGGCACACAAACCTATTTTTTTTGTTTTGTTTTTTAAGGCACATTTAAACACTGATCAGCCGCAGTATTAAAAACACTGACAGGTGAAGTAAAAACATCTGTGCGATTTCGACAAGGGTTAGGCTCAACTTGGTCAGAGCATCTGGCTAAAACTGTAGGTCTTATTGGGTATCTCTGTATGCATAGGTTAGGACAAGGACTGCTTGATTATGGCAGAAATCACTCAGAATTATTCCAGGCATTATTTAGATCATGGTAACTTAAAAAATAACAGATTAAAAAAGAAGAAACGTGGCTTTAATTATAATTCCAGAGTAAACTAAGTAAATAAATGGAGGCAGCGCAGTGATTCTGTGGATAGTACTGTCACCTCACAGCAAGAAGGTCCTGGATTCAAATCCATCGCCCAGCTGGGGCCCTACAGCTTGGAGGTTTTTATGTTCTTCCTGTACCTGTGTAGGCTTTCTCCAGGCTTCCTCCCATAGTGCAAAGACATACACGTTATGTTAATTGGTGTGTATCGTTGTCTTTCTGTGTGTTAGCCCTGCGATAAAGTGGTGACCTAGCAGGAAGTGAGTTTGGACTCTTATGGAGAAGTAAAAGTAAAAAAGGGAAGGTCTATAAGATCGTAGTGAGGCCTGCTATGATGTATGGTTCAGAGACAGTCGCCCTGACAAAAAGACAGGAGGTGGCAGAGCTGAAGAAATTAAGGAGTAACAAGGATGTACAGGACTAGAAATGACTAGACCAGAGGGACAGCTCAGATTGCGTGGTTTGGAAACAAAGTTAGAGAGACAAGGCTGAGATGGTTTGGACATGTACAGAAGAGGGATAGTGGATATGTTGGACAAAGGATGCTGAAAATGGAGCTACCAGGCAGGAGGAAAAGAGAGAGACCACAGAGGAGGTTCATGGATGTAATGGAGGAGGGTGTGCAGAGGGTTGGTGTGACAGAGGAGGGTGCTAGGGAGAGGGTGAGATGGAGGTAGATGATCTGCTGTGGCGAAAAAGAAAAACGAGACAAAGACAAAAAAGAAGACAAAGAAGTGGTGGTAGTAGTAATAAAGGAAAAGGGCATGCTAAAAGGAGAAACTCAAACATTATTTGAACAGAATGTGGCACAATAATTGTTTTATCTTCATTAAGATTGTTTAATAATTGATAGAAACCCAAATTGTAACTGCACAGCCCGAGTTAGTAACTACCAAGGGTGGTCAAAGTAAGGAAAACAGGTGAACTGGTCTTGGGTGCCCAAAGCTTATTGATTCAAGTGTTTTCTGACCCCTCAACCTGAATGCTGCTCACTATAGAAACGTATCAGAAAGCAGAGAGCATGCTCAGTGTCCATGCTGATTGATGGAGGCCCCACCTCACAGCTTACAGAGATCCTTCAGACTTCATCTTCACACAGGCTTTGTGGAGGAAATACCTCTGGGCTGGTGGGCTCTTCGGCTGGTGGTTTTAATGTTGTGGCTGATCAGTGTATGTTGTAATCAGTATTTCCTATCTAACAAAAAGGCTTTCCTCTTTTTGAAGTCATAGATCCTTTTCATAGCAGGTATTTTGACGTGTCAAAGCAGGAAGATTGATGAGGACTACATTAAGTGAGTCACCTTCAGGGTGCTGGCATTGTGTACAGATTTACTGAGACAGTAAGAGGGCCTTTTGTGTTCATTTCCAGCTCCACGCTGACATTCTTGACTTTAATAGAGTTTGTGTGGAGCATGGAAGGACAATAGGGAGACATTCTGGGGTTTATTTATCAGGTCCAGCAGGTGGAGCCAGAGATTACAGCTGCCATCCTAATCAGGATGCTGCATTTAGTGCTGATGACTGAAAGTTAGAGAGAATATTTGGACTGTTCGGTCAGTCTTTGTCAAAGCAGAGTGGTAATTTCTTCTTCATTCTTCACTACAGCGCTGAGGCTGGCAGTGAACACAAGGCTGAAAGTCATTGCAGCAGAGTAGATGTTGGAAATGACTGCCAAGATGTTCAGTGTTTGAGACAAGTCCAAGAAAAAATCTGAATCTTGGTGTGTAAATCAAGGAGAGTATCAGCTGTGTGTCAAATCAGAGACTCCATATATTACAGAGAGAGCACAATCATATGCGAACCTTTCTTTGTTGATTAATAATGTGCTGTTTTCTTGTTATAATTACGACAAGCTCTCTACAGTGAATGTCTTATATGTGCCAAATGCATCCAAATACATATTTGTGATTGTATGGTGCTTCACCTGCTGAGGAAATGCAGCAGTGGGGAATAAATACGGTAATTAAAAACACAGTAACGGCCTCCCTCTGTGGTCATCTATTATTTATGTCATAACAAAATGTCACAGAGGGCTTTCAGGTAGCTAAACAATCTGTCTGCATGGTGAGAGTTACAAATTTTATACTACGTTAAAGGTCATGGCCGTGTTTTCACAGTACACTTGCTCCTGTATCGCCGTCTGCAGGGCAGCGCTGTTTGGGCGTTTCCGGTCCTGGCTCGGAGAGGTGCTGGGGGTTGAGCTGGAGCCCACAGTGGATATTTCTTGTGCCAAATATGAATACACAGGTGAGATTAGCCAAGCAGGAAGGGCTGTTATATTTTTGAGATTCTGTTTTATTTATTGTCTGTCTTCCTTTTTTAGATGTTCTTTTGTGTCATGACGATGAGCTGGAGGGGAGGCGCGTGGCTTTCATTTTGTATCTCGTGCCTCCGTGGCAGAGCTGCGACGGGGGAACCCTCGATCTTTACACAACAGACAGTGAGTGTCCCACTGTGTGTGTGTGTGTGTGTGTGTGTGTGTGTGTTCATTCAGACAACAGAAGTGTGTATTTTATCTTTGTCATCAGGTTGTTTCCAGCCACAGAGCATAGTGAAGTCCCTCGTACCCTCTTGGAACACACTCGTCCTCTTTGAGGTTTCTCCAGTGTCCTTTCATCAAGTAAGCATAAAGATTCTTGTTCTTGATTTCTGCTACACTAACGACAAGGTTGTGGTTGGAAATTCAGAACGTGTGCTGTGTGTTTCTTGGTTGGTTTTTTTTTGGCAGGTGTCTGAAGTTTTGTCACAGGACAAGTGTCGCCTGTCTCTGAGCGGCTGGTTTCATGGACCTTCTTTGGAACGTCCTCCTCGCCACGTAGAGCCCACCATCCAGAGGAATCCACACTTACCGAGAGATGTGGGTGCTGTCTTCATGGGAATGGCTCAAAATTTGGGGGGAATCATTTTTATCAGCTTTGTTTGATAAATATAACAGATAATTGGTATGACTCTCAATCAGTGTACAGCTGGAGACATCTGATAGTTTGATAGCATAAAGACTAGAAACAGGAGGCAACAGCTAGCTTTCTCTGTAAAATACACACTCACTGGGCACTTCATTGGGTATACATCGCTAGTACTGGGTTGGGCCCCCTTTTGCCTTCAGAACTACTTTAATTCTTCATAGCACAGATTCATCATGGTGTTAAACAGTCCTCAGTGAACTGATTGTCATGCTCAAGAAACCAGTTTGCTGGTCTGAGCTTTGTGACATGGCACATTATCCTGCTGGAAGCAGAAAAACTGTAGCCTCAGATTCCTGTTCTGATAGGAGTGACACCCAGTGTGGTCTTCTGCTGCTTCAAGGTCCTACGTGTGGTGCATTCAGAGATGCTCTTCTGCATACCTCTGTTGGGACCATTCTCTGTAAACCCCAGAGATGGTTGTGTGGGAAAATCCCAGCAGACCAGCAGTTTCTGAAATACTCAGACCGGCCCGTCTGGCGCCAACAACAACGCCACGTTCACTGTGACTCAAATCCCATTTCTTCCTCATTCTGACGCTCAGGTTGAACTGCACCAGGTCATCTTGACCATGCATGCATGCCTAAATGCACTGAGTTGCTGTGATTAGACATTTGAATAAATGAGCAGTTGAGCTGGTGTACTTAATGAAGTGTTTGTGAGAGTATATTATAGTTTTATGGGGGTTCTGTATGCTAATCTAGCTATCTCCAGGCTCGAGCTTCATCTTTGTCAGACAGATGTGAGCATCAGTTCATTTTCTCTTGGACAGCCTACTTTCCTGCTCACGTGTTTGCCGTGTTTGTGCTCGTGGCAGGAAACATTGCTGCTGGAGTGGATCAATCCTGTTTATTTGGACATTTCTTATCAAGAGCAGATTCAGGAGGAGTTTGAAGACAGCTCTGAAATTCAACTCAAAGGATTTCTCAAGGTAACTTCTAAAAACTCGTTTGCACTGAAGCAGTGCTCCTGCCTCATCCAGAACAGTTTCCAGGCATTACTACAAAAAAAAAAGAGACTGCACCGCAAAAATGTCGTTCCCGAAGTTGGAATTGCTGATTCACAGATGGTTTGCAGATGAAGCACACATGATTTTCTTTCCACCTCAATATAAAATACCTCAATTTGAGCTACATAGCACTGCGTCATCAAAAATTCTCCAGTGTTGTATTTGCGGTTCTTTTCAAAAGGCACCAGAGCAGAATTGGCACCGCACCAGCATTATGTCACGTATTTTTCTCTGTGCTTTCCCTGTGTTCATTTGTTCCAGCTGAGTGATTAAGTGTTTGTCTTCAGGAAGAGAAGTTCAAGGAAGTGAGTGAAGCACTTTGGCTCTCTCAGATTCAGTGGGCGAAGAGAGGTCCACCCAATAAGAGGTGGGTATGTTTGACTCACTAAAATAGCATTCTCAATTTAAGACCTCTGATTGATTATCTGTGTGCTTTCAGATGCTATGAAGTAGCTGCTCTGGACTCCCTGCCGCAGTGTGTGAGTGCATGCTGGGAGCTGCTTCATTCAGAAGCGTTCTTCCTGCTCCTCTCCAACTTCACTGGCCTTCGACTGCACTACCTTTGTCCGGCTGATGATGACGAGAATAACGATGAAGATAAAAAGGAGGAAGAGGATGCAGAAGCCACTGGGTCTTCAAACGAATCGTCCTCAGCAAATGCGAGCAGAGAGAAAGGTGTGTGTGTGTGTGTGTGTGATAGTGCGAGTGGTTTCCTTCAGGCGCTGCCGTTTGCGTGTTTTGACCTGCGTGTATTTTCAGAGCCGAGCACACCTGTATATTGTGGAGAAGTGCGTCGATGGTCTCATGGCAGCTACACTCTGTTGCACGATGGAGAGGCAGCGCGGGCAGAGTACGCTTTGGACCTTGTTTTGCCTTTTGGCTGCGCAGGTGAGTTTACACACAGCAGGAGAACAAACTGTCAGACACCAGTGTGATCGTTACAGGACTTGTAATTCTCTCTCGTAGGCTGGCAGTCAGAGTTTGGTGGCTTCACGTGTTATGTTGCTAATGAAGAGGATGAGGAGGTGAGTGTTGATTACTGTGACGTGTAATCGTACATGTGTGCATGATGCTTTGACATCACTGCTGTCTTCCCTCCCTCATCACAGCTTCTGACCGTCTACCCGGAGGACAATTCCCTCGCCCTCGTCTACAGAGACAAGGAGACCCTCAAGTTCGTCAAACACGTCAACCACAAAAGCACCTCTGACTCTGCTGGCAGCTCTACCTGTAGAGAGCTTTGTGACTTTTCTTTTGTCTACTATGAATAAATATGTATTTTATTACATACATGTGGGTTTCTTAACATTGTTTTGCATACATTCACATTGGCAAATGGACTGCACTCAGATGGCTATACTTTAGTCCCCTCACTCGGAAAAATTCAGATAGTCTTGGTTGGATATAACTGCCAATGATAAACAGCCTGCTATATAATGTAAACCAAAGCAGCCTGTGCAGTGCAAGCTGCTTTTTGAGTGACAGCATGTCACCAAGGTGTTAACAAATGATGGTGCAGTAAGCCTCAGTGTGACACTCAGATCCCCCCGTCACTCGTTAGATCCGGTTTCAAAAACTCCATATATTCATCTTTTATACTGTCATATATGTACACGCTGTTATGTTTCACCAGTGGGAGCTGATTCATCATATTCTTCCTATTAAGCAGTGAACAGCCAACATTTAGGTGTATTACCTCCACCTGATTGGTTGGAGTAAAGGTACAAGACTTGCAGACAGGGAATGGGACATGGGAGCTATTCCCTTGTGTGTGTGTGTGTGTGTGTGTGTGTGTGTGTGCGCGCGCTACCTTTGTGGGGTTTATACACACTTTGCTGCTGATTGGGGAAGGCCTCTGACAGACCAGTCAAATGAGAGAAAACTTACCTCAAAGCCCACTGCCCACTGTTTGAGTATAATATATCATTCAGCTTGGAAACCCTAACAAAACTTTGATTAAATGTCCATTATCTGGTTTGAAGAAAAAAAAAAAAGACCTGTATTTGCCTGGAAGAGGAACACTGGTGCAGTTCCTTCTGAGACCATTTAAATTACAATATACTTGTTTTATAATTGTTTTTAGTCCAATGGTTCAAAAATCATGTTGCCTATCCCTCCCAGAATAAAAAGTTGCAGTCCTGTGCAAAAGTCTCAAGCCACCCATTATTCCTTTATATTTTGCTATGAAAATGGGAAGTAGGTGCAGTGATTCATCAAAACTTATGCAAACATACGTAGAAATACAGTATATAAGGCAAGAAACAGAATTGGATGTTGGCTGCCTTTTGTTCTGTTCTCTGTCAAGATGATCCCACACTGCTTCAATAATGTTGAGGTCTGAGTTCTAGGGAGGCCAGTTCATGAGTGACAATGTTGCATTGTGTGTTTTTTTTCTATCCAGGTATGCTTTTACTGCATTGGCAGTGTGTTTGGGATCATTGTGATGCTGAAAAATTAAGCTGCTGCCAATTAGATATTTTCCAGATGGTACTGCATGGTGGATCAAACTCTGATGGTACTTTTCTGCATTTATAATTACATCAATTTTGACAAGGTCACCAAAACCCACTGGGTGAAATGCAGCCCCAAACCACTGCGGAATCCCCATCATGTTTTACAGACGTTTGTAGACACTCACTGTTGTACCCCTCTCCTGACCACCTCTGTATATACAATGATTCGAACCAAAATTTTCTCATTTGGATTCATCACGCCATCAGACCTGTTGCCACTGATTTTTAGTCCAGTTCTCGTTTAATTTGGCATACCGCAGCCTTTTCTCTCTGCTTCTCTTCATTAAGAATGAACCTTCTACTGAGGCTTCAGTGAACAGTAGATGGATCAACTGAAGGGCCAGATGCTTCAGGACCTGTGTCATGTCACTGCTGGATTTTTTTTTTAATTCTTAAGGAAATGACGTTCAGATTCTGGTCATCTGTTATATAGATTTTTTTTTTTTAAGCCTGCCACTTCTTCTTTTGTC
>JAVDPK010000855.1:514306-543741 GCA_034780415.1 Cichlasoma orientale | reverse complement strand
AACACACATCAAAACTGGTTTTGGAATGGATAAAGCAGGCTAACATTAAGCTTCTGGAATGGCCTTCCCAAAGCCCCAACCTCAATCCTACTGTAAAATTTGTGGACTGTTCTTAAAAGCCAAGTCTGTGGCAGGAAACCAAACAATTTAAATGAGTTCTACCAATTTTGCAAAGAAGAGAGATCAAATATTCAGTCAGAATTTGCTGATAGCTACCAGAAGCGTGTGATTGAGGTCCAAACTGATAAAGGGTATTTAACCAAAGCCTGTATGTACAATTTTAACCCTGTGTGGATTAGAGAAAACCAAACCAAATTAAATTCAAACTTGTGCACCCAGTTATTGTTTTTTAGTCATTAAAGTCATTAATGTCATTATGCTGTATAATCATTCCACCCTGGAAAAAGGCAATTTAGAAATTCAAAGAAATGCCCGTGATGACCACAACTGTACTTTCCTGATTTTCAGATGGGATTTTTGTAATTTTTACACATTCATTTGACAGTTTTTGTTACTTTTTTCCATTTTCCAAACAAACCCGCTGCAGCTCTTAGTAAGGCTGAGATTTTTAATGCAAGCCTTTTGTTTATTTGAAATGTTATATTTGTATTTTCAAAATGTTGTTTTTGCTAGTGGTGGCTATAACTGAATAATACTCAAGCACAATTACATTTATTCAACAGCAGATAATATACGCCACGCCTGTGCATAGGCTACAGAGAATTTGCACTTAATTACTTAGAACACACTGTACACACTTTTATTTAAGCTTCTGAGTACTTTTCCTTTCATGTTTATACTCCCAAACCTGACTACCGCTCTATTATTTACACAATAAACGTGGTAGGCGCGTCCACCACCTCGGCGTATTTTGGGCCTGTTTATGTTGTTGAAATCACACGTCATGCATGTCCCAGGGAATAGACGGTGACCCTGTTGGGGCGTTTTAATGTTTCCACGGCTGCACGATTTCCACTAATGCCACGAGACATGGGGGCGACGTTTGCCATTTAAACGGCTCTTTCATTTGAATAATCTTTCGTCGGACGTGATTACATCTCGGCTGCTCTGACGTAACCAGATTGTCTGCGTTAGGGGAGTCTCGCGCAGCCTGCCCTCCTCTCGCGCCCCTCCTGCCTGCTTTCCTGAAAAGATACGAGGAAATCGCTCGCGCTCGCTGCCATCACCACCATCAGCGCCGCCCTGTAGAGAGAGAGAGAGACAGAGAGAGCGCGCGCGAGAGAGAGAGCTCGAGACCCCCCTCCCCACCTAACAACACCCCCAACCCCGCAGGCTCGAGCACAACGACCCCACCCCCCTCAACCCCCCTCTGATAGAGGGGACGGAGCCAGAGACACAGTCACGGAGAAAAGACCGTTCCGGGATCCCGGCTCCGTTTCGCCCTCAATCCGGGCCTAATGCTGTAGCAGACCGCGCGGGAGGAGAGCGCGAGTGAGACAACGCAGTGACAGAGAGTCGGCGAGGGACAGGGCGGACCGGGGAGACGACGGGATTGCTCATTCGCCTGGAAACATGGGATGTACGCTGAGCGCCGAGGAGCGCGCCGCTCTGGACCGGAGCAAGGCCATCGAGAAAAACCTGAAAGAGGACGGGCTGGTCGCCGCCAAGGACGTCAAACTCCTCCTGCTCGGTAAGATCAGAGCCGCCCCGGCCACGGGGCTGCGCCGCCTCGGCTCGATGTGTTTCTTGTAGTGGGACTGCATGGGGCGGAGGTGCTCTCCGTGGTACTGATTTCTGTGCCGGCTCTCACTCTTGCCCTCCCCTCTTTACAGGCGGCGGAGAGTCCGGCAAAAGCACCATTGTCAAGCAGATGAAGTAAGTGCCCGTTTTTGCCTTATTTTGCCTCTTTTAGGCACATGTAGAGTGAAAGGCCCGAGATTGCGCCTCCCTCATATGGGCTAAGGCAGGTTGAGCCGCCATGTTTCGAGAGGCCGTAGCCCAGGAGGAGTGCCGGTGACTCGAGCACCTCCTGCAGACCGACAGTGAGGCTGCGGAGGCCGCACCGGTGCGTCCCAGGGTGCTGTTCACCGCCGGGGTGCTGAAATGTAGTTAACGAGGCTTTTGCTTGACTACAGGGAGTGTGCGACTGGGAATGTGTGGGTGTTGTTTTTCCGTATGTGTGTGCGTGTGTGTGTGTGTGTGTGTGTGTGAATTACAGTGAGGACTACAGGTCCATTAGTGAATACCTCTGCTTTTAATCTTAATGGCTTTAAGTGCACGATATCGCCGGGAGTACTTTGCCCATAAAGCGGATTTACGCAGAAATATGGCTTCTAAAACAGCATCTAAACCTTCCCCTGTCTAAGCTAAATCACTCTTTGATGTTTTAAATCACTGTTGTCGTCTCTTCTAAACCTCTTAGTTAAGTTTCTCGACGTTTCACCATGAAAAAGCCACTGCGTTTTGCATATTCTGTCCTATGAAACATCTCTGTGGGCAGCTCTGTGCCTCCTTCCTGCAACTGCACTGACTGCGCCCTCCCTCCATGTCCTCCTTTTCTCTTCACCTCATTACCCTCCCTGTGGTCTCTGATTGCCCATAACTCATCGCTCTTCCCTGAACTCCACACACTCGGCCAGATAGTGTTTACAAACACTTTCAGGGCTTCCTTTAGCCCAAGCAAGCAGCAGATGGATGGGTTTTTACAATACATACACACCATGAGTCATAAAGTTTAGGTATTGGAGGGTTCAGGTTGCATGCCCTGCTTTGATTTGCCAACTCATCATCTTCCAGGTTGATTTGAAGACAGTGATGTAGTTTCACTATCCCTGCATTGTAAAAGAGAGGCCATGGGAAGTATTTGAAAAACGTTAAAACAGCCAGAAAAGTGCACCAGCAGCAGCTGATGGTGCACAGGCACACATACTGGAGTAGATTTTCCACATGGACTGAGTGAATTAAACAAGGAGCAGCTTCATCGATAGGTGGATGTAGCACTTGCTATGCCGGTCAGTTGCAGCTGCAGAAATGTCAGGCACGTCTGTTTCAATACTTTTCCATTGTCAGACTCTGTGATTGGTTAGTAAGGGTTTCATTAGTAGCACTGAGCTGAAACTAGTGCTTCAAATTCCCAATAATTTGATTTTTTTATAACAATAATCCACTTCACTGTATATCTTTTATGAGATGAAAAATAATAATTGAGTTATTTGCAAATAACTAAATTATTATGAACACACAGACACGTCCTCTTGTAGGATTAACCAATAGTCAGTTATTTTAAAGCTTTAACAACTAATTGATAAAAAATTCGTTGATTGGCAGGAACTTATTCCAATGATTGAATTGTTGTTTTAGTTCATCTGTCCTCATACTTTGACTATTTTTGACTTTTAGCTGCAGAAAGTTAAAAATTTCCCCTATTTTTTTTATGAACATAAACAATTAATTGACCAGTATAATTATTAGGCAGAGCTTTAGAGTGCACTGCCGCTCCTGTTTCCCTCAGGGTTAATGTTTTATTTCACACAACTGTTAATTTTTATGATGGTAGTGGATATTCGGGCCGTGAGGCTGATCTCTCTGCTGTGAAGCATATTTTCATAATGTGCACTAATGAGATGAATATATTAAAACCGTCATCCCGTATTTATTTTCCCCCCATCAAATATCAATCGCTGATGACAAGTGAGGTGACGAGAAGCCGCTTTAGGAGTTCAAACGTGGCTCGTGGGTCAGTTTTCAGGAGGACGCGGCTGACATTTTATCGATCCACTCGGGGTGAGGATGTCCTGATGGATGATTTAATGCTGCCCGGATTATGAAAGAGTTTAACTGTGTGATTGATTAGTGCTCTGACTGATTCCACCCCATTTCCCATCATAAATTATAAATATCACATTACTGCCCAATTACAGATCACAGACTGAGTGTGTGTGATCAATTTCTGCCTCATTATACAGACTATACACACACACTTAAAGATGGATTTAAGGCAGAGATGGTTGGAACAAGGGAGAGAACATAAGATAGCAATCACCTCTCTCTCACACACGCAAGCAGAGAAAGGGAGAAAAGGCAGTTATTTAGGTGTCTATTAACATATGGACAAGTGTGACTTTTTCTCTTTAATATCTTTGTACTTGTGCAGGATTATTCATGAAGATGGCTTCTCTGGGGATGATGTGAAGCAGTACAAGCCTGTGGTCTACAGCAACACCATCCAGAGCTTGGCAGCCATCCTTCGAGCCATGGACTCTCTGGGCATCGAGTTTGGAGACAAGGATCGAAAAGTTAGTCTTACCTTCACCCTCCAGCTCTTCAGAAGCAGAGATTTTAATAACACAACATTGAAATTTGGGACTGACACGCAAACCTGGCCTCATGTAGTTTACAGTATCTGTTTGGGTTCTGGTTTAAAGACTGGATCAGGTAGTTTTATCAGGTGTATTTGTAGTATCCATTTAGAGAAACAGTTGTGAATTGATTTATCATATTTAAAAAGTCCTTACATACTGCTCTGACAGATGATGAATAATAAATATACAGATATAATTTAGTTGCTCTTCCCTGATCTAATGAAATGTGCTTGTGCAGGCCGATGCTAAGCTGGTTTGTGACGTGGTCAGTCGTATGGAGGACACAGAGCCGTACTCTGCAGAGCTCCTCAGCGCTATGAAACGTTTATGGGCTGATGCTGGGACTCAGGAGTGCTTCAACCGTGCCCGGGAATACCAGCTTAATGATTCGGCTAAATAGTGAGTCAAGCAAAAAAGAATGCAAGAAGCCCCGTGGCGGACCCCCCTCCCCCAAAACAAGCAAACAACCAACCAAACAAACAAAACGCTAGTCTTTTAATCCGCTACTTTTTCTGTCTTCCTTCATCAGCTATCTGGACAGTCTAGACCGGATCGGTGCAGCAGACTACCAGCCCACAGAGCAGGACATCCTGAGAACCCGAGTGAAGACCACTGGCATTGTCGAAACCCACTTCACCTTCAAAAACCTCCACTTCAGGTAGGAAGCTGCTGCAGCTCATCTCTCTAAGATGAGGATCAGCGATTTTTGTTCCAGGTCTGTATTGACATCTTGCCCCCTTTTTCCAGGCTGTTTGACGTGGGAGGTCAGAGGTCAGAGAGGAAGAAGTGGATCCACTGCTTCGAAGATGTGACGGCCATTATCTTCTGCGTCGCTCTGAGCGGGTACGACCAGGTGCTCCATGAAGATGAAACAACTGTAAGTGTGCCCGTGTGTGAATCCCTCCGCTGCAGCTCTACTGTCACTTATCCAGTAAAGGGGAAATTAAATATTGAAACGGTCCAATTAACTCAAAGATTTCATGGTGAGGTTCTCTCACCACACAAGATAACTATATATTTATATCAAAACATGTTATTTATATAATCCTGTATGTCTCAGAGGCAGGATGTACAATCTACACAGCACCATCTTCTACCCTCAGACTTTAAATTTGAAGAAATAAAGACCTTTTACAGTTAAAAAAAAAAAAAATCCTTTTTTATTTATCATTATTTTGCTACTTTCTTCTTCAGTATAAATTGTACACATGGGTTTATTCCTGGCTCAGTATAGGGCAATAACTTTTTGTCACCATATATGGCAGAAATTTATGCATTTCCCTGTTATTCCCAACCACTTCAACAACAAACAAAAATCTGTGTGCCTGCATAAATCAGACTCAAATAAACAAAAGCAGTTACAAAATATGACAATAGAGATAATTTCCCTTTTGGTTTGGCTAAAACCTTTCTGAGAGACACCACACGTTCTTCTGTGATGGAAAAACCCCATACGTGCATATTTGCCAAGTGCCTTGGCGGAGTTAACAGGAATAATAATAATCCTGTAAAATGTTTATTTGTTCTGTTTCACAACACACGTGATTAAACAATCATTAGAGCTTTAAGCTGGGACTGAGATTTATAGTTTATCAGGGTTTTTTCCGGGCTCAGGCCGGCCTACAGGCAGTAAGAAATCATTTTTACTGAAACACTGGTGACTCTCCTTTGGCTCTGTGTGTGTGTTTCTATTACACTCCTCTCCTCATTATTTTATCTGTTCTTCCCACAGAACCGCATGCATGAATCACTCATGCTCTTCGATTCCATCTGCAACAACAAGTTCTTCATCGACACCTCCATCATCCTCTTCCTTAACAAGAAGGATCTATTCGCTGAGAAGATAAAGAAGTCCCCGCTGACGATCTGTTTTCCAGAATACACAGGTGAGTCCCGCGCCGTCAATCAGAGCCGCTCCCCGAGCAAGACGACGCACTTTAATCACCCTCTGCTGTTTTTCTCTCTGCTTGTCTCCAGGTGCTAATACTTACGAAGACGCTACTGCATATATTCAGGTTCAGTTTGAGAGTAAGAACCGCTCTCCAAACAAGGAGATCTACTGTCACCTGACCTGTGCCACAGACACAGGAAACATCCAGGTAGTGTTTGATGCAGTCACTGACATCATTATTGCAAACAACCTTAGAGGGTGTGGCTTATACTGAGGCCTGGCCAAGCACAGAGGTTGTCATGGAGTGTATGAGGTGTTAATAATGATAATTTTGATGATACTTAAACACATAAATACGTAATTCTACATGTCCAAATGGACCCAAAGAGCTGCCGTCAGACACCACACTGGATTATTGCCATGATTTGTTCCCTTCCTCTTATTTTGATTTCAGTATAAAATCCCACTTTTGTCATTTTTTTTCTAAATGTGTTTTTGAGCTGAATGTTTCATGTTTCGTTGATGACTGTGTCAACAACCGGGAGGGTCAGAAGCGGCAGCACCAGGGGTTTATTCAGCTGGAGCCCGAAATGTAACGCAAGGAGCGTGCTGCGCCATTTTTAAGCACAACGTGGAATACTGTCCCCAGATTTTGTGGGCATTTTTATGTGCAAGTCTCAAGGCTCGTCTACTTGGACTGAATACAGCCTCTGGTGCTCCGTTTGAAGAGCTGCTGTGTGTGTGAAGATGGAGATGATGACTATGTCAGGGAGGTGCTGTACTCGTGGCTGAGGGTTATGGATGGAAAAGAAGGAGGCTATTTAAACTTTCCTTCAGACGCGCACATGACCGAGTAGCCTGCAGGTCTGTTCCACTCTCGGTTTTCTCTTTTACTTTAATCACAATTAGAAGAGAGGATCCTTCTGTTCAGAGTGGCTGCCCATCGCCACTGCCCTCCTGTAGCCTGAGGAAATACCTAACAGCCAATGATATCTCAAAAAAAAAAAGAAAAGAAAAAAAAGTCATATCGGTGCCAACCATCTGAGAACAACAGATAGAGGAATAGGATCAGAAATCATAGCTCATAATATCAACTATATTATTTAAGCAACAGATATAACATGTTATTATCAGTGAATGATCTATTTATTTAAGCCTCATGCCCTACATGCCTCCTCCTACCTCCTGAAATCCCATGCCACTTATTTATTTCCTGTCACGAAAAACCGGGGTGCACCGATTCCCGTCTTCAGTTCAGAGGGTAGAAAGCAGCCCTCCAGTGACATCTTGTTCTCCGTGTGGTGCGTGACCCTTCGATGTGAAACTGTGTAGAAATAGAAGACTGCACGAGGAGAACAATATCATATGAGGCAGCCTCTGTCTGGGGAGTCAAGTTTTTCTTCCCCCACCTCACCCACCCCCTGATCAGTGAGGAGGTAACCATTATCCCACCACTCCCCTCCCCTCTCTCTTGTCTGTCATGTTTCTCTTTTCACAGAGAAAAAGTACAGCTCTCCATTTTCACCTGTGTACCCAGAAATTCATCTTCCCACCCCCGTATACTCTCTAAGCCATCGCATATCAGCCCTCATATCCTATCTCCATTTTCACCTTAAAAGCACCGTACTGTATATATATATTATGATTATACCAGATTTTTTTTTTACTGTGAATGTTTTTGTGCTGCACCCTCATCCTATTCAGTAGTTTATTGGTTGCTCTCATGTGGAATGTTTGTGCTGAGCCAATCGAATGTTGTGTTTACATTAAAGCCACACTTTTCCTAACTATCCCTGCGTTTGTGGTCTTGAGTCTGATTACGGAGCAAACAGGGCTCTGTGCGGTTGCAGCGCTGTTCTAGTGCTGCTCAGGAAAAAAAAGAAAAAAAATGTTTAAACACATGCTGACCTGCTTTAATCTGTGCAGAGAATTAAGGTTAGACCAGGAAATTAGGCTGAACATTATGAGAGTGGACCACTTTTAATGCTTCATTGCCTGGTGAGTACAGCTTTGTATTTAGTGTCAGGAATATGTATAAAAGATTGGGAGCAGGTCCTGCATGGCAGTGGAGCAGCACTCGGTGAAATGTGGCGGATGGCGGGGATCAGAGGCGTCACACAGCAGCTCTCAATTTATTAGGTTAAAAGTGTTCTGTCATTGCAGACAAGGAGCTATTCATATATTGAATGACTAGGCTGGATCAGCTGTCTGACCTGCTTCTGTCAGTTTAATGGGTACGATGTTCATTACTGCTCCGTTTCACTGAGAGCCGCAGAGCGCCGCTCCACGGTCCCAGTGTGTCCTCGTTTCTCAGAGCCAGTTACAGGTTAAACTCCCACTGAGACATAATTACACAGTCACGCTTTTAATTAAACATTTAAGAGAATATTATCATATTTTACAGTTAATTCCTATCAAACTTTTCACCATCCCTGACCCATAAAAGCCCAGCTATAACTCTGATATACACCAACATCAGTCAGTTGAGGAGCAGAGGGTCTGAACACCCCCACCGAGGTGCCATCCGCAGTTTTTGACTCAGACAGAAATCGTCGGTTTGCCCGTACTCCACAGAAACATGGACTGACTTCTTTAGTGAAAACTGTCACAAGATGCATGCTGCTGCATGGCGATCAAAGCCACCTGCACACCAGCTTCAGAGCTACAGTCGCAGCCTCTTGATGTCCTCGCTTCGGAAGTCGATGCGCAGCGCAAGAACCTGACGCACCTCCGCCGGGGTCAGCCGCCACGTCAGGGGACCCGAATTAGGGCCCCAGTAATCCAAGATCTCAGTTACCTGCAGAGGAAATAGGTAATCCAACTTATTATTATAATATAACTTGTTATTTCTGGTTCAGTTAAGAAAATGATACTGGCGGGGGGGGGGGGGTGTCTGCTTTTACTCAAACTATAAATCGGGTAGGGTAATTAAAGTAACTAGTAGCTAAAGCTGTCACATAGATATGTAGAGTAGAAAGTACAGCATGACTTTAATAAATGTGTCTAGTTAGAATCCATCACTGGTGCTAAAACACTCCATAAATGTTGTGTGTGTTTTTGTGTCTAAAACAGTCTGAATTACCCGCTCGAGGTTGAGGATGGTGGCCATCTGTGTGAGACGAGCAAACTTGTCTCTGATGGTCCAGGTTGTCACGGTGGTGAGGTATGCAACGAGTGACCGAAGCTCTTTATCGAACTGCAGCCCTCCGAGCTACAACAAATGACAGACAGGTCAAAAATAACATCTGTGGACAGGTTCTACGTATGCAGCAATATTCTTTTAGGTCTATATGTTCTGCATCGTGTAATAATTTATTTAGAGGTTTCCTGTAAAAACACACTGCCCAAAATAGAAAGAAGCTGCCGTGCCAAAAGGAAGCATCCTCTGCTACAGGCCTTTCTGAACCCATTAATAAATCATTGCAGGGCTTTCTTCTCGGGAGTGTCAGTAATATGACGCACGAGTAGCTTGCTGACACCTAGTGGCTGAGCTCAGCTTCTCACCCTGCTGAACGAGCATTTGAGGACCGTCTTCTCCATTTCAATAGCTATCAAGCTGGTCATCAGGCTGGTCAGCGTGTCGTAGATGACCGGAGAGAGGGCCGTCTGGTGGGGAATTGAGATTGGAAGATAAAAGGTCAAAAAAAAAAAAAAAAAAGAAGAAGAAGAAAGAGATGAAGAGTATCTTTAGCCAGTAAGTACAAAACGAAATCTTGAAAGATACCTTAAACTCCGTCATGAGCTGCTCCAAGTTGACGATGAGCTGCTGCACCCAGGGGTCATTAGCCTCATAGTCATTAAACTCCTCCTGTGAGGGATGCAGAAACAGTTGCAGCAACACGTTCTGTGACCTCCGATTTATTTTTGTGCAGAAATGTGAGAGCGTTACCTCCTCTATGTTGTGCGAGATGGACAGGAAGCTGCTGATCCAGGGTTTGACCTGAGGCTTTATAGCTGTTGTGTTTAGCTCAGTCAGACCCTCCTGTGAAATAAAATCAAAGACAAATGCTAGCTGGAAACACCTGCACTTAGAAAACAAAACTACCCCGGGAGCACTTCAGAAGTGTTTAGTCTGCGCGAGGTCTTATAATTTAATAACTGACTGGATGCTCTATGCCGTTCCAGTGTCTGACTTCTTCAGTGCCATTTTTAGTAACCCGAAGAGGAAAGTTGCTTCTGGGATGCTTTGAATATGTTTTGTGGAATCACAAGCACCGTCTTGAGCTGGTGAGATCAGCTTTGCTGGAGCTGGATGTAAGGCAGCCACGCCCGGTGTATTCCCGGGGTTACACAACAACGAGACTCACCTCCTTAAAAACAGAGGTTTATTAAAAGATCTCATTAAAGCTGTGCTTCTTACTCTCCTGTGACTTGTTAAATAAATAAGAGCTCTCCCTCCACGCCGCTCTCTGGTCTAACAACAGTGCTCCATCCTGAGGCTCCCACTCCAATTAAGCAAATATACAAGTCTGTGCAGACAAGCACAGGGATGTTTGTGTCTCTGTGTGTGTGTGTGTGTGTGTGTGTGTGTGTGTGCGCACCCAACCTGTAACAGATCTTTGAACTTTGTGGATGTGCTGACGAGGTCCGACAGACAGCTCTCAATCTTGGCTTGCTCTCCAGAGCCGACCCCCTGACTGAACAACTTGGAGCAGTCGTTCTGATGGGAAACAAAATTGAATTTTTAAGCTTTAGGGGAAAAAAAAATATAAATAACACAATGACCAGGAGAGAGGAAGAGCTCTGGCACAAACCCACCTCCAGGTTCCTCTTTAAAGTTGTGATGTTCTCACTGCACACCTCCACATTATTCAAAGTCACCTGAGTGGAAGAAGAATGTGAATGAAGGATTCTTACAGCCAGAGTGACTCAGTCCTACTTTAAAAACTATAATCTGCTGGAGATGAGGTATTTTGACATCTCCGGTCTCAACTTGTAGCTATAAGCCTTTAAGTGTTTAATTTCAATTTATAATGACATTAAAAGGTTTTCGAAGTACTGCTTGCTTCAACAAAGAGCCAGTTTAAAAATTAAAGCACTACTTACATAGCTCATTCATTCAATTCCTCTTTTATATTACTGCTGAGCTCTTTTTAAAAAAGGCTTACACAGTAGACGTGAATGATTCATTTCTCTTACAGTCTGGCCAACAACTTCTAAGAAAGTGCCCGACAGCGAGGCAGTGTGTATTCGTGCGTCCATTCATCTTACCAGGAACGCAGCCTTGGCGTCTTCGGTGCTCTCGATGCCCAGCGTGTTGAACTTGCCCTGCTGTAAGCTGCTCTGCATCATGCTGACCGCGCTGCTGACACCACGCTGGATGTCCTGAAGCGTCGTAGCCGGGAAGCCCTGCCGGAGCTTATTATACAACACCTCCCTGACGGGTCAGAAGAGGCAGACATGGTAGAAAGGGGCACGTACAAATGTATTAGATACCGGGGGGGACACCACAAAAGATTTTTAAAAGTCAGCTGGATGGACAAGGAGCAAGCACCTAAAGTCAGACTCTAGCACGGAGTTGGCGTGGTTGATCATCGCACAGAGGCAGTCGATGCTGGAGCTCGATAAAGCTCTGCTGATGCACTTTTTCACGATGTAGAAACAGTCGTCCACCATGCTGCTGGTCAGCTGTCCCTTTTCATACGTATCCATAGCAACTGCCTGTTGGGAGGGGGGTAAAAATATGGTAAAGATTACATCTAACATGACAGGTTTTTTTTTAAGTGTTTTGACACATATTTGGAGTACATTCATGTCTTGTCTACAAATGTTAAAGTCAGTTTTTTAAAGATCATTCTAGTTATTTCATTGCCAGCCCTGCTATTCATCAAATGCATGTAAAATTGCCATCACATTCAGGACATGACTGAACGAGCATCAGTCACTCTATTTATAATCAGCACATTCTGCCATGCCCCCATTTCTGTATGTAAGGCACAGTGCTGCTGCAGGTGGGGGTGTGGACAGCCAGGGGAAAATATGGAGCGAAACTGTGTTAAATTAATACACTCAATTTTTGCAGGGAAAGTAAACAAACAAGAGATTGCTAATCTATCGTGCTGACCTTTACTTTTGGATTACACGGGCAACACTCAACTTTTTTTCCCCCATCATTAATCATAAATGAAAAGGCTGGAGCATGAATTTTTTGGGCCTTTTAAAGTGCAGGAAAAAAGGTTAAGGAACCCTGACAGAGGAAATATGTTTGCCCTGAGGTGTACGTCGGAGAAAGCTGTGAAGCTGCTTTAAGAAAGAAACAAAGTGTTTGCTAGGGAGCGATGATCGTTTAAATAACAAAAAAACCCCAAACAAACAGGGAAGATGAGGGAAAAGAAAGCAGATAAAGGAAAGGAGCAACCTGATCTGCGAGCACAGGATGAGAGTCTCTGCAGTTACTGGGCAAACATCAATTAGCAGGATGCTGCCAAACAGTGAGGGTGAAAGTGGCATCCGGCAAGAATGAAAGAGCATTGATTTAATGGTTATTAACACACGTGGCACTTTTAAGGTAATGGTTTAAAATGCTGTTGTCTATTAAAGGCTTTTTGTAATGAATGTGATTGTAACATTCTAAATATTAAATAAATGTTTACATCTTCTAAGGCAGCCATTCCCAAAAATTTGGACTGCCGTGGGCACCTGACCATTTACCCACAGCTCTGATCATCACACATATGAAAGATTAAGCATCGTTTGTCATTAATTCATTTTGATGTTCTGATGTTTACGTATTGAACCTGATGTTCCATCAGCAGCTTTACTTTCCAAACATGCAACAAGTTCTTTCCAGCTAACAATGACCTATATTATAAGACAAGTTGAGAAAATGATGAGTGATAGTGAGTATAATGTTTAAACCCCTCAGCTTTGTTTCATTAGTCTTGATTCTTCTTAAAAATTTAAACATTTCATGGAAATTTTAAACTAGATTACAAAGCCCCAGTCAAAATGTATTTATAACTGTAAAATGAAAATCTAATAGAAAAATCTTAAATATTTCTTTTTGGAAATCCCAAAGGATATTATAAGAGTTTAAACTCTGACTCTTTTTAGGCTGATATATTTCTATGTAGTTAACATTTTTTAATTATTTATTGCAAATTACCTCTTGCCACTCACATGCACTACCTTTATTGCTCACCAGGGGGCTGCAGCCCACACTTTGGGAATCACCTACTCTAAGACAATCTGGCCTTTAACATCTGTGAGTGCACATTTTAAATTTGTTTGCAATGCACAAACAAAATTCAGGTAAGCAGATGATTTGGTCTGTCATCTGAACGCATTACACCATCAGCTGCTAAGGTAGCCTGAAGCGAGGATGAGGAGTGAGCTACAAAATTTACGATTTTTCAACCTCAGACTTGTATTCTTCAGATCCACTGACACCACCTGAGGTGTGCAGCTCCCACAAAAAATTTATACAACCTTTTCACATCTGCATTAGTACAGCTGACACATAAATGGGCTTTGATGTGTAAACTGACTCTTTGAAGTACAGAAATAACACCATATTCAGCTGACCTTGTTGACAGACTCCCTCATGTAGTATTCTTCCATGGGAATGTAATAACCAATCAGCTCCTGCATTGTCGTGCTCAGCAGGCAGTGTTTCAGCAGCTTTTCCACATTCTGCTGATGCTCTGTGTGTTTAAACATGTGGGGGAAAGCACATATTTTCAACTGCACATTAACAACATTCACGCTTGGATGTAAAAATCATACAGGAAGCTACCCTGCGTGATGCTCTGAGCGTCTCCGACTTCAAAGTCGGCCATGACGCGGCGACGTAAAAAGCGCAGGTAGAGCTCCGCTCTCGCGTTCATCAGGGTGACTTCTGTCAGGACGGGATCCAGCTCCCTGTTTGTTGAAAGATGAGCTATAAACAAAAAAAGCCCTCTAACATGTAAGAAATGCAGCATGTTGTTTAGACACACACCTCGGCTCGATCCTCTCCCCCGGCACGCTCTTCATCATGCTGCTCTGGACGATCTGAAACTAAAGGACGGATTCAAGGTCACAGCAGGTTCAGGGATGCAGTAAAAAAAAAACCAACCATGTGATGCAGCTCAGGTGTCTCACACACACACACACACACACACACCTTGGTGTGGTATCCTCTCTGCTGGATGAACTTGTCGACTATTTTCTGGGCCTGTCGATCGCATTCTTGCTGCAGGTGAGTAATGAGTGTGTACAAATGGCCTGGACCGTAGTACGTCTCTACTATAGGCTGATGAGTCTCCACAACACGAGCAATACCTGTGAACACAAACCAACACACGAGTGGAGAGAGCGTGCAAAGGAGAATGCAAGCAGACACACGCAGTCTGTGTTTTCTCACCTTCCAGCAGCAGCGTCAGAGTGTCTGCAAATATCAGCAGAGCTCTCTTCTCACCCAGATCTGCTCCAGTCGCAAGCAGCAGGTTCTCCTCAGCTTTGGAGGCAAGCTGCGTGAGAAAGTGTGAATCAAAACGACATATTGTACCAGACTAGAAGCCATCATTCAAATCAGGATAAACTGAAATTACATTTTGGTGAAGTGTATAAATAACTAAAGAAAATGTGTGGTTCAACTCAGGCTACCATTACAGCCACAATATGCAGGTTCAACCAACCAATTTACCCAAACAGAGCTACCATGTTGAAAACAGCAGTCTTTATTGTACAAAAACCTAATAAAAAGATAAGGCGCTTTGGCTGGGATGATCACAATCATGCTCACATTAAGAATCAACAAATACCAGTGCAGTTTTTTTCAAATAGCATCTTTATTTGTCCTTCAAAGGTGCACAAGATGTAGCAACAAAACAAACAAACTAAGCAAAAAAAAAAAAAAAAAGCCATACAGACACACACTGAAGGAAACTCAGAGGAAGTAGCTCACATGTACCTCATTAGTAGGTGCTCCCACCAACTATGAGACACCCGTCATTATGAAAGTTGCTCATCCTCAATACAAGCAGGGCAAAACACCTCGAGAACACCAAAGAGTCAGTTACTCACCTCTTTAGGTTTAAATTTTCCCTTTGAGTATTCTGCTTTTGCCTCTCTGTCAAAGCACTTTGTAAACCATACCGTTTTCTTTCCCTTGTGGCAGATTGTTTGGAGATCACTTTTCACAGAGTGAACAACAGCCATGTCGGGCCGGCACATAGGAGACTAATAGGCAAGTTATAGTTTCCACTTCTGTGAGTCTGCTGGGATGCGCTTGGGTCTGAGTGCCGTAAATATCGCCACCTGAAGGTGACCTGCATACCTGCCAGTTTTTTATGACTGCACGGACTAATTTATGGAGACAAAACACTAAAATACACCAACTACACATGCATCCTTCAGGTGGACTTCAAAGAAATATTACATGAATAACTACTCATCTGCAGTCTCTGCAGCTGTTTGTGTCCATATCCACAATAAAGTAAAATCCCCGCGTAAGCCTCCAAACCCAGATTCACCAGCTGAGACAATTGCAGCCCAGCATCAGTTCCACCTGGCTACACTATAAAGTGTTCATATACTTTAACCCCTTCAATCTCATCAGTGAAGACCCCAAATCAAACCCCAACCCTAAATCTATACTTTGATGAAAAGAATTTAAGATGCGTGCCAGTTAGAATTATTCATTTATTTTGCTCCCTGATTGAATTGGGAAAAGAATTTAAAAAAATAAACAAAAACAGAAATGACACATAATGGCGTAAGATTATAGTTTAGGATCATCACTCATGATGAGTTACCCTTACTTTATGCTACCGTGGTTCGTTTGCATATATATTTGCTTACGGAGAGCCTACGGAGAAAGGTTTTCACCCACTGCAAAAGTGCTCCTCTGCAGTAGGTTAAATGCCGATTGGTTAACAAGTGGGGTCTAATAGGGAAGAGAGTGGCAGCGGAGTTCACCAGGAATGGAAGAACCATAAAAAAAACCCATCATAGATAAAAAAAAAAAAAAAAATACAACATGAGAAGAACAGACAGTGGCTACAGTAGAGACTCATGGACTGCCAATGTGCTACCACCTCTGAACCATAATTTCCTCATTAGAGCCCACAATGTTAAGGCCAAATCTGGATACACATCTCCATGTAATCTTCATCTACACACACACAGAACCAGCCAACACATGCAGATTACTTTAGTTTACGTGGTCTGTGATTAATCTGTGAAAACTGATTTAGTCAACTTTATTTTGTACGGTGTGGAAACCATATCAACAACCAAAAATGAGAGCAAATACAAAAGAATCAACAAGCAAAAACTTTCTTTGTACTAATTAGAGAACAACAGCTAAAATGATAACTAGGAAAATTACAACCCTGTCATAAATGACCCCCCTTCTTTCCCAGCATTTACTCTGATTACTGACCTGACTGCAGAGATATTGGCCAAAGCGGGCGAGGCCTTGCTGGTGGAGGCCCAGCAGAGGGAAGATCTTGAAAAACCTTTCCACCTGTGCGAGGTCGACTGCTGCTACGGCTTCATCAAGCTTCTCTGCAACGATGACCTTCAATTTCTGCTCTGCTTCCTGCAGCAGGACCAGACTGGCGTCCACAGCACTGCCTGTGCAGACACGATGAATTGGTAGTGTTAGTGTGTCTGTGTTGCACAACATCCAAACCTAGATGTAAGGTCTTTAACTGAGCTTTATTTTTCAGATCAACTGTAATTAGACAGTCAACACTAAAAGTCTGGTAGCTTTTCCCATTTACTTGATAAACTCTAAGCCTGCAGTTTAAGACTGCACCCTGACATAGAACAAGGGAGGCTTCATACTTTCTTCTCCCTGCCTGCTCAGCTCAATGACCGACTGGTCCAGAGAAAGGTATCGATGGATGTGAGCAGCAGCCTGTTCGTAATCTTCATTGCGCAGAGCCGTCTGCACTCCGTCTGTGCAGAACTTCAGATCGAGGATATCGTCGGCACGCTGGATGACGTTATACAGCCGCGTCTGCAGGAAATCAAATGAGATACACGCTCAGAAATCGACGCTTTCACACTCTCAGCAACAAAAGCTGTTTTGACCTGGAAGGAGTCACGTCAAGAAAATGAGTCTGTTATCAAAATATAGGTAAAAAGGAGACCCTTCATATTACTCTATTACTCTAGGTGGAAAATAATTGTAGTATGAAGGTAAAAATGTCCAGGCCCCAATTTAATATGCTAAAGTTATTGTACAAAAAAAAGAAAAGAAAAGGAATCAGCTGATTCTGAGGAGGTCGGGTGGGAGTGCCTTCAAATGTATGCGCACTCACCTTTGCCAGGTCTAGCTGTCGGACTTTACGGCTGACGTTTTCAGCCAGGCTGCAGGTAAAAGTGATCATGCCCGATAGCTGACTGGCATCTCCTCCAATCAGCTGGAGGTTGGGTCTGCAAGCAAAGAAAAAGCATTTTTCCCATTACAACACATTACAGATTAGTATTGAAAAACTTTAGACCAGCAGCTGCTTTTGATTGTACCCCATCCTCTGCAGTGCCAGCATCTTAGTGTGAATGGCCCCCTCCTGCCCCACCAGTCTGTCCAGCCCTGCTTCCACCTCCTTCTGCAATAAACACAGAACAGAGAGTTCATTTTGAGTTTAAAATAAATGTGAGGAAAGCAGGAAATATGCTGGTGGAGTAGCAGGGTGTGGTTTCTGCTCGGCTGCAGGAGAAAAGGTGGATCAGAGTCACATTAACCTGTCCCCTTGTTATGCAGCCGCATGCTGTGAATTCGAGGCTGCCACATGAGGACTGGAGGAGCACAACACCACCACGCCAGGCTGCGTATTTAGCTCAGTAACGAAGTTACGTCTTGTGTGTCCCAGGCAGCTATAAGTGTACAACATTTATGTTATTTACAGAGTGTGTGAGAGCCTGGTAAATGTACAGCCTAAGTCTGCAGGGAAGAATGTAAAGGAAGTAGGATCGCTACTAGGGATGGAAGCGACAACAAATACTGGGACACTGCTTAGTGTGAAGGCGGTCCAAGGTGATTAACCTGCTGCATAAGGGGAAAAATTAAGTGACACAGTCTGAATGCATCCCTACTGAAAAACAATACTAATTAAAGCAGACGTGTTTTGAGGCAGGAGCGTCTCTAAGTTTACGTGGATGACGACAGCAGAAACCGCGGTTAGCAGTCGCTAGTACGAACCTCCTCCTCGCAGAGCTGCTGGTAAACTTTCTCCAGGTCCTCCAGCTCCGTCAGCGCGGAGATGGTGTCCATACTCACAGAGGACACGGAGCCGGAGTCGCATCTTCTCGCTGATATGGGTCCACTGTCAGCCATCTTCCGCCACCGGAACAGGACCCAGGAGCCAACGTCAGCAGTACGTCAGTGTTCCCTGGGTTTAGTCTGCCAGGTCGTTCGCGTTACAATGCGGTCTTTTGCGAAGACGCGCTCGTCGTAAAATCATAACTATGTCGGTAACATTTTCCTTAACCATGTATATTATAAAAATATACATTATTATGATCTGTGGGTGGTGAGGCATGCTCAGTTTTAGCGCATAAGAAGTACCTGAAAAGTCTTATTCGGGGGTAAATAGTCAAGATATACTACGCATGCGTGTTGGACTGTACATGAAGCGTATCAGATCCTTGTCCACAAACCCACAGTACTAAAACCTGCGACTAGAGGGATCTCCGGTCATGCTGCTCAGGGAACGGAGAGACGGTCTGGGGCTAAAACTATGCAGTGAAATTAGAGTCAAACGGTTTACCGTGTGAGATGATCCATGAGATTTAACTAAGATTACATTCTGAGACTCCATATAAAACAATTATTTAATACTGACTAAAAATATGAATGAATACAGGCAATCTGTCTCTTGTGGCTCTCTGCTTACACACACACACACTATATGATGAAAGTTGGTAGAAAACAAGAAAACAGTGAAACATGTCTTCTGCTGTCTGCTCAAGAGTGAAACTGTTTCTGCCATTGATTTCTTTTGTTTGTTTTTGTTGTTTGTTTTGCTGTCTGTAAGTCCAAATTTTGGGTTATTTCCTAAAAAGTTTGAGTTGGGTATCCTGAAATTTTGACTTACTAATTCAAAATTACAATGACAAAACGATTCATTTCCCTCTCCTGGCCAATAGTAAGACTGCACTTTAGGTTCGAGTTTATGCAATATATGTGAAGAAGGGAACAAAAAAAAATCTCAAAACACCAAAAAACCCAAATTATTACATTTTCGTATTTCACAAATATGGTACTGATTATGTGTCAGAACAATACTAACAGCTGATCTTTTTGTTTTTCTTCCAGGGAAGCTGATTTTATAAACTGCTGTTTTCTGCTAAGGACTTACTTCCTAGATGACACCTGGTTTCAAATGATAATTAGATGGTAAATTATGGACAACATCTGTAGTAGTTACCAAAGTTTGTGTCCTTTATAACCTACACAAAATCCCCCTTGTGTTACTCTACCTCCACTGAAGCCAAACAGAGAAACACTGTCTGGAAAACTCAAACTCTGTGTTAAAATGCCTCCATTTAAAAGACATATGCTCAGATATGGGAATTCATAGTTTTGCACAGAATCAGGCCTGAATGAGTTCAGCTAACGGCTGATATGAACAGGAGGAATGATTACAGCATGCAAAACCTCTTTCTGTGTTCATCTGTGTACACCTGACTATTGTCTTTAAAAACTGAGACTATTTTTAATTGTGGGTGAGTCTGATCATCCACATCACAGTTAACTAGTGCTGTCTGGGTAGTCTTATGATATCAGTCACAGCTGTTTTGTGAACCACAAATTAACTGATTTTAAGATTGAGCTGCTGAACAATTACTTCACGAAAAGAAGCTTAAACGGACCTCTGTTCATCCATTAGATTCACCAGCTTAAACCTTTGCTTTCTGTTAATCAAATAACCACAAATTGATCACTAAGTGTGCCTGAGGTTCTGAGGTTCTGAGACCTCATCATTACTTCAAGCAACATGCCAGAAGAAAATCTGCTCTAATGAAAACTGTTCCTTCCCTGACTGAAGTGTTAGTGATGAACTGATTTCATAAAAAGCAGTGTATGTAAATCACATTTCCTAAAATTCTATCTTGTACATCAAACATTAAATATGATCACCTTTAGTCTGCATACCACTTTAGAGTGTATAGAGGCCCTGTAGGAGCCATATTACCTTGCTCTTTCTGATGACCTACCCTGTTGTGCTGCTTGTGTGGGTGTGGTTGCATCTGATTTGTGGGTGGCATTTTGGGTGTGGGCGTGTTATTAATTTGAGTGGGTGCAGGTGCAGAGCAGGACCTGAATCTTGTGTAGGGTGAGCAACTTTTCTGTTGACCGTTCCGTTCAGAATCTGTTGGAATGCCATTGCATGGTGATGCGAAATGCAACCAAGTAAGTGTTCGCTTTCTATAACCTTTGAAAATGAGTAATAAAGTCTACAGTGAGTAACCAGAAGAAACGCGTCTTCAGTATACACCCATGTCTTAGTGTCCAGCCGCGTTCAGGTAAAATGTTTGTATATTGGCCGCAATATTTTGTCAACAGAAAACGGCTCCCCGTCGGGGAATCGAACCCCGGTCTTCCACGTGACAGGCGGACATACTGTGGCTCCAGTCAGACCACTGGACTGAACTGACACCTCAGCACCTTCTATTGCTGTTTCTGAGCCATCGTTGGCCTGAGTTGAGCTCCTTTGTTTCTCTTTGGAGTGGACATGCAACAATGTGGGATGTCTAAGATTGCATACTTGTCAAAGGTTTTCTGCAATTCTTACTCATATGCCCAATGCACAGACATCCAAAACACAATCCCTTTTCCTTCAAAAAGGATATCTTTTCATTTTGTGTCCTTTTTATTCAAAAGATTACAAACATCTGTCAGTTCAGTCCCGTGTTGCTTATATCGACTCCACCCCCATTGAGGTGGTACTCAGTTGTAATGGAAACAAAACAAGACCGAGTCGAGTCGCGCCCCGCTGAGTGGGTACTAGTGGTAAAGTTCAGGACTGAACTACGTAAGCCTTTAAAAGACATCACAGTGTAAGTGGTTTGCATAAATGGCCCAGACTGTCAGTAGCAAACATTCCGGCTGTTGTGAGTTGGTTGTACGGTAACCTGTAGAACTGCCTCATAAATCTTATAAAGTTTTTCTGCGTCTTGGTTGAGCCCTTCCCTGAGACGTACACTGCTGAGCATAAAGCATAATCCATATCTTGGCCCCTGATGTGATTCTCATTTCCCTTTGTGGCCTTTAAGTGCTGTTGTTGTTTTTGTTTTTTTTGCTGTTTCAACAACAAAAAACAATTTAATGAGAGGATGATTTTCTTTAAAATGAAATGACAGCACAGATGCTCCCAATCTAATATATTTTTAGGTATATACAAAGAAATCCAATGTGGTCTGGGGAGCCTTTATCTTTAAGCTGATCACAGCTGTTAGTGTTAGAATTGTGTATTTTCCTGGAAAGTGACTTGCTAAAAATAAAATATTATTTTTTTAATGCCTGATCTCCATAATTTATGCCAATCTGAAAGGGAGAAGGTAACTGAAAGCTGCTTGTTATGCTCTTTGCAGGATGAAGTGGGGTCCTGGATTAAATGCCAGGCTGAAGCCAGGACATCAGCTGTAATAGAAACAAAATCAACTGCACACCGATTTATTTTAAAATTATATTTTACTAAAGCATTTTTTAAATTTCATCCTGTGTTTGAAGCAATGATGACTGCATTCATCAAAGTCAAAATCAGGAGACTTGCTGTCCTCTGGAAAACAGCAGGAGGTCTTCTCTTTCCTGCTGAAGCTCTTTCCATTTCTTCTGTAGTTCTGCCTTTTCCTTGTGCAGCTCCTCCCGCTGTTTACTTAAGTCTTTGGCTTCCTCCTGCTGTGCTTTCCTCAGAGACTGAATTTCCTCCTTCTCTGCTGCCGCCTCTCTGGCACTTGCTGCCCGCAGCTTCTCCAGCAGCTCCCTCTGATGCTCCAGAGTGCGAGCCTCCTCCTTCTGCGTCCTCCTCAGAGCTTCTATCAGCTCCCTCTCCCTCCTGAGCACACGGCTTTCTCCTTCAGAGAATTTTAAGACCTTCAATGCATCTGCAAGAAGAAGAACTCGTGTTTAGACTTATTACAGCCTTAGGAAAAAGGAACTGACTGATCCATCTTTTTGAACAGTGATACTGATTACTTGGATCATGGACTTGGTCATTTCACCTTTTCATCTTCACAGAAGGAAAATATCAACTTCCATGTTAAAGGATGATTAGTGCTGCATATAAACCCAGAGCCCATACTGTAGTTTTCAGTTTAAATGGTCACAGTTTCCAAGACTGAAGGTAGCACATCAAAATGATAAAGTGGACTGTGCTTATACTGTATAGCACTTTTCTACTCAATTTGACCACGCAAAGTGCTTCCTTACTACAAGCCTCATTCACCCTTTCACACACGGATGCATCGGGGCAACACAGGGTTTAGTTTCTTGCCAAAGGACAATTCCACATGCAGACTAGTGGAGCCAGGGATCTCACCACCGACCTTCCAATTACCAGACGATCTGCTTGACCTCCTGAGGTCTTGTCTTCTTTTATTTAGAATGTCTGAGCAAATGTTTAATTAAGAATGTAAAAATAGAAAATATTAAATATTAATGAACATAATATAAAACAAATGATTATAGGCCCAGCAGAATACCAAATCCAAACATTGTACTTTCAAGTTTAAACTGTAGCATTATTTCTAACCTGGACTCTGGTGTTTAGTTTGAGCACCTGGCAGTTCTTTTGTTCTGTAAAGCACTTCTTGACTGTTCTTTTGTCTTGGAAAGTTATGTATAAAAAAACTCTGCCTCTCATTCGTAAACTCACGTTCTTACACACTTGCAAAGTACGGTTTTCAAGGCCTGAAAGTTGCCTACAAGTGCACAAGAAAATGACTTTGAACACATTTACATGGAGAAACAGGACCACCCAAACCACAGCGACCAAAAGCAGGGCTGACCCAGAGTGAAGCATTGTGTAGGAGAAAGATGTCTGCATGTATTATAAAAATTCCTGTAGACTGAATTAAACAGCTGTGAGCTATAAAAACGTACCTGGAGCCTGTCTCTGCTCTGACGTCTCGTTGTCATATGAGACCTGGGAGGAGTTTAATGGTGGTAGACGCAGCCCGCTGGACACCATCTCTGACAGCATCCTTGGGTGTCTCTTTGACATGTGTCGGTGCAGGTTGCTGGTGCTATTTTTACCACACTTCAGCTTCTTCATGCAGATGCGGCAGCGAGCAGCATTCAGACTGTCCAAGCGGTCAAAGTGCCTCCAAATCATACTGCGTTGTGTACGACCTACAGGACGGTTGTTGCTCCCTTCTGTGTGCGTTTGTGGTTCTTCTGGACCTCCATGAGAAGTGTCCGGGATGCCATCAATAGCTGAACCGTTATCAGTTTCATTCACCACTGTTACCTCTTCAGAGTCTCTGTCCTTCAACACGACCTCCACTGAAGAAGAAAACAAAGTTATAATTATACAACTCACACGTCATGTCCTTAATTGGAGCACCTGACTCCAGGTAGCCTTTAGAGAAATCACATTATAGCAGTTCGCTTATTTTTCCATCCTGCACTGTGAGTAATTACCAAACAGGTTCAATACAAATGTAGAAGCACAGCTGTTTGTGTGTTAGCAGTCAGGGCAGCTTGAGTTTGTGCATACCTCTCGCTCAGATAAAAAGCAACCCACCTTTCATGAATAACCAATGCCCAAATCCTGATTCTTCCAAAGGCTTCACAAACCTCTTTATTCATCTTTTCCTCGCATGTACGGTAAATACAATGCGCATATCAGTCAATTAGTGAATAGGTAAATTCCATCCTTCACATGTATTCACATGTATTCAGAAGCCTTGTGATTCATGTCTTCATTCACTGCTGATTTGTTTTAAACTCTGAGCATTAAAGGAAGTGCAGCTTAGACAGTTTTGTCTGGTCCTTGGCCCTGTGCTACAAAGCAGGTTTAACATATCCAAGATATCTAATATTCACTCATGACTACCAACCAAGCTAAGCGGTCACACAAAGGTGGTTATCAATTTTAAAAAGTCAACCCAGGGCTTCCAAATCTATATATGAAAGGATTCACATGGGGCTGTGGGCACCATGTGAATCTGGAAACTCTGAAATGCTGACTTTAAATGGGACGTGCCAAAAGTTGTTTTTTCAAGCGGATGCAGCATCTCCCTCTGTACAATCTGGTACTCTCTGAGCCCCTGTATGAATATATAAGTGAAATGGTGGAAAAAAGCAACTATACTAAACTCGTGTCTGCAACTCAGCCACTCCGCATTATAAAAACTGAGACTGAGAGGTGCACCACAAATCAAAACGACACCAGTGTACACCACCAATTTTATGGACATCCATTGGAAAAGAAGCGATGCAGTAACTGTAAACCAGGCTTTAGCCTACTTACAGATTGGGTATGTCTGTTTTAGGATCAGATATAATGCTTACAGAACAACAAAGATGTTAAAAATTGCAGCTGGGGGATGGGGGGGCAAAGCTGAAAATTCAGGGTTAACCCTGAAGGTATCTCAGTAAGCCCAAATCCTGCTTTGAAGTACAGGCCTCTGGCCTGATAATCTGCAGATGGTGACAAGAAGACCCAACACATTATTGTGTTCTCAATAGTAGAAATAGAATTTAAATATCTAATATGTTTAAGTGTAGAGTTTTTATCTATCCTTGTCTGGATTGCAGAAAACAGTGAGGAAAAAATCCATAATTTTAATTTCCTCCTCCTCTATTGTGGATGTTTGTGTAGATATGAAACTTTAACATGTCTGTCAAACAGCAGTAAGCTACCAGCTTACCTGGAACCTCACTCTGCTCTGTGGCCCAAAAGGCCTCATCTGTCTCAGTAATAGTTTTTGAGTCCTGTGAGGAGTTTAAGGATGGCGATGGGTGCTGCTGGTTGGACAGTAGCTCGGAGTACACCTCAGGATGTCTCGTTGACAAGTGTCGACGCAGGTTGCTGATGCCGCCGCTTTCGACCAGCTTCGTCATGCAGATGCAGCAACGAACGGCGTTCATACTGTCCAAGCGCTTGAAGTGCCTCCAGATCACGCTGCGATGTCGTGGCCGCCTCACAGGGCGCTCATCACTTGCCTCTATATGTGTTGTTATTTCTACTGGACCTCCATGTGGAGCATCCATGAAGCCATTTATGGAAGAGCTGATTTCAGTGTCGTGTACTGTGGTGACACTGTCAGATTCGTCATCCTCCAACGCCACTTCCACTGAAGTAGAAAACAAAGTTAGAATTAGAGCTACACCTTCTAATGTAGTTTAACCATTATAATACTGAGCGACTGCCCACTACACATGGAAATATGGTTTTCACGCTTAACTTTGACCTTTGGTGACCTTTTTCTGAATAGCATCAATCTATTTCTGTCACCACACAGCTGGGGTTCACTTTAGATGATCAGAGGAGCTGTACCGGAGCAGAAGTGCTCTCCGTCTGCCTCCATGTCCTGGTGGTCGCTGCTGGGGCCAGTTTCAGGTCCACGTCCGTTACTTCTCCTAGATAGCTCGGTGGGATGTTTTACACGCAGGTGTCTCAGCATATGGGTGGTGGAGCTATGACCCTTTTTGAGCAGGTAACACCTGCAGAGAAGACAGCGGACCGACTGAGAGTCTATGTTTTTGAAGAAGCCCCAAACTACACTTCTTTTACGAGCCTTAACCATCACTGCTGGCGTGGGGTGGTCCAAATAAACAGCGTGCTCATAATCTGAGTTGTTACTGTGGGTGAAATAAAGAGACAGCTTCCACGGCTCTGTATTTTAAATGAACGAACCTTTACTTAACGGCAGCGACCGTCTTCCTAGCTGTGGAGTTCGGTAGTTTTGATGCCGCTAGCTCAGCTGCTAGTCACTGCACCACAATGCACCGTCGCAGAACTACGTCACATCCGGACTATCAAACGTCGTCACATCGCGCGTCAACATTTGGAGTTAACGTTATTCGTCTTCACATGTTGTCCAAGCAAGGCGGCGTTGAGTTTTTTCTTGTTTGTAATTATGACATTGATAAAATCCCTGTTAAGATGTCTGCTTTTTATCGCCAGGCCTTTCTCTCATTTTTCCTCATCTACAAGCATAACTTCTCACTCCATAACTATCTGATTTGGAATAACAAAGACATTGTATAGAAACGTAAATCTCTGTTTTTGGAATATTAGTTTCAAACAACATCATATGGGTGGACCAATTATTCAATAGTGAAGGACTTTTGCTCACCTATGAATAATTTCTTTAAAAATGTAATATCCCTGTAACTCCTGAAGACTATGCCAAGGTATTTGGAGCCATCCTCTCAGGTGTATGCATGCTTTTCAAGAGCCAAAAGAAGCTTGATGCTTACAACCTCACCTGTCTGTCTCCAGCGGACACGCTTGTAGGGAAAGTCTGTCTATCCTGCCATCGTGCAAATAACAACAGATCTAAGAACCTTGTTTGCATCTAATTAGCGTCACTGCAACCGATGAAAGTACATATTCATGCATAAACCTGCACTGAACTGGCGGAATGGGGACGGACCAAGACAAAAGCTACGTTTTGTTTATGATGGGGAAACAATGTAGCAATAACTAAAAATAATAATAATAAGGAAAGAAACTAGTCCACCTCAAGGTCAACACCCATGTCTTTTTCTGCTCGTACCAGCTCACTTGGCAGGGTGGACTAGACCACTGAATACACTCACAAAAACAAATAAACAAAAGAAACCTCCAAAAATCAATACTCCACTGCAAGAGTAGTGGCTCTCTACCAGCCGCCTTCACTCCCAAAGGGGCACATTTCACATTTCATACCCAGGAATTTTGCCACCCACATGGAGTGAGGTGTGCACCTGCCTGACTTCACTGGTCTGATCCCACTCACAAAACACATCAGTTACCGCTTACAGCTTGTATACATACCCTGGAAGCACCATTTAAGGCACTCCCCCCCCCCCCCCTTTCCTTCAGTACCAACTGCCACACATGTATAATGTTTTTATTCAGAAAGATAAAGTTTGTGCTTCAGTCCTGACTGTTGTGGCTTAACTGTATGAAACTGGTTAGACACGATGAAACAGATCATATAAATCTATGGACGTTAGAAGACAACTAATGATGGAATAAGACTAAAGTCAGGTAAGTGCTCTTTGGATCTAAAGACAAGATTGATATAATAGTGGTCAGCACCTCTATTTATAATGTAGTTTACAGTATTTATTTCAGTATAGTGCTATACAGTTCTTTACCACCTTATAACATTACTCCAGTGTAAACTGACGAGCGAATCAGTCTTTACTGCAGTTTTTCAAAATTATTTTACATTGATGGTCTTTTTATAGCTGAGTATTTTTGCCAACGTGCTTAAAAACTTTTTAAATCTATTTTTTTTTTAAATAAATCTAGTAATTAGGCGCTTTGTGGACAATTTCCATTGTCAACATTAATCACGATGAAATTAAGGTGGAAGGCGTTAAACACCGGAGCTGAGTTGTGACATCATCAGGTCCGCTGGTATTCCAATTGTAAAATGATCGCGCTGCGCCCTCCTGTCTTCGGGATGTCCCGTGACAACTTGCCTAGTACTTGATTACTGAAAAACGGCCCGGACCTGTCTTTCAAATCCGGGGAAAAGGAGGCCGCATTTGGAGGATCTTTCGATTTTGGACTATCGGCCTTCAAATACGTCCTTCGGAGTCTGCAGCTCCTGAATTGGGAAACAGCCCTCTGCTCGTGTGTGCGATTTCCTGAGAGATTTGAAAGCACATTTAAATCTCCAGGTGAGTGACAGGTACCGAGGAGAAAATAATGTGAAGCCGATGCATTTAAACACATTTTGTTGTTTTAGATGTGTTGATAAAAAGCTGCATTGGGCTCTCTGGTGAAACACTGTAACTACGCAGTTTGGGTTCATGTGATATGAACTGGCTGTCTGCATGCTGCAATATATCTTATATTTATGTAATTATTCTCCGATAAAATTTATATTTCTCATTAACGACATTTTTTTTACCTTGTTTTAATCTTTGTGATTACAAAACTCAGTAATAATTACTCCCCCCCCCCCCCCAGGGAATTGTAACAGCCTTTTCCCCCTGTCAGTCCCAGTTATCCTAGATTTTTTTTTTTAATTCAAAAGTTACGTCCAGGCTTTGGCCCATCATTTGTGATGGCTAAGTGAATATAGTGTGCTCGTGTATTGTCAACCGGCTGTTATTTTGGTTGTGGAGAGACGCCAAGATCCGAAAGTGACCAAGGGTATGCCGCTCCCGGAGTTGTGATATTTGGCGATACTGCAACGGCCAGCCGGTCTCTCAAAGTGCCCGATGCCTGCGTTGAAACGGTCAGCCGGTTGGTAAACCAATCCACCGCTGCTTTACACCGGTGCTCCAGGAGCGATCTGTCACTTTTGCCAGACGGCATAGGATAAGCGTGTGCATTTTTGGGGTCAGGCTCATTAGATGGTACCTCTCTATTAAAACTTTGTTTGTACACAGGTTGTAAGGTTATGCGAGCGTTTGTGTCATTCTGCATGCACGAAAATCTGCATGAAGGGCCACTAAAAGCTCTTCTTTTCACACTGCACTTCAATGTCAGTCTGGACATTTTTGTGCATCAAAGTCCACAAGAATGTATTTAAAGTTCCCTTTGAAACATTTTGTTTTACTCAGTGTGAATAAAGCACAGATAATATGGTCACTGTTATTTTTTTTTTAACATTCAGTAGATGTAGATGTAGATGTAGATGTAGATTCAACTCATTGTCATTGTTCACACAAGGCACACAGTAATGCAGCAGTGTAGTCACACACTCAGGAGTCAAAAACTCTTTCTTCTGTTTTACATTCAACAAAAGCATTTAATGTTTCTGTTTTTGTTTTGTTAGTCATCTCACAAGTCTTTCTTGCCCTACAAGTCTTTCTTGCCCTGCTGTCTGACTCAGACGTGTGTGCGCGCGCGTATGTTTGACCGTCTTTCCCCAGGAGGAACATATTTTCCCTTTAAAACCTATAATTCTGCCACATACTGTTCTCTTTGCCACCACCGATGTAGCCAGTGTTACTGTAATTAGCAGCATGCTTAGCAGGGGTTATGAGGACAGGAAAGGGCATTAACATCTGTAACTGGTTTCTGCTTCTTTTAAAGTTTCATAGCTGATCAAATCGATTATCACTGTAATAGTGAAATTCCCTGAAAGGGATTACAGTTTGTTTGGAGTCA
>JAVDPK010000855.1:492005-507921 GCA_034780415.1 Cichlasoma orientale | reverse complement strand
GTACAGTACATGTAGCAGTACCCTGTGGGGGGCCGGATGAAAAGCTCTGGCGGGCCGGATGTGGCCCGCGGGCCGCCAGTTGACATTCCCTGTTATACATGTTATACATAATGTATTGCAGATTATGTAGTTTGGGTGCATTATGTAGTAATATTCCTGTACACACATGAGTACAATATGATGTGAATATCTTATAAGAATGCATTATGTCACTGTCTCTGATTTGTTTACCATGGATTTTTTTTTGTCTGTTCTAGGATTTGGTTACCAAAAATATTTGTAAAAATATTAAAGATGATATAACAGGGGTGACTGAAAGCATTTGGATAAAGGTTTAGGGCAAGGCATCTAAATTAGGGCAAAAATAGTTTTGCAGAAGGTAATAAGATGTTTGCTGAAGAGGTTTCTGTTTTGAAATGGGGTTGTAATGTTATCCAGACTTCTACATTTATTTTATATTTTCATTAATGGCCGGAAGATATCCCCATCAGTCATGGGTTTGTGTATGTTTCCAGGTGGTCGATATGTGGTACACGCCCAGCGATGAGGAGTCCTTCAACATGTCTCGTATGCTGATCAGAGAGGAAGGCCTGCTGTGCGGTAAGTTCCTGTGGTCCTGGGATAAGTTAGACTTTTCCACCTCAGGAACTGTCAGGCATTTTTTGGGTGGCCAACATAAATAGAACGTAGGTTAACCGGTCAATTGACAACTTAACTTTTACACTCAGCTATCTCTTTACAGCAGCATTTGCATCACTGCAGCCACAGCTCCAATCCATCAAAAAAAAAAAATTCAAATTGTTTTACTGTGGTTATTTTCAAAAGCGCTAAAACTCACATAGAGTCTCGTATATCACTACAGGAAGATGCTGCTTGTAAACAAAGAGTAAAATTCATCCCGAGGTGAGGGTGGTGTGGGTGTGAGTGCAGACTGGCCAGCATACAGACTTATAGCTCTGGAATAGAAAGAACAGTGGAAACACAAAGGGCTCAAGGAATATTCTAGAAAAAAATTAATAGAAAAATATTTTGGGTACTAGGGTGCTACTTCAGTGAACACACCTTTTGTTCTCTTGGACAGGAGGCAGCTCTGGGACAGCCATGGCAGCAGCTGTGCATGCTGCTAAAGAGCTGAAGGAGGGCCAGCGCTGTGTGGTGATCCTGCCAGACTCCATCCGTAACTACATGTGAGATGTCTCATGCATATGTAGATATTTGGGTTTTTCTTGCTTTCTATATGTAAACATAGACCCCCCCCCCCCCAAAAAAAAATCCCCACCTCAAGGTCAAAGTTCCTGAGTGATAAGTGGATGGTCCAGAAGGGCTTCTTGAGGGAGGAGGACCTCATGGTGAAGAAACCATGGTATGTGTCATTAAAAGGGATATTCTCTTCTTATTCAGTCTCCTCTGTGTGTGCTTCTGAAATATGCCGCCATGTTCTTGCAGGTGGTGGAACTTGAAGCTCCAGTGCTTGAACCTGTCAGCCCCGTTCACCGTCCTGCCTACCGTCAGCTGCCAGAAGACCATCCAGATCCTCAAGGAGAAAGGCTTCGACCAGGCACCTGTGGTCGATGATACAGGGTGAGCGTCCTGTGGGTGAAAGGATCTGCTTTACAGCAGCTAAAAAACACTGAATGTTTCCTAATTTCATCTTTAAATATTCCTAGAAGCCGTGTATCAAACACTGAATAGCTTATCTTTAACTAACCTTTAACTTCACACTGTGTGTGTTTGTGTGTATAGGTTGATCCTGGGCATGGTGACTTTAGGGAACATGCTGTCCTCGATCCTTGCAGGAAAGATCAACTTGTCAGACCCTGTCTACAAAGTGCTCTACAAGCAGTTCAAACAGGTTAGATAGGGTGGAAATCTAATGGATTTAAAGACTACATTTGACACCGACAGCATGACACGGCAGTGAGAGGCTGTGTTGTGTGTTTTTTGACTTAAAATATCATCAGTCAGTCAAGCTGAACCTGGATAAGGAACCGTTCATTCAGGTTTTTTTTTTTTTAATTTTTTTTAGCTTGTGTTGATTGTTGCTTTCAGGACATTATCTCATTTTCATTCACAGATCACACTGACTGATAACTTAGGAAAGTTATCCTCGATTTTGGAGACTGACCACTTCGCCCTGGTGGTACACGAACAGATCCAGTGTGAGTACAGCAATGTTTTTGCATTAAATGCACAGATACACACACACACACACAACTCATAGGTTTGTGTTGTGGCTGCCTGAGCTCCCATTGTCTTTCTTCTGCTCAAAATGCCTTGTGTCAAGTTTGAAGGGTGGAGGTGGGAACTCTGAATGACAATAATATAAAAGTCATGTGGGGTTAAACCATGACGAACCTCTGACAAAAGGTTAGCATTTTGATGTGTGACACACAGACAGAGTTTGCATGTTTGCAAGAACCACGTTTTTTATAACTCAGAGACCTCAGCAGATCAACTTGCTGCTGCTCATTGCTTGAGTATAGATCAGGAACAGCACCAAATAGCCATAGACGTAGTGGGTGATTTGGCAGCTGAAGAGACAACTGTTTTCCTTCAGGACTTGTTTGAAGAGCTCAAAGAATGACTCCCAATGAATACTAAAATGTTTATAGATCATGATTATGATACAGAATACTAATGTTGCAGTATGTATCTCAGCTGTTCACTTTAGTGAAAGCACTGCAACGCTTTGAAGGGTTTCACTGATGTGACAGAGCAATAGTTCTCTAAAATGTTCCTGTTTTAACTCTGCAATAATCTCTATATTACTCTCTTCCCTTTTCCTTCTCCACCAGACTTGACCGATGGCTCTCACAGTCTAAAGCAGGTGGTTTTCGGGGTGGTGACAGCTGTCGACCTGCTCAACTTTGTCACAGCCCAGAAAAGGACAGAGTGCACCATGTCAGAGTCCACAGATGAACTGTGAAAGGTTGAATAAAAAACAAAACAAACAACAACAACAATTTTTTTTTATTTGTCTACTACGTTTACAACTTAAACCGAAAGGGAAACGCTTTCCATAAACGAGGGAAACACAGGTGCTTCACGAGCTGCTCACGGGTGGAACCCAGGACAGTGACTAGCAGGTGAGTGATGTCTAAACAGAGGGAGAGAGTGGTTAGTGTATGAGGAGAGGAGGGGACATCTTACTACTAATGCTGGGAGGAAAGGATGATAGAGTCTTACTCGGCGTATACTGCAATGGAATCCTTGGGAAAGCGGTGATGAGGGTGGTGATGCTCCAGAATGAGTCCGAGGGGGGGGGGGTGGCAGGCAGGCAGGCAGACTGAAGGCTGGTGACTCTGTGAAGAGAGCACTACCTGAAGCGAGAATGCAGAAGTAACTCTGTGATGAACAAATCCACAACGCACACAAACCCAAAACCTGAAAAAGGTCACAAGTGGAGGCTAGAGGCAAGTTACCCTACTGGAGACGTTAACACTCTGGCAGAGACAGGAGGATCGGGCTGGTCCTTAAAAACTGGAGAAAATTGCTGATGAGCACCAGGTGTGATGGTCACTGCAGAAACCACCTCCAGCTCCGCCCTGCAGAGGCAGAAAACCAGCCACCCAGCCTACAAGGAAAAAGGAACACACCACACCCACACCCACACCAACCACAACCTGAACCCTGACAGCTTGTAGTACTCAAATATTTTCTAAGTTTTGTTACTGTGTAGACTTACAATCTTAGTTGAAGAGAAGCATTTTTGCTGTGATTTTATTTAAAAGAAAGTGGTTGTATCACTGTGGCCTTATGTATCAGACAGAAGGGTACAAAAGGCACATCACTGTAATACTGCAACAGCACCTAACCTATACTCAACTATTTACCTTGCACTATATATATATATTTTTGTACATATGCAAATTCTGTTGAGTGAATGTGTACATTGTCTACATAGCCTGTCTACATATTGTGTTGTCTGTAAAATTGTAGAGTGCTGACAACCACCGAAAACAAATTCGTTGTGTGTGAAAACATACTTGGCAAATAAAGCTGATTCTGATTCACCTCATTTAACATAATTATACAAATGAGGAGTTGCTGTGTGTGTGTGTGTGTGTGTGTGTGTGTGTGTGTGTGTGTATTTTTTTAAACGGCAGCACCTTTGATGGCTGTGGCCGCAGACACTTATCTCTTGTTCTGGAACTTCTTTTTGTTACATGTTTCATGTAATGACAATAAATTGATTCTGATTCTACAGAATTTTTTCCAGTTCTCTTTAAACTCTAGCCAGCAGCTGAAGGTAGTAGTGTTAGCCTCATAGAATGATTGCCTAATTCACATTTTGGCCAAATTGAGAAATCTGCATAATTATACATTGCTAACACTGTAGATTGACCCTGCATTATGTCAAGTTTCACCTATTAAAATATTGCTTTGAATTGTTAACTGAATATTTACTTTAAGAGTGAGATGATTTTTAGAACATACCACCCACTTCTACTTAATTGTCATGACGCTCACGATTTGTGGGAGACTCGGATGGCGCACTGCTGCTCCTCCTCTTCCTTCTCTGCAGTGGTAGACCTCAGCCCAACTGCACTTTGGATCTATCTCAGGGGTGTCAGCGGAAAAGCAGCTCCAGCTGTCTTCATGGCCTTTTCTGGCCCTCTTATGTGGGCTGTCAAAAGCATTTTGGAACTCTGTGTCCTGTTGGTTGAGCAGGATGGCCCCGGAGAATACTGGAATTCCCTTTGGTCATGGTCTGACCTCTCATATTTGGAAGAGGTGGGTATTTTTTCACCCACATCTTTCCAGTCAGTCCTCCTCCTTTTCACTGGCTGACTGGTGTCCTTTATATCTTCATCATGGTGCTTTCTTTTAAAGTTTGATGTGACTGAAACTGTCTGGGCAATTTCACAGTGACTGGGCCTGAAGCAGTTTGGGCTGCTCTTCTGATCTGAAAGGGGACGACAGTTTTGTTGTGATGGGCTGGTGGTCCTGGAGGACGGGGGCCTCACTAGGATTTTGCTCTCAGCTGCAGGGGGAGGAAGCCTCTGGTTGTCTGGTCTCAGAGATGGGCTGCTGCAGAGACCCACTCACTCCTGTCCTGTGATCTGAAGACACTGTGCTCTTTTTCTTACAGATGTCTATGGGCTGATAGCAGGACTTTACACTGCAAGACAGTGAATCATTCAATATGCTAAGTTGCTAACTTATTCACTCATATGGATGCAACATTTTCACATAAAGTGAGATCTACAACATACAGTCACGGTAAAAGCTTCTCTTTATAGAACTGTAATGTTATATTTGTTGCAATTTCTGCAGCCCTCTTGGCCAGATATCTCGGGGGGAAAAGACATTTTTAATGTCAATGATAGTTTTTACCCTCATTAATAAAGAATATATGAAAGTCCCTTTGCCAAGAAGTGATTGAAGCCTCTAACTTGTGACAGGCGTGTTGTTTCTCACTCAAAGTTAATATCATTCATATGAGATATGTTTGACACATGTTTCACAGATTTTAGGCCAAAAATTAATCTACAGCAATTTAAATACAACCAATCAAATTTGGGCAAATTCAATTAAATTCAGTTCAGTTTTATTTAAATCACAACAAACAGTTACCTTAAGGCACTTTATACTGTAAGGTAAAGACCCCACAATAATTACAGAATAGTTACTTTTCTTAAAAGTAGTGCTGTACTGGTTATATAAGATGACCTGAAATGTATTGTCATGATGATCAGTTACTTGGGCTACATCACATCTTTTCAGTCTTGTTTTTCTTGATCACACACAGGTCCTCTCATTCAGCTCAGGTGAAGGTGTCCATGCAGACTTGCAGAAACTGAATGCTGACATCAGCTCACCATCTGCATCATACATCCTGAAACTAGCCAGCCGTCATTATGGAGAAAACACTGCCCACTTCCTCCCAGTGAGTGTTCACATTGCTCATCAATTATTCTATTTAAAGCTCCTCCTTATAAAGACTGGATTAACAAGTGGATATCCGCTCTCTGCAGACATTCCTTGAAGCCACAAAGAAGTACTACCACGCAGACCTGAAGGCTGTGGACTTCATCGGAGCTCCAGAGGCGTGCAGAGCAGACATCAACACCTGGGTAGAGCAACAGACATAAAGTGAGAACATGGACCTCCCACAGCCTGAACAGCAGGAAATCATTTGGTAACATCCTCAGTGGATTACACTTAAATGTTGGTTTCTTTCTGTGTTTCCTGTCAGATAAGATAAAGGACCTTCTGAAGCCAGAAACAGTCACCTCAGAGACCAGACTGGCTCTGGTCAATGCTATCTACTTCAAGGGAAACTGGAAGAGTCCCTTTGATAAGGCAGACACCAAAGAGATGCCCTTTAAAGTCAAACAGGTAAAAACTGAAGTTTACAAATGTGGATGCATGAAGTTTGAATACAGGAAACAGCTTAAACGTTTTAAGATGAGCATCCTCAGAAGCTGCATACAGCCTTGGGTGGATTTATTAACATGATCTGATCACCTTGATTTTCTTTGTCAGAATGAGACCGTACCGGTCCAGATGATGTACCAGAAGGAGGAGCTGCCCTACAACCACATTCTTGAACATGATCTGCAGATCCTGGAGCTGCCATATGTGGATGAGGAGCTCAGTATGTTCATTCTGCTGCCTGACAAGGTACACAAGCTAGTAATAAGTATCTCCAAAGAATGACCACATTTTCTGGTTCCCTTTAGTTTATTCAGTAAAATTTGATCACTATAGAAGTTAACAAACAGCTCTTGATGTCATGCATAAGGTGAACTGAAACACGAGTAAAAGAAATATGGCAAAATATTTTAATTTTGTTGCAGCTGGAGAATGAGCTAACACAGGAGAGGCTGGACAAATGGACCGACATGGGCAACAGGCAAGAAGTTGTCATTCACCTGCCAAAGTTCAAGCTGGAGGAAAACTATGAGCTGATGGAGCCTCTGACTAAACTGGGTATGAAGGATGCATTCTGTGCAGGAAGAGCCGACCTGTCTGGCATTAACGTTGGAGGGGGACTCTACCCGTCTACGGTGGCCCACAAGGCCTTTGTGGAGGTGAACGAGGAGGGCACAGAAGCTGCAAGTGCAACCGGCATCATCTGTTGTCAAAACTCTTACATACCAGGCGTACACTTCACAGCAGATCACCCCTTCCTCTTCTTCATCAGGCACAATAAGACCAAGTCCATCCTGCTCCTTGGCAGATTCTCATCTCCTCAGTAAACAGAACCAGAAGAAGAAGATGGTGGACCAGTTCAAATAAAATGTCTTTGAAACAATATAAATGAAACCCTTATGGATAATTGTGATGTTTTGTTAATTAAAGAATTGAATATTTCTGGCTTTGTGCTGCAGTTATTCAATTAATCATTAATAAAGTCTGATTATTATTATGTGATTAAATTGTAATGAGTTTTTTTTTTATTATTAATATTGTGAGGGGTGGCTGAACAATAAACATAGAAATTAAGGCCCTTTAAACAGTCCAGTCTTTGTTGCATTTTGTAGCATAGGATTGTATTACTTGCGGATCATCCTCAGCACTGATTGTCTGGTCACAGCTTCTCAGCTGCACAAAGTTCTTTGTTCATAAAAACTTTATTTGCAACTGCTGCACTGAAATATGGACAGATCAATTAGCCAGAGCACAACAGGTGTTCTCTTTTTTCCAACAGTGGATAAGTGCAGCATGTTTACAGTGTACAAAACTGAATTAAAAAACTCAGCCAAGAAAAAAAACAAAACCCAGAGAGCAAAAAAAAGAAAAAACTAGGAAAACAGGTGTTCAAATAAAACTGCAAAAACAATTGTGCACCATGCTGTACCCCATTTCAGTCTGGACCACAGCAATACAGCTAATGATGTCTGCTTGTCGCTAATGTCTAAAACAAAATGACTCATGAGAGAAGCTTCAATTCCTGTATATATAAAGACAAGATCCTTCCACTACAGGAAAGCACTTAATGAACTTGCTGCAGTTTATCATCCAAAAGACAACTGTAATCAGTCAACAGTGGAAAAACATCTCTGGACATACAGTTGTGAAAAAGAAAAAAACAAACAAAAAACTTTCAATTCGGAGTATGTAACAGGACATAATTAAAAAAAAGTCATCTGGTAAAAAGCAGGTTATTATATAATGGACAACAGCACATGACACTGATGGATGATGACACTGTTAGTTCTTTAACAAATTCCTCGCCGATCCCTTTGGGAGGCTCGGGCCTAATTCTAACTAGTGGCTCCATAGTGTATGGTTTAGTCACCTGACAAGTGAAAGACCCGTGGGTTGATCCTGGGAGGAGACACAAATCACTCTGGAGCGCATCCAGTTTATAAATATGCCAAATCAAAACATGTGGGGCTAACTGGCTTGGTGACCTTTTTATGAATAAGGGAACAGCTGAAATTAGCTTTCCAAGAATGAAGAGGATAAAAATAAGAGCTATTCAAAGATGTTTGGGAGTTACATCCCACAGGAAACGTCAGCACATTATTTATTCACGTAAAATCTCACAAATTTGATAACTTCATAAAATTTTAAAGGTATATCCATGAAACTCGTAATTTCATGGTTGAATGATGCCGGAGTAGAACCGTTGTGCCCCCAACAGATTTCAGTCAAATATGCTACAAGACTCATTACCTTTAATTGAAATTCTGTGCAGTTGTGCTCTTGATTTAGGATTAATATGGCTAAATGGTGGGCCTCTATCTTCCTGCAACACAGAGTTTAACGATAATAAAAGATAAACTGGCATCTGGTAAAAAGCTGCTTTTATCGTTTGAGGAATATTTCTAAATTAAGAGCAGTGTTATTCAGATCTGACCTGGAGATGATTATTCACGCTTTTATTTTCTCTCGTTTAGATTATTATAACTCTCTTTTTACTTGTTTTAATAAATCTGCTCACTCATCTCCAGTTGGTCCAGAACGCTGCAGCGAGGCTTTTGTCAGGAACTAACAGAAGGGCACATATAACACCGATTTTATCCTCCCTACATTGGCTACCTGTCAAATTTAGAATCTATTTTAAAATTTTAGTCTTGACTTTTAGCACCGTCAATGGACAGGCCCCTCAATACATCATTGAAATGTTGACCCCTTTTCCTTCAGGCCGCACTCTTCGGCCCTCAACCCAGAACCTCCTGAGGGTCCCCAAGACCCGATTTAAAACTCAGGGTGACCCATCCTTTCAGGTAGTATCCCCCAGGCTGTGGAATGGCCTGCCCGTCTCTCCGTGTGGCCGACTCTGTTGATTCCTTTAAAAAACAGCTTAAGACACTTTTATTCAGACGAGCTTTTAGTTAAATGTTTTGTTTTTAAATCAGCTTTGTATCTATTTTACTTGCACTTTGTAAAGCACTGTGATTTTATCTGTGAAAGGTGCTACATAAAGTTTACTTACTGTTAAGTTAATTGTTTTTAGCATATTCTCCCCTCTGTTGTTCAGACTTCAGTCAACATGCTCCACATGTTAAACTAGTTGGAGTGGCTGATGCTGGGACACCAGATTACAGCTAAATGTAATCACTTTCTTGCCTTTAAACAGCATCTTACCCAGGTAACCTCTGACCCTTTGCAGGCTGTCACTCTCGGCATGCTGGAGGTGTTTCGGTACTTGGCTGGCCTTGCTGCTTCTTCAGCATGGTTATGATTTCATTTGACAAAGCTGGCAGCAAACAATGAACAAACTCAAGTCAGACAACAGGCGCTAAATGAACGCAGCCGTTTTATTAAAGGAAATATCCGTCAAATATCCGGATCAACATTACATTCCCTACTTTAAAGCAACGCATTAGTGCTTAAAAATCCATATGAGTTCAAATCTAAACAGGTTTAAAAAGAAGTTCACAGGCTGAAAACACAAACCATGGCAAACTTTCTCCACACCAGCACATAAATAAATAAAAAAGTTTTCCTCTGCAAGCCAGCTGACTGCTACAAGCATCACACTGTTAATTAAATATGTGGCATCACATCAGTTCTCAGTGCAAAAAACAAAACTGCAGACAAGATGATGATGAATGCTGGAATGTATTTTAGTAGTGTTGGTTTATGGAACATCCTGCAGGCAAACATGACGTGCTTTGTGTTTGATAAAGACACTTAATGTAAACTTGACTCCTTGATTTTGTAAAGCACTGTTGGGACAGCGTGAGGTAAGAGTGTAGCATGCCTCTGTTTATATCTGCAGATCCTGCATGGGCTGAAGGAGGGGACAGACCTGTCAAACCAAAACAGTACACCCAGGGCCTGTCTTCTCACTTCCTGCCACATCAGCGTTAGGAACAGTGAAGCAGTTTTTTGTTAGGACAGTCAGCAGAACTAAGAAGCAGCAAGCGACTACAACACCTGTGTCTGGCTCGAAGCACATTTACACTCTCACGCACATAAAAAAAATCCAGTGGTTCCACTCAATGAAGAAAGAAAAAAAAAAAAAAATCAGTACAGTTTCTGAATGACTGGTGGCCCCACATCTGTAAAAACTACTGAAACAAATCATGTAAAAACCTAGAATTTACTTCAGTGCTTAACAAATGTAAACACACCTTTAACCTTTAACCCCTCAGGCTTTGACTCAAATAAATCCGACATTTTAACAATAAACAGTCTTACTTCCAAGAAGAGACTGTTTCAATATTAATTTTCTGCTTCGCAGCATAAAGGCTGGTAAAAGCGCTCCATCCTTACAGTTTCCGTGGTTAAATGGGTTATGATCAGTGTGAAGTGGCAAACAGGTGCCAAGCCTATCTCCAAAACGCTCCCTGAGCCATAATCCAAATATTCCACTGCTGTTTGATCAGCAATCATAGTTTACCCAAAATATCACCAAAAAAAGGGCATGTGTGAATCATTCTCCTTAAGCATCCCTAAGTAATGCTTTTATTTTGAAGTTTTATAATATACTTTCATAAGACTATGACCATGGACTGTATAAAAGGTGGACATAGCCACAGAGATGTCACCCAGTGGATTGAGCATTTTCATCATCTGCAATTTTTTTTTTTTATTAAACCAGACGTGACAACTGAGGGCTGGATGCTCATCATGTCACAATAGCTTGTCAATCACAAGCTGCTAGCTTCCCCCGAATAATCTTTTTTTTTACTGATATAATGATGACCACAATTTAGAAAACAGACTTAACTATTGACTAATGTGACCCAAAATGAGTGACTCAGCAGGAAAGTGTTTACACAGGTCACAGGTCTGAGGGCTTCAACAGGGCTGTGAATCTGTTTGCAATAGTCTTTAATTTTGCCTTTAAAAATAATGCAGTTTTAAGACACTTCCAGGTTGGCTTCAATTTTCAGACCTGAAAGCTGCATTCATCTGCCCCTTTTTAAGCTTAAAGGTTGTGATTCAAAATATCAGTTTAAAATGGTCAAAGGTCTCCATCCTTATCAGTGTAAAGTGGAAAACAGGTGCCAAGCATATATACAAACTCCTCCCTGAGGCATAATCCAAATATCCAACATGACATGCCTGAATAATCCATCCTAAACTAGAGCTTTTATTTTGAAGTTTTATAATGTACTCTGGTAAAACTGTGACTACTGCTCTGTCTGTGCAGCAGGGAACTGCACACTTTCCACAGCCTCTTTTTCAGCTTGTGTGATCACTCATTAGAAATTAAAGTGGGGAACTCAGTATTTGCAATGCTACAAACGTTACTCTATTCTCTAAATAGCTTATTTTACTCAATCCCTGGCATCTTATTAAGTCATGGCCATTTTGTAACAAACACATTACTAAGCCGCTCAATCTTTTCAAATGTCCAAAATATGATTATTATAAAACGATTAAAAAATAAAATAAAAAGTAAACTGAACACAGCTCCATTACACTTGTTCTGAATTTGTTTAGCTTCACTGGAGAGTAATCTGTAAGTCAAACGGTCACATTCATGGCTGAGGTAAACACTCCCTCTTTTATAAAAAGGTGCTGTTAGTGTGTATTAACACCAATATATTTCCATTCAAACATATTAAAGTCTACATTTTATCTACAGTAGAGAATCACACTATGTCCCAGTTTGACTACATCCTACAGTAATAAACAGCATCATTAATAGCCTGGAAAAACGGTGCTGAACAAACCTTTCTGTAACTACAGTACAAAACGTTTAGCACAGCGATCTATTTTTGGATTCACAGCGCTGGTACACCATCAGCTGGTGAACTCCACCCAATGAGCTGACACTTGAGGACCAGGATTCACAAGGTGGGGGAACCCAGAGCCAAGGGCTACACAAAATAATTACCTATAAATCCTAAAATTGTGCTGTATCATCAGAAAGGGCATATATACACACTGGTACTATTAATGTTGGTAAAACAAGCATACTGTACCCATTACACTCCCTCCCAATATCAGCGGGCCAAAACAAACTCAGATATGACTGATCAGCCAGTGGTCAAAGAAATATCTGCCTCAGCACAAACCGTCAAGTGATGCCCAAACCTGCGAATTTGGTGTTAGGATTATAAAGTAATCCTTGGAAAGTGACCCTGGCTCCAAAAAGTTTGAGAATGCCAACTTTTTAGCCAATAATCAGAAAGGAGTGTTCACTTCCCACACCAGGGGTAATGCAATTATTCAGGCTTTGTACATTTTTTTCCTGTATTCATAAATCAAAATAAACTGCTTGTAAGCTGACATCCAGCTGTGATTTATGAGTCAACTCTGCTATTGGCTAATATTTGATGTAGGTGTGGATCCTTTTTTTAGCCAGAAATCTGCAATCATGACTCCACTTCAAGACCTCATGCTATGAGTGAGAACAAAGGCAGCGTAAGGTAACTGTCAGTGGGGTACAGGCAGCTTTTAACACGTTCAAACAAGCTTTACAGCTATTATAATGTTTTCTGGTAAGAATCAGAATAATGGAGCTGTGGTTTACAAATTTAGTGTACAAACAAATCACATATGTGAGGGTTCAAGCATCCACAATGCAGTCCTATTCATTCAAATAAAAAAAAAAAATTCTGTTCAAAATGTGACAGAGTGTAAAAAAATGCAAAGTAGTCATGTGTCACGTAAAAGGCCAAAGCAGCGGACTCGAAACATTCAGAGCTCCGTTTTGTCGAACATGTAGTAGTCACACTGGGTGAATAAATACATCTAGATTTTATTTCTCTGGAGAGCCTCGCACAGATTCTGGTTCGGGTCCGGTTCATGACTCATGATCTCAACACACTCCCATTCTCCGCTGCAGCTGGACCGCTTCACCGCCTCGACTACTGTCTGCACATATAGACCGTCCTCAAACGTTGGTGCAGTGGCAACTGGTCCCTGTGCCCAACACCGCCGCTCCTCATGAGCCTGAAAAGACTGCCTCAGCGCCTTCACCATGGAGCTCAGGCCCTGCAGGAGAGGCAGGGGCATCTCTTTCACCTCTGGTCCCACCCACCCACTGTCACCTACCAACAGCTCCTCGCTTTTACTCCCATTGAGTTGGCCATAGAGCTCTGTCCCCCTGGCAATTAATCTCCCACTGGATCCAACTACCATAACCTCGTGCACAAACGTCCCCGGCATGTTGAAATTTAGGGTCACAGTGCAGCACATGCTTCTGGATCCTGTCTCACCCATCAGCATTTGGAAGAAACAGAAGTCATCACTGGTGACACGGCGGATGCCTCGGATCAAACCGTTTTGTTGCACGAAGGTCCGCAGTAAACCGTGCACACGGTGGGCCCGGGCGCCTGTTAGATAACTCAAAAGGTCGATGATGGCGGAGCCAACAGTGTGAAGACCGCCTCCTCCCATCAGCTCCTCGCAGGTCCAGCCGTATGACTGGTCCAGCAGGCTCGGACCGTAGACTCGGACGTCGCATACCTGTAATTCGCCCACATATCCCTCCACCAGCAGCTGCCGCATTGCAACAAAAGCTGGCAGGAAGCGCAGGGTGTTACCCATAATGCTGAGCAGCTGTGGGTAGTATCTGGCCGCAGTCACCATCTTGAATGCGTCCACAGCAGTTGCAGCTTTCTCACACACAACATTCTTTCCTATACCTGAAGACAGAGGGAGCAGTTAGTAATTTACTTCACTGATCTTTGGTAGAGACTCAGTGATAACAGATTTCACACACATTTTATTTTACATACACTCAGATCTGCAGTAGTTTTAGTTAGGTACAGCTATCAGAGTATGATGGCTTTACTGTCCAGTTCATCATGTTTGGTATAAATAAACCAAAAACTGTGTGTTATGGCACAGAGTCAGTGCAGAGGTCTTTGTAAATTTTATATCAGCACTCAGTAGCCTTTGGAATTGGTCCCATGGATTAGTCCCTCAGCAGGGGAAACACTCAGGAAGTTGCAACTAAAACAGGAAACTGTGGTCATCGCTCAGGAATTCCATCAGTTCTACATCCAGCCCCCTCTGATTGGAAAACTTGTTGATCATGTTTGCTTTAGTCTGCTGCAAACAGAATTTTTCCCTTTTTTTTCCTTTGTAGTTACATTCCCTGTTGATCACAGCTTTGATCAACATTAATCACATCAATAATAAACTCTGAGAGGCAATGTGTTCCAGATCTGACCTGCCACACCCAGCTGCTTCGGGACGCAAGCCATTTTCACACACAATTTAGCTCTGAACTTTTCTGCACCTCACCTGGTGGAGCTGTATGTGACAGTGCAAATGTTTAACACAGCCAGACTGGACACTGAAACGTCTTTAGCCTACTGGGACAACCTGTGTGATGGTCGACTGTTCCTACGCAAGAACAACAATGAACATAACTGATCACAGAAGTTTGAGCAAATGAGCGAGCACTTATGTATGCTGCTTACTCCATGCTCTACTCAGGCAGGTCCCTTGCCTAACCCAAACGTAGTATTTCCAGTAGTAGTGAGAACACATCTAAAGCAGATTGTCTCCAGTTGTGTGCTACATGTGAGGAAGGACAATTACCACACTTCAGTTTCCTGACATTGCACGGAAGTTATGTGTAAAACGGCTACGGGTGCTAAGTGGAAACCACACCCAGAACTGAAACTTGGTGCTTACAGATGACACCAAGTTAATCTGACTGATTGTTCACCCCAAAATTGTGAATTCCTTGTTTCATTGAAGGTTTTCCATCTTACACATCTGGCTTGTGTTGGAGTACAAATGATAAATGCAGAAAGTGCAAGTTACAGACTTTAAATATAATTGTTACAGGTGGGAATGACTCACAATACATTTCCCACAATAATGACGGTATCATGATACTGCAGTCCTACAATACTCGATACACTACAAAACAAATAGATGATACACCAAATATCTGTGTAACTAATGAAATAAAATGTCAGTAAAAAGGCATTACACAGGCAGCATTAAACTAACAGGTTTAAGATGGCAGGAGAAACTGGAGCTCCTGGAAAAAACCCACACAAGCACAGAATGAACATGCAAACATCGTACAAAAGAGTGTTGGCTGGATTTGAACCCCTCTTGCTGTGACAGTGCTAACAACTGAGCCACTGTGCTGCTAAACATGCTTGTGTTTATAGCGTCTTACCCAGTGCCTTGACTGCTATCTGCCTTGTCATCGATGGTGGAATATAGATGCAGACGAGGTCAACATCTTGATGCAGCAGGACGTCATCAGATCGGCTGGTGTGAAACGGGATGCCGAGCTCCTTTGCCAAGCAACACGCTTCCTCTTCGCTTTGCCCACAGAGCGCATGAACCTCAAACCCTTCAGCTTTCAGCAGCGGGACCAGCACTCGGGCTGTGCTCCCCGTGCCGAACACACCGACTCCCGGCAGCATGGCAGAGCCACTCAGCGTGACTTTACGTGTGAACCATCGCCTGCCTCACTAGCACCTCAACAGCAAATCATCCACTAGTTTTTCCAGTCCTGTGCTGTCAAGTTCACCTATGAAACAAACGAACAGTTAAAGGAAAAAAAACATTTATCTAACATTCT
>JAVDPK010000855.1:478319-491905 GCA_034780415.1 Cichlasoma orientale | reverse complement strand
TATATATATATATATATATATATATATATATATATATATATATATATTTAGTCCTACATTCACTTTAGAAATTAGAAAGAATGCAGAATAAGTACTTTATCAATTTATCCCAGCTTTAGTGGCTGCATTTACAGACAGGACAAACATCTAATAAAGGTTCAGCAAGTTGGTCTTATCAGACCTCTCTGACAGGCTCTCACATCGTGTCCTGCCACATACTTAACATGCCTTTCCTCGTTCACACCCACTGAATGTCATCTTTTGTCTTTTAACCGGGTTAAACATGAAAACCTACAGCCAGAACGATTAATCATTTATCACTCACTTGATCTTGTTCAGAAAATAAATAGCTTGAATCACCTATGGCCCTCTGAATTTAACCTCACTGCTTTCCTGATCCATAAAGAGTTATGGACTTATGGAGGGTTGCTCAAGTCCAGTTGATACATTAAACTGCACTAAACTGAAAATGTAAGGATTAGTAGAATCTATAAATAGGGCCCCTTGATTATGTAACCAAAAAATAAATAGAAAAATAAAATCATACTTACAATTTCTTTTGTCAATATGAGTTCAAAATGATTTAACACTTATGAAGTTTAGAATAATTGGGTATTATTATTATTATTATTATTATTATTATTATACTTAAAAAAGAAGAAAACTGTATTTTTAATAAAGTGGATTTCAACAAACATTAATAATAACTCAAAGGAAAAAATTAATAGATATATAAATGTTAGGTGAAATAAACCTGCCACAGCCTTTGGGAACTGAATGCAGACTTTTAGGGTTTTTTTGTAACATGTTTTTGATAAATGAGGTTTAATTTACTCGGGTTTGAAATATATACATCAAACAGCCAAAAATAACAGGGAAAATGTACACACGCTTCTGTTAAGTCAAACCAATCATGCTGACTTGCGTAGTCACTCACTCCCTAAAGGCACATTTTGAATCAGGAAAAACCCTCAGTTAAAATTAAAGTTTAGCTAACGGCACAGCCCCATCTACAAGTACTTTATAAGTTCCGCAGTTAGCTCATAAATACAAGTTAAAACTTATTAAATCTGTTCTCTACCCTAAATGTAAGTGTTGTTGCACAACACTTGGGTTCTGTGGTGGGTGGGAGACCATGTGGGACACGGTGGGCCACAAACAAGCAAGAAAACAAACAAATCAAGACAGCATTAGTGGCCTGTCCCCTCAAGAAAAACAACCACACATACTCTTCACCACATTCCTTGTTATGCTTTTAAATTCAATAACAGACATAAACATCCATCCATCATTTTCTTCTGCTTATCTTTTGAGGTTGTGGGGGGGCTGGAGCCTATCCCAACCTGTCATAGGGCAAGAGGCAGGGTACACCCTGGACAGGTCACCGGTCTGTCACAGGGCTAACACAGAGAGACAGAAAACCGTTCACACTTATGGGCAAATTAGAATCACCAATTACCCTAACCCCACTAACTACTGTGTGAGGAAACCAGGGTATCTGGAGAAAACCCACGCAAACACAGGGAGAACATGCTAACTGTATAAGCTTCATACAGCACTGTGCAAAGGTCTTGAGTCAACCCTCATTTCTTTGTATTTTGTTTCCAAGGATCAAGACTTGTTTAAACTGGTCTAGAGAAATAGTTCTCTGGACATTCTGAAGGTCTTTATTTAGGGATTGGTTGCTTTTTCACTCATTTTCAGTCTTGTCCTTGGACCTGGCCTTTTCAGAGAAATGCTTTTTGTTTGTTCAGGAACTTAATACTGACCTATGAATCATTCAAGCATTAAAAACAAAAACATCTAACTCAAGGGATGCAGTAATAGACAAATTAGCAAAGAATCTATTTTAAGCTGGTTATACATCATTTCTAATTTCTTTAGTTGAATCTATAAAAATACAAAAGATAACACAGTTTGACAGACATAAAATAGTTTTTTTGCACCAAGTTTATTCCCAAAGAGCCAAAAACTCAGGCGTGCAGTGTGTCCTTTAAAAAATGTGAGGAATCTGAACAAGTGGAGGACAAAAGAAGAAACAGGCCTAGAAAACTATCTACAGCAAATGAACAGTATCAGTAAGACATGTCCATAAGAAAAAGGGGGAAAAAATCCTGTAAAGCCTAAGTAAATTCAGTTCCACTACTGATGGTGTTCACTGAAGCCTCATTAGAAATGGTCTCAGTGGAAAGGTGGCTGTGAATAAGCCATCATTAATGATGAGAAGCAGAGAGAAAAGGCTGAGATATGCCAAATTATACAAGAACTGAACTGAAAATCAGAGGCAACAAGTCTTAGATTGACAAACCCAAATTTGAAATATTGATCCCAAACACACTACCAGTAGCAGTATAACCATAACTGGATAGAACAAACACAGTGAAACACTATCAGTCATGGATTGACCTCAACATTATAGAAGCAGTGTGGGATCATCTTGACAGAGAATGAAACAAAAGGCAGGCAACATCTAAAGAAGAGCTTTGAATGTCCTTTGAGAAGCCTGGAGAACTGTTCTATATATCTACTTAAAGATATTACAAGAAAGCTGCCTAGGAGAGTTCAGCTGTAGAATAAAGGAAGTCATACCAAATACTGACTTTGACTCTGTTGTTGCCTTTTATACTGTACTTCCACTTATGTTTGCACACGTTTCAATAAATCGCTGCACATATTTCGCCATTTTCCTAGCAAAATATAAAGAAATGAGGGGTGGCTCCAGATTTTGCACAATACTGTGTAGGTAAACAATGAGCAGGTGTGTCTTGCTGACCCTCCCTGTGGCCATGATGACTGTACAGCATGAGGCTGACGGAGGAAACTGCACGTGCCTCTGCACCTCCATTACCTGCGCCACCTTTGGGAACGTTCTGATTTTATCTCAAGCAATAAAACGTATTTACAAGGCTGACAGCAGGTGAAGCCTCCCACACACTTGACAACACTGGTAACCGAGCCGTGCCGTGTCGAATCAGCTGGATAGATAAGATATCAAAGCCATGCCACACGGAATCGTCGTTGTCTGAATCAGAAGTATTAGCTGAAGAATAGACATAATTTATACAATACTACAAACTTCCTCAAAGTGGCCGCGACCTCGCCTCATACACGCGTACTCTTACACACACGCAGTGAGCTAACAACAGTTATTAACATTATTGATTACGTTAGCTAGCATGCTCAGCTAGCCGCCCAGGCAGCCGCAGAGCACGCACAAAAACTCACGATAATAAACGCAGGTACTTTCACGGACTCACTGATTAACGTTAAAGTATCTACAAACTGTTAAACGTGCAGTAGAAACAGTTCAAAGTAAAAATCACAGGAAACATTAGCTACCTACTGTGTTTGGCAGCGCGACATCAACAGCGGCGGCGGAAGGAGTCAATCCGGGCGCTGCCCAGTTGCTAATGGTAACTTCACCAACCGGAGATACTAAAGCGGTGAAGATAGGTCACCGATAGAAAATCAACACAGAGGGGCACGGCGGAAACACGCCGCGTTTAAACCCAAACCACACACAAAAACTTTAAAAGAAGCATACTTTTTAAGATGTGTATTTCAAGAGTAACTAACATAAATTACGAATAAAATGTGTGCCCATGAAGTAAGGGCACTATTTTGAGTTTATTTGAGTTTTGAGTTTAATTGTTTTCCCATGATTCAGTGCGCTACCTGTCCACAGCGACCATTCCTCATTAGGTACTGTAACTTTGTGTAACTTGTTCCCTTATTTAATAATAATAATAATAATAATAATAATAATAATAATAATAATAATAATAATAATAATAATAATATCAGAAACAGGTCTTGCAACTGGGCAGATGTCTTGAAACACCGCAAGGTTATCGGACCTGTTATTTTAAAGCATTATTTAAACTGGGACATTGTACAATCACCAGTCCATCCTGACAAAAACCCAGAAAAAAAGTTTAGTGACTGACACCAAATAAGGTTTAAACCGCTTTCCCCCCCGGAAGTTATGGCATGCTTTTGCCCCCATGTTTACTGTTGCAGAACTCGTCCAGTTATTTGAGTGACATCTCTCTGTCATATAATGTCTCTGGTTATGCGTATTTTAATAATAATAAAAATAATAAAAACAATTTCTTCTGGTTATTTATTTTTAACAGTATTAGATACAATTGCATAGGTTGCAGAGAAACAAACTTAATCAAGCCTAGGCTTTCATTTTTTATTTGTGGCGAATGAATAATGATTTTTGTTTATTTATTTTTGTATGGTCAGCTGAGAGTGATTATAGGAGGACTTTACCAATTGCACACATACCTGCTTTAATTGATCTTTTCCCTGATATCAGCTCTTTTTTCACTTTCAGTTCAGTCTTTGACACCATGACAACACATTGAACTTCAAACTTGTGTGCGTGTGTGTGCCCATGCTCAACTTTTTAAATCAAATGTATTTTAAAAAAGCTTTTGAATTTATACCTTTTCTTTGTGAGATAAATAAGGTACGATATTTATTTGGCTTTTGTTGTGTGTATTTTCTCTTTTATACAAAGGAAACTTAATTTTCTAAATTTCAGGTAAGCATATTTCATGTTGCACTTTTACAGTGTGTGAAATATTAAGATGTCCTTTTAGTAACAGCTGTGTGAGGATGATTGGAAAAACGACAGGTGCAGAGTCCAAATCCACAGTCATCCATCAAACACGGAAAGCCAGCACAAGAGTGCAGTGAGAGTGATCAACAAGGCCATCAGGTGGAGGATAGTTGTTACTACTACCTGAAGGCATGAACGCATGGACAGTGTGCAGTGTGAGATGGAAAGATGAACAGTCTGAGGAAACAGACTAAAAATTTGTCTTGATTTAAGTTAGTGATTAAAAATTGTGTAAATGTATTTTCGGATTCTGTCACATGCAGACATAGAAATTCACCCTCTGCAGATGCTTAATATGGGCTAAAATAATAGAAATATAACATTGTTTTAAAATAAACTTATCGTAACTACCTGTAGTTATGTTGGAGGAAAGCATTAATTGGAATGTAACTGATTACACTGATTAGATATTTCTACCAGGGATACTGGGGATGCACTGATTTATTGTGTTTTGATATTATTTACTGCTATCAACAAATTAAATGACATTTAAATAAAATGAGAGTGAGAGGAGAATGAATGGAAGAAAGTTAGTGAATCAGGAAGTGCAGGTATGAAGAGGATGAAGAGTAGAAAGGCAGGTGATACAGATGACTTACCTGTGGAGGTATGGAGATGTCCAGGAGAGAGGGCAGTAGACTTTTTAACCAGATTGTTCACAACACAATCATGGAGAGTGAGAAAATGCCCGAGGAATGAAGAAGAATTGTACTGGTACTGACTTTGAGGAATAAGGGTGATGTGGAGAGCTGTAGTAAGTACAGAGAGAAAGAGTGACCAAAATAGACAGGATTAGAATTGAGTAAATCAGAGGGACAGCTCAGGTTGAGTGTGTTGGAGACAAAGAGAGGTGAGGCTGAGATGGTTTGGATATGTGCAGAGGAAGGATAGTGGATATACTGGACCAAGGATGTTGAATATGGAGATGGCAGGAGGAAAAGAGGAAGACCTCAGAGGAGGTTCATGGATGTAGTGAAGGAGGGCATGTAGAGTGTTGGTGTGACAGAGTAGGATGTGAAGTATAGGGTACACGCCCATGGTCCTCCAACAGTTTAATTATTTACTTTTTCCAATTAGACTGATATAAAGGAATATTTACCTTCATACTTCATACATGAGCTCACAGAGTTTGATTACTTTAATCACTTAGTCAGCTGCAACTGAAAATACCTGTGTTTGTGACTTTAAAAATAATTTGATTTTGGAAAGAAAATAAAAGCCTGTCTGCATGTATGTAAGAAGATAAGTGTAATGTGTAAACTGTAAGCACAGCATTTGTTTGAAAAATCTGAATTATTATTATTTTTATTAATGGTGCTGCGTGAGTGACAGCAAGTTGTAGCAGTTCTGTTGTAGCAGCTCTGTCTTCTGTTTTCCTCAGGTTTTTTTTTCTTTTTGGTATATCTGGTTTTCTTGTATTCTCTCGTTTTCTCAAACACCTGTGTAATTGCGTAACTTGGGGTTCCAATTTTTGTTCTATTTTGTTGTATTATTTTGCAATATTTTGTACAGTTTCATTTGTCAATTTTGTTGTATTATCGTTTGTTGGTCTTGTTTTCTGCACTTTGTCTGTTACTGCTGTAACGGGTGAATGTCTCCACTGTGGGATTAATAGTTTCTGGATGTTTTTTTCTTCAAACACGCGTTCCCCTGAACTGTGCAGTTACACGTACTGACCAGGAGAGGTGCTATAGCACTAACGGGTATAGACGGGAAGCGCAAGGAATTGTGGGATTTTTAGTTCTCAGTGGGGGACGGTTGGCTTGATAACAGAGCTGAGAACAAAACAAGACATTTACCGGTTTAAATCAAACATCAGCCGTAAATTGAGCTTAATAAGCAGATTCGTGTGCTCTGAGTCTAATAACCTCGGGTGGATTCAGTCGTCGTACGAAGGAGAACGGCTCACTTTTGGTAAAAAAAATAAACAGGAAGTTGTTAGCGTTGTGGGACGTGTAGTTCCGCTTGCAGGCCGCCGAGCTTGATAACAACGCATAGAATAAAGAAACAAAAATAAAATAATCTTAACTTCATCTGAAGGCCGCAGTTTTAGCCTCGGCGCTGAAGTAAACATGCCTGGGTTCACCTGCTGTGTTCCCGGCTGTTACAACAACTCGCACCGGGACCGGGACCTGCGCTTCTACACGTTTCCTAAGGACACCGCACTCAGGGAGCAGTGGCTGAGGAACATCTCCCGGGCCGGGGTCAGCGGCTGCTTCAGCACCTTCCAGCCGACCACGGGGCACCGAGTCTGCAGCGTGCATTTCGCCGGTGGGAGGAAAACCTACAGCATTCGAGTACCATCCCTCTTTCCTCTGCGAGGGGTGAATGAGCGCAGGAGTCGGCGGGGCAGAGGGAGGAAAGTGTCCGCGGCGGTTCCAGCGCCTGCCGCGGCAGCGACCTCCGGGATCGTTGTCACCAGCAGCGTGCTGGGCAGCACGGCAGAAGGAGCCGAGGCTAATGCAGGCGGGGAGGCGAGCGACGACAGCATTACCATAGTGCAGATAGGCCAAAACGGGGAGTACCTGGGCACGGCGCGGCTACCCGCCCAAACGGAGGGGACTTCTTACACGGGGCACATCGGCGGTGCAGCCGAGGTCACGATCGTCGACTCACAGGTGGACACCGCGTCCAGCGCGCACCAATCACCTGTGCAGTATGTCAGCGTGACCAGCAGCCCGCTGGACCACTCGTACTCTCTGACCACCGGCACCACATCTGCTGAGCTACTGCGGAAACTGAACGAGCAGCGGGACATCATCGCGCTCATGGAGGTGAAGATGAAGGAGATGAAGGCAACCATCCGTCAGCTCCGGGTGGCAGAAGCCAAGCTGCAGGAGGAGGTACGGGAACGGGACCGGCTGCTGTACGGAAACTCGGTGGCTGTTAACGCCCGGAAGAAAATATGATGGGATGGGTGAACATCCCCGGAGAGGACCCGTTACAGAGACTCAGACTGACGGAAATGGCAGCGCGGAGTTGAAGCCCGCAGATCCAGCCCTGTTTTTTTTTTCTTAATTAAACTGCGAGCGATGACAATTGATTTTCAACAAGTAGAGCTGATTTATTTTTATTTTTATTTTTGTAGGCTGGCTAGTTAATGTAGCTGATAGTAATAAACTTAGAGCTAATCTCATAGGAACATGCACAGTCTGCTACTGGTCTGCAGCCCAACCGAGATCACATTTATCCATTCAGATGAGACTCGTAGTTTGCACAGACTTAATTGTTAGACTTATTTATAACCGGACGGAGGGGGACACCGAGGAAGATGCTCAAAACTGCCTAGCTACATACAGTGTTTTTTTTCTCCTTGAACTTTTTTTTTGTTACTTTTCAACCGACCGTAGGAAGCTGTTGCAAAAAAAAAAAAAAAAAAAGAATTAAAAAATAAACACCCCACAATAACTTGCGCCAAGATGAACTATCTATAGGATTTTATTATTTTTTAACCAAACACTAATCTTGGCCTGCTCATGGTGGTGGTGAACTAAATAAAACTACCACGACTGTATCAGTTGCCTTTAAAGGTACATTAATTTTATTTCCATTATTTTTGTTGCTAGTATTTTTGCAATGGAAAAAGACTTGAACAAATTCCTCAAAGCTTTAAAGAGCAAAAATGAATTGTTATTAAAGGATGGTTTTTTGGGGACATTTTTTCATAATTTTTCCTGAAGCAGCACCTGCTTTTTTTTCTTTTTTTTTTTGGTGTAATTCATAAATTTTACGTGCCTCTTCATCGTCATTGTTCTCCACACAGATGTAGATTGGCTACGTCTCTCTCTGTTCTGTTCATTAGTGTTTTATGCACAACATATTACAAACATTTCAGATTTTTAAAGCTGATCTGGCAGCTCGCAGTTATTTCTCAAGCCAACAAGCATTTTGTCTCATAGCAGCAATTTAGAAACCTCTGGTGTGGTAGAGGATCCTGAAGTGTTTGTTGTTTTTAACCTTCATGTTAAGAGGGGTTTGGCTCATGTGATTTCATCCCTGGACTGCAGTGAGAGTTTTGTTTTAGAAAAAAAGAGATGGAGATTTGCAGTGGCTGATGTAAGTCATAATACAATATTTTTCAGCTGTGTTGAGTTGTGTAAAAAGGAATAAAATTTGTATCAAATAAAATCCTCAAAGACTTGTGTTGGTAACCTTAAAGTTTACAATTGTGGCGTAAAATGAAGTGATTTGAAAATCATTTACACCCCAAATTTAAATGAAAAGTAAAAAGGCAACATATCAAATGTTAAACGTGAGATATTTTGTGTAGTTTTAAATTTGGTCCCAGTGACGTGTTTCAGACGGGTGCATATAATCCACCTGGTTTTATTCCTGCGGAACTGAAAGCAAAACATTTCCATTCTTTATATACCGCTCAGAGTATAGCATCAAGTCAGTTAAACTTCTAGGATATTGATCTGCTCAGTTAAGTAGCAGAGGGGGTTTCAACTGCTTTGGTGTTAATGAAATTGGCAACAGGTGCACTAGAGGGGCAACAATGAGACAACCCCCAAAACAGGAATGGTTTTACAGGTGGAGGCCACTGACATTTTTCCCTCCTCATCTTTTTTCTGACAGTTTTTTCACTAATTTTGCATTTGGGTAGGGTCAGTGTCACTGCTGGTAGCATGAGGCGTATGATACCTGGGCCCTACAGAGGTTGCACAGGTAGCCCAACTCCTCCAGGATGGCACATCAATACGTGCCATTGCCCGAAGGTTTGCCGTGTCTCCCAGCACAGTCTCAAGCGCATGGAGGAGATTCCAGGAGACGGGCAGTTACTCTGGGAGAGCTGGACAGGACCGTGGAAGGTCCTTAACCCATTCAGCAGTTGGTATCTGCTCCTTTGTGCAAGGTGGAACAGGGTGAGCACTGAGAACCCTACAAAATGACCTCCAGGTGTAAATGTCTCTGACCAAACAATCAGAAACAGACTTCATGAGGGTGTGCTGAGAGTCCGACATCCACTAGAGGGCCCTGTTCTCACTGACCAGACCATGGAGCCCAACTGGCATTTGCCATAGAATAACAGAATTTGCAGATCCACCACTAGTGCCCTGTGCTTTTCACAGATGAGAGCAGGTTCACTCTGAGCACATGCGACAGACATGAAAGGGTCTGGAGAAGCCGTGGAGAACGTGATGCCCCGGTCCAGATCTGAGAGGAGATCCCCCAGGACACCATCGGCTATCTCATTAGGAGCATTCTCCGATATTGTCAGGCATGCATACAAGCATGTGGGGGCCATACAAACTAAATGAAATTAAAACTGCAATGAAATTTCGGCAAAATGCTCTAGTCTGCTGTATCATTTACTTGCTTTGATTTTTGGGGTGTCTTTGAATTCAGCCCTCTGTAGGTAAATTTTCATTTCCATCAAATGATGCAACATCCTTTTGTTCCTAACAGATGCAGAAGTTAGTTATGTCATGTACATTAAAAGCTCCCCATTCCAGGGACGCCGCCTTTTGAACTACAAGTCTCTCTCCTTTTGGGCTCACAGGATGCAGTGCATTATTTCTGAAAGGAATTTAAGATTTTGAATGATCAGACAACATTTTTAAACTTTGTCTCAGTGCATCTATAATGAGGTTGGGCCCTGAGAACATGGTAGAGTTTTGGATCTTTTTTTTGTCTTTTCATTTTTTGCACGGCAGAGTTTTAACTTGCATTTGTAGCTTCAGCCCAGAATTGTATTTCTAAAAAACAGTTTTTTTAAATGCAGTACTGCCTGAGAGCCTGAATGTGACAGTGATCTTTGGCCCTGTGAAATGATGAAATCCCAAAAATCTTAATCACACACTGATAAATATCTTATTTCTAAATGTTGATCTTGGACTGTCTGAGATGCTCCTTTTTATACCCAATCTGTTACCGACTTATTTCCAATAAACCTATTTAAATGTGACATGTTCCTATTGCCAATTCAGAATTACATGAATAGGCCTATATTAAAAAAAAAATCAGTTTCATTGCATCAGTGCATTCTTCAATTAAATTTAGCGATGAAGTGATTTGCAAATGATTGCAGGGTTGTATAATATCATAACAATGATTCAAATTCATCATAAAATATGAAGCATGAGAACATCTGCTCTCTCTCTACATTAGTATAAATAGCAAGTCTAAACCAATTTAAGTGCCAACTCTGAGAAGAACTTAATCCTCAAAAATTTATCTCCAGTTTATTTTCCTTCAGTTTAACGAAAGTGTTAAATTAAGATATGATTTGTCCAGAAGTGAAGGCAATTAATAGAAAATCAGCTCTCTGCTTTAATGTCAAGATACGTTATTTTTAAAATAGCAATGGATTAATCATCTTGTCCAGTCAACATGGGTTTCAGTGAATGTCCCTCGGAGTGTATGTACAGTGTGATATTGCAGCATGATTTGTACCCTCTAGATGGCGATGGGATAGAATCAGTGAAGTTTCAGCTCCTGTCTTTCTGACCTAATTTGCTTTATCTATCTGTCTGTCTGCCAGCCACTCTGATGCTCATTTGCTTAATTGTTACAGATTTTAAGGAAGTGAAATGCTAATTATCATAACGTGTAATGCAGTTCCACCACTCATGCCGGAATGGGTAATTTTAAACACCTAATGTATTAATGTGAAACTGAGAAAGAGAGGGAGCGATGGATGAATGGATGGATAGATAGAGAGCACTGGAGAGAACGAGGATCCAGATCCTAATCTCATCTGGATTTATCTTTTCTACTCCCTACAGTGTTGCGTAATACCTTAATCCAGTGCTGTCAATCAAACTTACACAACCCTATCTTCCTTTTCGATGGCTGCAGCCATTTACCACTGCAATCTTTGCAATCAGGCCAAAAGACATCTTCTCGCGGCAGGCTGTCGGATCAGTCGTCTCATCGTTTGTCATGAATTAAGTACAACAATGAAGGCAGCAGGTGATTTTGACATCCACTGAAATAAGACTTTCTATGTGTGCAGTATAAACACAGAAAGTCTTTGAAGTGTCTGAAAAAGTATGTCTTTGTATTCATATTTAATGTCTTAATTAATAAGCAGTACAGGTCAAAGTTACACTTTTAGTTTTGCTAGTCATAATTAAAATAATCTAAGAACCCAATGCTAGAATTTTTTTTTTTAGTGCTGCCTTTTGTAACTTCAGATAGCTGTGTAATAATCCACCTTTATCTTTCAGTGTGTGAGTCTAGATCAGCAGGGTCATCCTTGGACAGCTGACAGGCTGCAGGATTGCCATCTAAAAACTCCTCTATAGCCTACTAATACTGCTACTGAACATGCTGCTTTCAGTGTGAGTATTTAGTATGTCGTGTTGTTACATGTATAACAATATTCAAAGTTTGTATGTAATTATATTATGTATGTTGTTTTTCTTGTAAATTGAAACTACAAATTGAAAAGCTTATTAATTAGGTTTTCAATTTGCTTTAGGGATTTTTCTTTTGTAGATATTTAATAATAATAATTGAATAATAATTATTTTATTAATTCTTTTGGCATTTTGTATAGAACTTCTATAAAGCTGCTTGTGTTTATACTATGTAATATTTGCAAACTTTCATTGTTGAATGATTAAAAAAACCTATATTGCCCTTTTAAAGTGATACTCAGCCCTGGATTTGAAATTGAAGCAGGAATGTTTCATCTGGAATCTGCTGTGATCATCATCTCAGCTGCTCAGAACAAGGCAAATCGCAGCTCTTTGCAGAGCTGCCCAGGAAAACAGTGAAATTATCACAACAAACTGGAAGTCCTAAATGAGGGAACAGATTCACAACAGCACATTACTAATAAAGATCAGGTGACTGTGGCTCAGGAGGTAGTGCAAGTCATCTACTAATTGGAAAGTTGGTAGTTCGATCCCTGGCTGCTCCACTCTGCATGCCAAAGTATCCGTGGGCAAGGATACTCAACCCCAAGTTGCTTTCTGATGCGTTCACTGGAATGTGTGTGAATGTTAAATTAGTTCAAATCATTTACAGGTTAGGAATCATGTGAATTTACTTTTTTTATAGCTTGAAATATTGAAGTTTTCAGATCTAGCAAAATTCCCAAACCACAAATTTTGTTCAGAGTAAAAAAAAAAGATCAACCACAGGGAATTATTCAACGCATAGTTTTCTGTAAGAGAGGGAAAATATAATATAAGGGTATTTTGTTAATATGTGTACTACTAGGAAAAGATTTTGTGTTTCTGTGTGTGAAGCAGTCTGTGTGGAGCTGGAGGAATGTCCAAACATAAAGCAGTTCAAATAGAAGTATAGAGATATAGCCTTGATGAAGTTTAAAGAAGAGGAAGGTGTTTGAATTTCAGTGAATATCTCTGTTTATTTAGTTGTTATCGTGTTTATTTAGATTTTGCAACCAAAAATTGTCAAAACTTGCCATTGATGTGTTGATGTAAAGTTATGGACATTTTAAACTATGTTAATGCTAATATTTTGTCTGTCACACAGTGTACGAATGTTGTGTAATTATAAATATGATTATTGTTGTTATTGAGATTTACATCAATAAGAAAGCTGGATAAATAATGATTGACGACTCCTTTTCAGATACAGTGGCCCGGCCTATTACAATTACTCTAAAAGCGCATTGACGACTCATCTAGGAGGTCACAAAAGAATCCAGAACAACATCTAAAGAACTGCAGGCCTCATGTGCCTCAGTTAAGGTCAGAGTTCATGATAAAGGAATACAGCATTTCATAAAAATAGCATCATACCAACAGTCAAACACGGTGGTGGTAGTGTGATGGTCTGGGGCTGCTTTGGTGCTTCAGGACCTGGACGACTTCTCATAAATGATGGAAAAAACAAACAAAAAAAACCCTAAAACAGGCCAATGATGTATTAAAAGAATACGAGCTGAACAGGTACTTCATCCTGCAGCTGGATAGCACAAATGGAATTTCAATTTCCTACCTGTTTCAGCTGCTTGGCCAGGGTACCTGTCAAGATT
>JAVDPK010000855.1:466727-477717 GCA_034780415.1 Cichlasoma orientale | reverse complement strand
ACAATAAATAAATAAATAAATAAATGATGGACCCCCCCCCCCCAACAAAAACAAACAAACAAACAAAACAAAAATTAAGGTTTTGGAGTGGTCCAGTCAAAGTCTGGACTTAAATCTGATTGAGATGCTTTGGCATGACCTTAAATGGGCCATTCATGCTGGAAAACCCTCCAATGTGGCTGAATTAAAACAATTCCGCAAGGAAGAGTGGACCAAAAATTCCTCACAGAGATGTAAAAGACTCATTGCCAGTTATCACAAATGCCTGATTGCAGTTCTCGCTGCCAAGTGTGGGACAACCAGTTATTAGGTTTAGAGGGCAATTACTTTTTCCAAACAGGGCCAGGTACATTTGGATAGCATTTTTCCCCTAATAAATAAAATAATCATTTATAAACTGAATTTTCTATTTACTCACTTTATCTTTGTCTAATATTAAAATGTGTCTGATGTTCTGTAACAAATGTGCAAAAAACTAAGAAATCAGGAAAGTGGCAAATACTTTTTCATGTATGTAAAGTAAACCAGCAAATGTGAAGTAATATTGTAGTGTAGGTTGCTTTATTTTTGTATAGTGGCGGCAGAGTGTGGTTTGGGGCATGGCAGCAGGGGAGAGGTGGGACAGTGGGTTCAGAACGGGGGGCGTCAGGGGGGACGGGCGGTGCGCAGGATTGATCGCATGTTCTATCTTTTTACACAGTAGCTGGCGAGTGGAGAGGAGAGATGGAAAATGAGCTGAGCTGAAGTGGATGCCGGCCAAGAAACCAAAGTCAGTGCAAAGTGTGAACAGAAAAAGCACAATAAAGGGCCTACTGACAAACATCCCCAGTGTCAGCGTGTGTGTGTTCCGGGACTAACCAAAGGCTTCTGTGCCACATATATATTTAAAAAAATATTTTCCCAAAACATCTTGATACTGTTTACATGTTAAAAATGAACAAAACAAAGCAAAATAAAAACTGTGGTCCTTACTAAAATCAAAAAGGAGGGTAAAGCAAAGTGTACTTTAGCTTGGGCCTACTTTGACAGTTCACTACCATGTCAGCGTGCACCCCTCACTCATCACTTCCAGTTTCAAAACACCGGGACAGCAAAAGCATTCAGTTTAAGGCTTCACAATGGGACTTCACTGACCACTGGGTGATGTCACAGTGGCTGCAGCCATCATTTATATATATAGAATGGGACAAACTTTCTTTAAGAGGAAAAAAATGGAAAATACCCCCCCCCCCAACTTTCTACAGATGTCTTATATCTAGATGGATTCACCCAGTTTAAATGTTATCAAGCCTGAGCACAATGCAAAGAGACTAATTTGCAGAGCTGATGTTTTCAGGAAGAGTTTTTGCCAAAGTAGCTCCAACGATGTATCGATTCAGGGCAGCAGCTTCGGACACAGACAGATTATTCTGCAGTTAATGGTTCTTCTAAGCCGCAGATTAACAATGGGTTCCCATTCCTCCCGTGCCAGTATGCAGATGTTAACCAGGACTTATACTAACGCACAGAGTGTGAGCCATCTGGGAGGCTGAGAGGGACAAGAGGGGGGTGTAAGATGGAATCTCAAGGAAGCTTGGGAGTAAAGATCACAATCACCCATTTTTATAACAGTTTAACAGTTCTCTCTTTGTCCAGTCTCTTCTAATCACAACCCAAAAAAAGCTGATGAATTCTCTCATGGGCTGCTACAATTCCCAGAAGCTGCTCTGTGTCTACACTGGACTCCCAGGTGAGCTTGATTGTCTTATCCTCACTGGGATGTCATCCATCTGTCCAGAAAAAAGAAATCCCCCTGCCTCCTGACACCTCTCATAACGATTCCTTTCACTGTTGTCGCACTAAGTCCTTTTCAAAGGTTAAAAACAGGTTTTCACAACAGGCAGGTGTCTCACAAGTGCTGACAGCAAAATCACACTAAGATCATATTTAATTTATGTGTGTTTCAAACAAATGTTCTAAATACTGAAAACCGGAAATGAGAACGCTCTAATCCACTGTGCTATGATGTGGTGCTCTCATTGGTCTCTCTCTCTCTCACACACACACACACACATGCGCGCGCGCAACATCCTCTTACTCTCTGTGATGCATCAGTCCCTTTCACTGTTAATCCAGCTGGGTCGTGCCTCTGTGCACTGCTGCACTTTAGCCATCTGATGAACTCCCCACGGACGGTCAGAAAAATCACATTTTAGGGCAGAAACTTTACTCTTTTTGGATTTACATCTAGTGGGAGCTTCACATCCGAGCCTCTCGTTCAGGGGTGGTATTCGGCTCCACGGGACTTCTGAGCCAGAAGATGAAGTCCCATCCAGGCAGTTCGACGGTGCTGCTGCCCATCGCTCTCTGCCTCAGTAAGGACCTTGCTGTACTCTCCAGGAGTAGTGTGAGTGTGTTGTACATGTTTGTGTGCATTCAAGTCTTCTGTGAGAACTTTGTAAGTGTTGAGCGTGTTCGTGTCTGTCTCACTTTCCACGTGTGTCGACATCTGCAAATGCTGTTTCTTTATTCTGGACTCAGGCAGAAATTTCAGGTTTGTTAGAAACGGTCCAGACAAGTTAAGATGGCTTATAAGGGATGTTCCCTTCAGCTTGTTCTGAAATTGACGAGAAAGGTTTTACAAATGCACTTACCTTAATGAAATGCTCACTGTCCCCAGGCTGATTCTCTCACTCCCCCCTGTTTGTGTGCGTGTGCATGTGTATGTGTGTACATGCAGAAAGGTGTACAACATTTGTATTTGAGTGTGAACACTGATGTAATGAAACTAAGTAGATTTAGCTGAGTACAAATTGGAGGTGCTTTAGTTATTAGAGTCTTCTCTTTGTACGGTGTTATATTTCTGCTTCACCACATATATGTTATTTAACGTTTACTTTACCAGGAACATCCTTGAGATTAAAATCTTTTTTCAAGTACACCTGTCTATAAAAAAAAAAGGGGGGGGGGACACAATGCAACTGCACTCTTCATTTTAAGATTTTCTTTTTCTTCCGGGGAAACAAAATCCTTTAACTTTAGTCTGAAGAACTTTTTTCTTCACTACATTTATTTCATAGCTTCTGTGATTAAACAAATGAAGATCTATGCATGTAAAACACAAAGAACAAATAAAATACATTGCTTTATTAAAATCAAACCACTGTTCCCAGAAGTTCATACAAGTACAGCCGATTAATCACTTTTTTAATCACATTAATCACTTAATCACATTTTGTTAAAAAAATAATACTTTGATATTTGTTCAAACCACATGTGACTACATTTCTCACAGATTTTTACAAAAAAAAAAAAAAATTAATCAGTCAATGAAGATAAGAATCAGCAGATAGAGCCGTATTAGAAATAAATTATAAATAAACAATGGTTTCAAATGGAATCCAAATATTTCAGAAAGAGCTCAATTCACCCACTAAACCCCTGCTTTTACATTATTTCACTATGAAGTATCTTTACTTTTAATACTTGTTTGTCGTAATATGCACATTTTATTATATGTTATATTAAATATATTTATTATACAGTGCTTAACAAATTTATTAGACCGCCTGTCATAAAAACAAGAAAACATGAATGGTTTAGAAATCTGTGAAAAACTCATTTAAAGCTAAAAAGGATATTATCATTTATTAGGCAAATGACAAACTATATTTATGTTTTTATACTCAATTCTGAGCCAGCACACTGGACTTCACTGAGAAGTCCGAAATTAAACATTCAACCACTAAAACTAATTTTCTGTTCAGGAATGCGAGTAAATATCACTTCAGGTAAGGAGCTTGCACAGACTTTTAACTGTTACAGAAACATAAAAAATATTTTGGTAATTACCAGCACTTTTAATTTAGGGCAGCTGTGGCACAAACCTTATATTAGGTGGTGGTCTAATATTTGTTAAGTACTGTATATGATATTATTATTTTTGCATAAGTAAATTATGTAAATTCTGCTTCCACTTTGTATGACTTTCAAGGTGTTTTGGAGTTGGCTTTTTCACTGAGATTACTGCATAATGGTCCTGAACAATGACCACAAAGATGTTTCTGCAGAAAATTAAGACATCACAGTGAAGGCGACCTTTATCCTTTTGCATATATAAGACGCCATCCTTTTCCCCATTTAAAAGTTTTCTGACTTTTTTTCTCAGTTTGAATTCTTGAGCTATCACAAAGCAACATATTTCGTGAGGTCACAGTGTCCTTGACCTTTGAGTGCATAAATGTAATCAGTTCATCCCTGAGTTCAAGTGAACATTTGTGCAAAATATAAAGAAATTCCCTTGAGATACTGAGCTCATGAGAATATGTTCCAACAACCCAAAAATATAATGCATTCAGCCATGCCTGTCATTGGTGGTGAGGCGTAAAAGCACATTTTATGAATGAACCACATTTGTATAATAAACAATTAAATCTAAGTAGTTGCATGGAAAATTTGCAATAGGAATTCATTCTTTTTTTATTTGCAGACATTTTTATTATTATTGAAAAAAATATCAATGCTTGTGATGTATAAGATCAGTGTTCTTCACACCTTATGTAAGCAGTTTGATCAGAGTAAACAGTAGTACAGAATTTAAAAAAGGCAGAAATTAGATGAACAATTCACACACTGCACTGATGGCTGTCATTAAAGAATATTAAAGTTTCATTTGTCAGTCGCTATCTATCACTATTGGAAAAATCCATAAAAAATATCTAAGTTTGATGTGGAGGTTGTTCAGTGTGCTGGACAGAGCCCTGCGCTCACCCACATCCAACTCACTGGGGAGAGAGTATCCAAAATCCCATGGAAAGCCTGGAGCCACAAAAATGAAGGCTGTTTTAGCATCAGATTGATGTTTATGGTTTTAGACCCTGGAATAGCTCACCAAGGCTGCTGGCAACCGAATGTGTCCAAGGCCAACGACAAACTGAAATCAATCTACAGTACAGATTTACTCACGCCCACTCAGTGCTCCGGTCAGACCTTGTGTCTCAGCTTTTCAGGAAGGTTTCAGTGAAAACTCAAACTGCAGAGGGACATGTTATATCAGCTGATCGATGCAATCATACAGCTTATACGTGGCTTTATAGTCCTACATGGAATTTGGCTCTGAGGGTGTATAATCCCTCCAGATGAATGGAACACAACATATTTCTGTATCTGTTTGATCCATCTAAGCACCGGATGGATCATGCCTACAAACATACAAACACTGTCTTTAAATCCTCAGCAATCTAGTTGTTTTACTTTTCTCCCATCATAACATTTTAATTTATTAAACTGTTTATAGTCTCCTCATATACACAATTTCCTTTGCAAAAACTCCCCAGCAGAGGAATAAATTAGTGTTTCGTGTGTTTTTAGTGCTCAACTGGGAGAAAGGGCATTGAGCTTCTCACTGCTCTCATAATTAAAATGATAAAATTACCTCTTTGCACGGATCTCTTTGTTAAAAATGCTTCCCTCTCATCTCTCCCTCTCCACCAGGCTTGGTTCCCCTGTGTCTCGGAGCTGCAATCCCTGTTTCATGTGGATCCATCTACAAGCGTTTTGCTCAGTGTTTACTCACACTTGGGGACAGTTTGGTGGACACACAAAAAGACCAGAGCACGCAGGACATCGATGCAATCTGCAGGTGTGTGTGTGTTTAGGTGTGTGTGTTTAGGTGTGTGTGTTGGCCTGTTCAGTCACACCACGCTGATCTCCTTTCCTGAAAATGCTCTAATCATTTTTTATAACAGTGCCACAAGTAACGTCCCACTGGGCTTTGACCAAATCCTGTATATGAAAGATAGTCAGTGAGGTCCCACACTCATGTGGTAGCAACTTGTCAATCACATAACAAAGCAGACCCTGCTTTGTAGTCCTTTTTGAGTCTAATGGAGACAATAATTCACAAAATGATCATTAAGTTGTTTTTAATGAGACTTAAACTAATGATTGAAATAGTAAACACTTCAGAAAAGTGTTCACTGAAGTCATAGATCAAGAGAACTGAAGGGTCACTTTAAACTTTTACTGGGGCTCTGCAGACATGTGACCACTAAACACATTACGTTAACTTGTCTGCCATTTTGGATGAGTGACAATCAGCCACACAGGTCTAGAGATGGGTCTGTGACCATTTCCTGACTGGAGTTGGTGGCAGTCGCTGTGAAAATGATAAAATCCCAGTCACACAGGCACACAGACCAGTCTGTGACTCCCTGGTAACCACCCGCTGCTAGAGAAAAACCTGTTTTCCCCAACCCGCTGGCAAAAACCTCCTTACGATTGCTTTAGTCGCTAACATATTGCTGTGGTTGTAGTTTGAATGGAAGTGGACTTGTCTACAAACACTGCCCAGCTACTCCCCGAGTCGTAGTGAAACTACGAGAAGTGCAGCACAAACTGGAAATGGACACTGTTTGGTTTCAGAGTAAAAACTGCACCTTTTGAAACACACTGGCTGCAGCTCTAAGGCACAACGTTACAGTTAGAGAGTTTACAGACAAACATGAAGAACTACAGGCAACTGTGGCAATCTGCCAACAACCAGAACAATCACTTGGAGGTTTTTATTGTAGCACCTTCTTTGCAACCTATTGCATCCAGCGAGAACCAGCAGCCTCCAGGAACCACTACCAATCACATGGCGAATATGCATGCTTATTGAACACCCAGTGGTTGTAAAACATCCAATATGGTGGACAACTCTTGAGCAATGTGTGCCTCAGTACAATCTGACTTCTTTTTGCAACCAAAGGAGTCGTCTCCTTCTGGTTATTAGTAAGAATGCAGACTTCAGCCACTTTTTACATTGGCTTTACTTTTAGATTCAAAAGCGGCATGGTTTGTAGCTTGGCAATGTTCATCCATTACTCTTCAATTTACTTACTGAAATATTTAAACTCCTGGAGACACCCGTGATGCTCTGATGGTGACTCCAACTGACTTGGATTGCCTCTCTGTTTGTTTAGTACCACCATACGTTATCCTCGTCATAAACTTTGTAACCCTCTAATTTTTCTTGGAGAGCCAAAGCTCTAATTTGTTCCATCATACTTCGTTCTTCCCCAGCACTGTGTTGTGTTTAGTCATATATAGTGAATGGCAGCACAGTAAACTGAAAACTAATCAGGTGAAAGTGTAAAGGATGGCCTCAGATTCTTTAAGCTTGTTTATGTTTATTTTTTGCAGCATTATTTTTAAGTGATTAACACCATTTCAGATGCTGCAGGCAGCTGCATTTAGAAAGCACATCTTCTGTGTGGGCAGCACGGTGGTGCAGTGGTTAGCACTGCTGCCTCACAGTTGGAATACCATCTGGAAGGCCTGAGTTTGATTCCACCTTGGCCCGGGCCTCTCTGTGTGGAATTTGCATGTTCTCCCCGTGTCTGCGTTCCTCCGGGCACTCCGGTTTCCTCCCACAGTCCAAAGACATGCATTACTGGGGTTAGGTTAATTGGCCAATCTAAATTGCCCATAGGTGTGAATGAGAGCATGAACATGAATGTGAGTGCGAATGCTTGTCTGTGTCTCTGCGACAGACTGGTGACCTGTCTGGGTGTATCCTGCCTCTCGCCCTATGTCAGCTGGGATAGGCTCCAGCCCCCCGCAACCCTGAAAAGCGGAAGCAAATGGATGGATCTTCTGTCTGTGTGTGTGTGTGTGTGTTTTTTAAACCCACATAATCGAATAACATTTCACTGGCACTCTACCAATGTAGCTGCAGCATGCGTTACTATCACTGACCACTGGTGTTGTCTAATAATAATAATAGATAAAGGTTAAAGTGGACCTATTATGCATTTTCTCCCAATGTAGTGGTGGATGTTTATATTAAACATGGCAAAGTTTCAAATAATGAGCTCAGTGTATTCACAAGCAATCCCTGTGAGCCTAAAGTTTAGACTTCACGCTGCTCTAAACAGTTCAGACAGGTTTTCTTTTTGCTACTCTTTGCTCTATATGATATCCTAATGTGGTCATGTCAGGAACACAACTCTGGTTATGAGAACTTAATCTCCACCCACTGTTGTTCAAACCTTTTGTTTGCAAGGGACAACCAGTCACAAAAGAGTTGGCTTAAAGGGAGCTTAAAGGACAGTGGATGAATCATGCAACGCTACTCTGTTAGTGTCTAAGAATAAAAATATGAAGCTGGAAATGGACATAATAGATCGCCTTCAAATTAATATTGGAAAACAAGCAATTTAACCGTTTGGTGTCATGCATCGTTTTTGTTGCCCACTCTTAAATCTGTGACCCAAAAGTGATGTCAGAGGGTCCTGCAGGACACCAGTGAATAGGCACTGTAGAAATCTCATTACTTTAATATAGTGGGTTATTATTAATGTGCTGTGTTGCAGATACTAACTTCTCCTCCCGCCCTTGTTCCTTGAAGGTCTTGGAATGCATTTCACGTTTGTGCCAACTCAGCTCTGGCCGGCTGTCCTGGAGAAGCAGCAGCTGTCTGGGAGTCTCTAAGACAAGAGTCCAGGAAGACAGAGTTTTCTGGCAACCTCTACAACATGTGCGCCAGCCGCACAACACTCCCACCCAGCACCTTGCCTGCAGCTCAGAGCCCCCCCACATCTGACCAGACGAACCAGGAGACACTGAAAGGGCAAACACACAAGCACGGCCCCACCCTCATCACAGTGCTGCTCCCTGCATGCAGCATGCTGCTAGTTCTGCTCAGGAGTTAGTTAACCCATATTCTCCCTTCAGTTAGAGTGATGTAAGCTGGTCGTCACAGTTCTGCTGCCCCTACAATCCAAACAAACAAGGGTCCTTAAATAAGGATTGCTATAACTGGATCAGTTTGAAATGTTTGGTTCAGTGCACGAGTATGTTGACGCATTGAATAAATACTAATATGTTCAGATTGTTGTACGCCTTCTCTCAGAAAAATGCTGCTTACTTGAGCCGCATCATGTTTTCAATAACCGTAAGAGTCTAAGTGAGTTTGATTAAATTCACATGATGTAATATTTTTCATTCTGTTATAGAACAAACCATTAATGTAGGGATGAAGAAAAAGACCACCTCCTTAATGAAGTAACTTAGCAAAGAGAAACTCTGGTTATGAGCAAACATTTGTTTAAAAAAAAAAAAAGAATGTATATATTTATTTATTAACACTACTGTCATTCATCAGCAATGTCCCATGATTTGAGGACATGAGGACAAAGGAGATTTTGAGGGATGCTGTAATGCCAGGTGTTCAGATCTGCGTGCGACCTAATCAGGTGTGATCCAGAGGAGAGTATTATCGGCGCGGTGAGGGTGGGGGGCAAACAGTGTTTTTGTGCAGTAGGTTTAACTCGTCGCCCTGTTTGACTGCTTTAACGACATGAAGCCTGATTTATGGGAGGGCAGACTCTCTGATGTGCTGTTGCATGTTATCATTTGTGGAAACAGTTATTTCATGTGACTTTAGCCTATTTTAAAGATGCTGCTTTTTGCAGTTTGAACATAATAATATTTTGATGTGCCCCCCTGTGCGCACAGTGTGCACACATCGCCGTAAAATGCACAAACAATAAACATTTACTTGGACAACAATAAAGAACAAAGCACAACAAGCACATTAGTCAGTGGTGGACGTGGAAATTTCCCGAGTGTGTAATTTTTCCGTTTCTTTCACTGGTTTTCACATCACCGGTGTATTTACTGCATTATTTTGTAGTTTTGTATTATAGACTGGCACATGCAACTTTGTATCACTGTGATTTTTCACCCAATAACAATTTATATTAGAGGTATATACATGACACAATTCATTTGAATGATTCAAACTATTACTTTTCCTTAAATCAAATGTTATGAGTCAGATTTTGTGCACGTGTGTGTCTCTCTGTGTGTAATCTTAATACCCTTAAGCTGTTTCATAACAGCAGAGTCATGATTAATCTCATCTCTCTTTATTCACCTCAAAAGACTTAAAAAGAGTCTTAGTGCCCTGAGAGCAGATCAACACCGCAGGTGAGAAGTGAAAAATGAAGCAAGCCTTGAACATGATGTGAGCAGGTGTGAGGACTGAGGGGTCACAGGCTAACACATGGCTGCAGCAGACACTGAAACATCAGGTGGACCTCCTTAAATACCTCAACCGCCAGATTATCCAAAGCTCACACAGGTTTACTTGAACAGCGCTATTTCACAGTTTTACGCATATACAGCTCATTCCATTTGCAGTTCTCACTACAGATTTATCTGATTATAGTTTTGGGATGAAACCCATCAGACTGCCTGTCAAAAAGCATTTTGCTCTTCTAAAAATACATATATAAAAGCCAGATTAAATGCGACATGAAGACTAAATTTCAATAGAGCGGTCGGTGACTCTGCACTAAACACGGCAGGTCGCCACAGACAGAAAAGAATGGATGCAAAGCTGATTGAAGATCAGTCAGACATGTGAAATTTTTAGAGGTGTTACTTTAGTTTGAGTTGGAATCTAAAGCTTGTGTGTTTGTGAAAGAGCGCAAAACAGATAGAGAAAACAGTGTCTCTCCACCCTGTGCGCTGCCTGTTAAGGCCATTACACTGAAGGTAGAATCAACCTAGAAGGTGTTCAGTGAGCGAACAGATCTACACCTGTTTACATCTGTTTATAGATAAAGAGACTGGTTAGTTAAATATAAGTACAACAGACATGAGCAGCAATAAAACAGAAGAAGCATCTAGTTCTACTGGTCAAAGGTGACTGTTTACAGGTAGTTTCTGGTAGTAATTCTGATTTGTGGACTCAAAAGGCAGATGGCTCATGGTGTCATGTAGGTCATAGTAGTTTTAAGCACTTGAAGGCAATTGGATCTCTTTTCAGGTTCTTGAAATCCTGAAAAGCTTCTTCAGTTCTAACAGCTGGTGGGGAGTCCAGGGTATGTAACCTCACACGCCATGACACTAACAATTCACACCTCGAGTCACACTTCAGCTCATGTGACCCAGGATCACCTTCAAGGTGACAACGCTGCTACTCACAGAAAGGTATTTTCATCAGCATTAGCTCTTTTTA
>JAVDPK010000855.1:431136-466720 GCA_034780415.1 Cichlasoma orientale | reverse complement strand
TTTTTAGGGGGCCCCCCCCCCCCCCACAGTTTAAACCCTGTAAAGAAATCAAAACGTGGAGCTCTTTCCACAAACCTCTTCTATATCCAGTTCCACTTTGCTATCCAGTTCTTGGTCATGAATGGGCTCGAGCCTATCCCACCAAACATTGGGCGAGAGGCGTGGTAAATCCTGGACAGGTCACCAGTCTAGCCAATCAGGGCCAACATGCAAAGACAGACAAACATTCACGGTGACATTAACACCTAGGAGCAGTTTAGAATCACCAGTTAACCCGACTTGCATGTCTTTGGACTGTGGAGGAACCTGGAGAGAACCAAATTCAGGACCTTCTTGCTTTGAGGTGACAGTAGTAATCACTGGGCCACCTCTATGATAGAAATTGCCAGAATTACTCCATGACTATTGCATTTTGGGGCTGCTCTGATTAATGACGTATGGACCACTAAATTCTTTGTTTGATGGCCCATCTCTTTAGCAGAATTTTGTCATTTAATGTTGTGACGTCCCTAAAAAAACAGTTTCTTTAGCTTGAGTTTCTGTCCTTAAAGCATCCCGATGGACCTTCTCACTCTAATCTCTCTGTTGTGCTTGTGTCACTGGAGACAATCTAGATCACGGTGAGCTCTTTCCAAGGAGCCTCAAAGCCCTCAGTTACCCTGCCAAGCTATTAAAATGTTAACAGAATTCTTTTTTTTCATCCTCAACTGAGACATCATCCGCTTTTGAGTGATGCTCTGTAGCAGATGGTGTGTAGTATAAAACATGACAGGGATTATGAATACATGCTGTATTAGATTGTGCTATCCAATCCATATGGCCGGGGTTTTATTTTACCAGGATGTAAACACTTTAAACTTGTAAGCTGCACTAAGCACCAACATTTCTTGTATGATTCATCTACATTATACATTAAATATGAAATATATAACAATAAAAAAATTAAGTATTATTCTCATGTAATTTCTCTGTTTTTTGAGGAATGAGTGTGTATTTTCTGGATGTTTTTCCTTATCTGAAATGACAGACTATAAACTAAAGTTGCATTTTGTGATACAAACAACACAAACTCACATCTCTGAGGTATGTTTGTTATTATGTTACATTTTTGTCTGTAGTCCTTTGTCCCTTTCCTCTTTGGGACATGTTTTTACTTAATACAGTGAGGAACATTAAGGCATGTAGACAGGAGTCAGCTGAAATCACCACTGAACTCTTTGTGGAAACAGGAACACTCACAGGCCACTTTGTTAGGCACACCTGTTCAACTGCTCACCAACACAAATAGCTAATCAGCCAATTACATGGCAGCAACTCTGCATTTAAGCACATAGACATGGTCCAGATGACCTGCTAAAGTTCAAATTTGAGAGTTCAGAATGAGGAAGAATGGGAAAACTTTGTTTTTTAAACATTATTTTTGGATTTTCTTAAAATGGCCTAACAAAGTCATCGGTACTTCGCCTACTTAAGTGTTTTGCTTTTGGGTCGTCTCTCCTGCAAATTATGATGACTCAGTCCTTGGAGTAAAAGGGGAGTCATCAAAAAATTTCTTTAACCCTAACATGTTTGCAAGCCGGGTAAAATGGCACACAAAAAACTTCAAAAGCACACATATGAGTATCAGACTGTGCCTGAATTGGGACAATTTATTATGTAAAGAAACAAGAGAAACCCTGGAGAAACCCAAAAATACTTTCAAAATACTTTTTAAACTTGCCTGACTACTTAGCTGGGCTTCTGCAGCTGCAAGCATGTACATTAGAGACAGTCGTGAAGGGATGGAAGAGTGGACCAGAAGTAAACACGCTCACCTTACTGTCAAATTTATCACCTCAGAGTGAAATTTTTAATAGTCAAAAAGTCCAATTAGACCACGTTAGTCGTGTGTGCGCGGGAGTGTAGGTCTATATATTGGCACAGTTTACAACTCACCAGCTTTAGACTATGTCTGGAGAAACAGAGCGAGCCAAATACCTGAACTAAAAGTTACCGGGTGCACAACGGCTGAAACAAGAATCTTCTGGTGTTACTGTGAGTCTGGGAGCTGGTCTGGGATCATGGAGGAGCTCGCCCGGGAGAGCATCAGCCTGCTGGCCCGATCTGCATCTCACGCGGACCCCCCGCGGCTTGGCTCGCTTGGTGCAGTATTCATCATGCTGAAGTCTGCTCTGGGAGCCGGACTGCTCAACTTCCCCTGGGCCTTTCAGAAGGCGGGGGGAGTGACCACTGCCATCAGTGTGGAGCTGGTGAGTACAGGATCTAACACACTGCAGCTGCAGTTAGTATTGTTTACAAAAAGTGACCTAAAATGCACTAAAATAATAATTTAAGTTCACATTCACTAATTTTATAGGTCTATAAATATGACTTCTGCACTTACGCGGTTACTTTGGCTGTTGGCCCGCAACCTGTAGATGTTCAATATAGACTCACGATTCCTCTCTCTCTCTCTCTCTCCTCGGTGTGAAAGAGGCGCATATTTTTAACATGTGTGCTCTAATGAAGCTTCCACTTTAGGTGAGGATCTGAACTTTCAGTGCACTCCATCTGACTGCTGCAAAAACTTGTTTGTTTGTGTGTGTGTGTATGCTTTCCAAGAATGGGCCAGGACTCAGAGCTTGACTTCCCTGTCTTACGTGTTTTTATACTGGATAACAGCAGTTGTAATACTTACTCTGGTTACAGTAGGATCTCAGTGGAAAATAGTAGAACCAGCTGTATGACAACAGGAGAGTATTTGTTGGACAACATGACTTGCACACAGATGTCCTTTGCCTATAGCATTAAATATGTCGAGCTGTCCTGGTCATGATCCTGGAGTTTGGACCCAGGATTTAGTTTACGTGCCTCAGTTTATGATATTCTTTATTTTTTAGTCATGGTTAGGGTTTATAGTCCTGTGTTTCCTTTGTCATCGTCAGCTTGTCATCCCCATGTGTTTCCAGCCTGTTTAGAGTCAGTTTACATTTTTCCTGCTAGACTTTTTATTTAAAATTCCCCTCATGGATTAATGGAATTTGTGTTTTGGGCTTTTCTTTGCCTTTAATAAAGGCAGTTTTCTGTTTTACATCTGCCTGCTTAAGTGGAGGTGGTTTGCTCATCCTGCATTTTTGTCCTAAAACCTCCATTTAATGACAGCACTATCAGAAAGCTTCAGAAAAAAAATGTGATCTTGAAGAATCAGTTGAATAATTAAGTTTATAAGTGAATAAGTGAGTTTATTGTCCTAATGATTCTGATGTTTTGATGATTTGCTGTGTACTTGATTGATGTTTTAATGCTTTTAATGATTTTACTGCACTTTTGTTTGATTATCTTATGATGTAAAGCACTTTGAATTGCCTTGCCGCTGAAATGTCCTATCCAAATAAATTTTTACTTACTTACTTACTAATATTTTTAAATGGAACTGTTTATTTTTTTGGCAAAAATTTGCTGGTTCCAGCTTTGTAAATGTTCATATTTGTGTGTTTCCTTTAACGTCTGTTTTATTAACCTGTGTGTTTTGGCGTTCAGTATTATTGGGTTCAGAACCAGTATTTTAAATAATAAGCTTTGGGATATTTTTCTTTGCATGTTTAGATTAGCTTTGACCTCTCTGATGCCCCCTCAGGTTTCTCTGGTATTCCTCATCAGTGGTCTGGTGGTCCTCGGCTATGCGTCATCTGTCAGCAGACAGAAGACGTATCAGGACGTGGTGAGAGAGGTGTGTGGGCAAGCTGTGGGGAAACTCTGTGAAGTCTGTTTCTGCTTCAACCTCTTCATGATAAGTGTTGCCTTCCTGGTGGTGGTGCAGGACCAGCTGGAGAAGTGTGAGTGAGACTTGCACCTTCCTCTTTTATTAAGGCCTCTCAACATCAGTGTGAGGAATAATGGGTTTATCTATGGTATTAATGGAATGGAACACAAAAAGGGAATGCATATTGTTTTGCACCTTGCTTACAATAACTTCTTTATATAATAAAAAGTATGACAATCTCTGTTGCAGTATTTCTGGCTCTGGCATAACTTGGTGTCAGATAGAGATATTTTGTGATTGTCAACCATATTACAAAATCAACAGCCCCCCCCCCCCCCCACCCACACACACAATATCAAGACAGAGGACACTCACATCAGTCTAAAAGTGTGTAACAGGTATTACCAGGCACCACTTGATTACAAGGAAAAAATTTAAACCATAGTGCAGTGAGCAGATCCAGGATAGACTCTCTCAGTTGGCTTGGGACCACCTTGGTGGCCCCCTAGAAGAGGTCTGGGTATCTCTGCGTAGACTTCCACCCCTGCAACCTGGGCCAGTGGCAGAAAAGGGATGCATGGATGGATGGATCTCACTCGTTCATTAACAATCTTGATGTGACAGTGAAGTCTTGTTTCAGCTCATGCTTTGCAGACTTTTCCATATTATTCCAAAATCTGTGTGCACATTGACTCTACATCGCCATGAAAAATTACTCTTTGCATGTCTGTGTTCTTGTACAGCAGGGAGAGATAAAACCAAATAAAGTTCACTTATAGAAATCTGCTTATAATTTACTATCCACATATTAATAAACTGATGCATTTGTAGACCATGAGCAGAACATTTGGTTAACAGGGTGTTGGAGTTCCAGTTAGAAACACATGATTGTGCACCAGGCTCCCATCACAATCATTATTTTGTTGGTAACAACAGCATCCTATCAGCGACTCTGCCGACTCAGCCTCTGGTCATAAGGCTCAAATTTTCAGGGCTTTCTGGGGATAGCAGGTTAAGGATCCCCGATTAGATCAGAAACTCCAAAATTATTAATTAAACTTTTAACACTTTTAATGCCACCCCTACTATTTCCACAGCAAGTAATTGTTTTGGACTGCAGATGAAAGAAAGAAGGCTACTAAAAATTATGTTTTCACACCACTTTCCATGTTATTTGACATCGTCGTGTTATCAAGGTAACTGACTGAGTTTGCGATCAGTTTAGCAGCCATTCCCCATATCAAAAAATGTAATCTCTTCCAGGCCACAAATCACCTGCTCTTTCATTTTTATTCTAGCTTGTATTATGTAAACACGTGACTGGGAGCAGCGTTTTCATTTTTCCTGCGGCATTTTGTCCATCTGAAACCTTTCAAATCCCTTTTAGTGTTTTTGTTACTGTTTCAAACAGACCATTTGATTGGATTTACAAACACACTCCATCCCCCAAACTCCACCCGATACAGATGACTGAGAAATGGATGAAACACATTCACAGGAAGCCTCCTGTTTCTGTCTGTTCATCCAGAAATTTTAAAAACCTTTAAAAAAAATCAAACCATGAAGCAAAATGTACAGTGTGTGAATTGTTTGTGAGTCAGCCTTATGGGATTTGATAGGTCTTATTCTCTTTTGCCCTGCTCACTGATGCTTTGATTGTTCAGCAGGTAAATAATTACTTTGACTCTGATTTTTGTTCTCCAGTGTGTACTTCTCTCTATGAGACAGCAACTGGCTTGAGCGAAGAAGGAATGCCCTACCACTGGTACACAGACCAGCGATTTGCCCTCTTCATCACGTGCCTCGTAATCATCCTACCACTGTCCATCCCAAAAGAAATCGGTATCCAGAAATACACAAGGTACACAGCACTTACCTGTGGTCTGACTCACACCCAGCCGAGTATAAATGTTTACGCGGCTTCACTGTTTCTCTTCGTGTCAGCGTGTTGGGGACGTTGGCCGCTACATATCTGTGTGTGGTGGTGATAGTAAAATATTACCTGATGGACAGCCACGCAGTCATAACTCCAGAGAACAGCCAAAGGTCAGTAACTCTGAATGCATTCATATATTTATGATTAGTTCTTGGCATGTTCAGCGCACCTCAGCAAACATGTAAATGTATTTTTCAGCTTGAGTTCATGGGCATCAATGTTCAGTGTCGTACCGACCATTTGCTTTGGCTTTCAGGTAGGATTGTTTTTGGATACTTTTAACGGTTCACTTCCTAATGTTCCCTTCAGTGGGCAATCTGGGGGCATGGAAAGACCTGGGTAACAGAAAACAGCTGAAACTAATCAGACAGACAGGGGAAGTAAAAATGACTGTCAAAACACCTAACGGAGACCAAAAATTGGCATGATACAGGAAGACACTAGAAAGGCTACTAAAACATCAAGGGTTAAAAACAGAAATGATACTAAATACCAGCAGAAATAGTAAGAACTGAAGAGCAAACATGGAGGCATTACTAACACAGGAAGAAAGGCCTGAAAGTGATAAACTCGAAAGAACTCGAAATAACCAAAAAAACTAAACTCAGGACCATGACACTTTCAGTTTTTATAAATCTTCTAATTTCACAGTAAATAAAGAAATCAGACTTCACTAAGTGTGACACACTCCTGTTTACCTGCTCAAACAATTAGCTTCATTATCAAAAAATATTCTGAGATAAAACAAACCCCTCTCCAATAGGGACATCTGTATTAAGTGTACTAGGATGAACTCAGTGTTCAGCATCATAAAAATGCAGCCTGGAATGTGTTTAAATCTGAAGCTAAAACAACCACAAACCCAAATATTCTCACTGTGCGCTTGTGTGTGTTTGTAGTGCCACGAAGCCTGCATAGCGATCTACAGCAGCATGGAGAACCAGAAGATCTCTCACTGGGCGGTCATCTCTGTGCTCTCCATGTTTTTCTGCTTGCTCATGTACACTCTAACAGGTGAGCCCACTCCTAACACATCAGCCGTGGTGCACTATGTGCTTACCTGAAGGCCACCAATCACACCCACTCGCTTCCTCTCCAGGTGTGTACGGCTTCTTGACGTTTGGACAAGACGTCGACTCAGACATCTTGATGTCATATGCAGGAAATGATGTGGTCATGATAATTTCCAGACTACTTTTTGGAATCTCAATTATCACCATCTATCCGATCATTCTTCTTCTGGGGAGGTGAGTCTCACCAGAGTGGAGTTGTTTTGTATTTTGTGACTCTGAGTGTGCTCGCTGCCACATCGCGCCTCTCTGTGTGGAACAGATCAGTCATCCTGAACCTGATGTTACGAGTTCGCAGACATTACCAGGGAATTGTTACTCACTCGTTTGAGAGTCGCTGCAGAGTTGCTCTCACTGTGGTCTGGATCACCTTCACACTTCTCATTGCCATGTTTGTACCCGACATGAGTGACATCATCAGTGTCATCGGAGGAATCAGCGCCTTCTTCATCTTCATCTTTCCTGGTAGGAACAAGCTTCACTTTAATGCGTGTCTCTATATTTGTAAAGGAAGAATTACATACGTATAGGTTTAGCTCACAGCTGTGCTGTTTCATTATTAGCTTGAACAACATTTTCCTTGAAGCAATTAATCATTTGGTCTCTGGAATGTAAGGAAATAGAAAAAGGTGTCCCTCACCATCATTTAATGTCTTATTGTTGTATTTTCACAGCTAAAACTCACTGATTATCTGAATACAAAATAATTTTCTGTCCATTAACTGATTATTTAATTTTTCTATCAAGTGGAAACCTTGTGCACTTGCTCTAATATGCACCTACAGCTGGCTTCAATAGCAAATCACTCCCCATAGACTCTAATATTAAAATGGCCAACACTGAAGCGTTAATAAACATTTTTACACCCTGAAACCAAAAAAATTATTTGTCTTCTATGGACAGTTGTACTGCTTTGACTGACAGATGTTCCAGAAGAGGCGGCTGTACATGAATGCTGTCTGCAGAAAATCACCTTCACTAACTGGAGTCACTGAACTGGACCTATTGATCATGTTGTTGGTGTCATTTAGAGCATTTTTAATACTTTGCTGATTGATACCCATCCAAAAAGTCTGAGCTTCACTTTTTGTCAATAAAATATTTATTTATATGTAGCATACAGCAATAATTTATGGAAGCTTGTTTCTGCCGCTGTCTGTCTTACTGTGTTAGCCCTGTGACAGGCTCACGACCTGTCCAGGGTGTACCCTGCCTCTCGCCCTATGACAGCTGGAATACGCTCCATTTAGTTTTTTACATGTGGTGTATCTAGCAGAAGTTTGTCTTTGTACAATCTGTTTCATTTTAAACTGCTTTGAAGCCTAACATTGACGCAAGCACATACAGTTGTGTTGAATGATTTAGCAAATAATGGAGTTGTTTCGGTGTGTGACCCCACAAGTATTGCACATTGACATCCCTGTGACCTCTATGGCTACATTTCCCACTCCGCCAAGCATGTTTTTGGTTAACTTGGGATTTGAAATTGGTGTGGTGTTAAATAAAGGTAGATAAAACACTTAAGTACACAGAATAAAAGCTGTGTGAAATGTTAAAGGACTATTTAGGAGCTACAGAAATTCCAGTGCATCTTATTTCATTCGCACGTGACTCTGGATGGATACGTGCTTCGTAGTAACCCAGGCACTTTCATGTGTGGTGTGTTTTTGTGTTGCAGGTCTTTGCTTAGTGTTCACCATGCAAACTGAAAACATCTCTTCAAGAGTCAGGTGAGCAGACATTAAAGTGTCATATGATTGGGAAGTTTATAGTTCATTCATTATTCTAATTTATTCAGCTAGTATCTCTATTTTGGAGAAAATAGAGACAATGCACAACTAATACATTTCCTGTAGTTTTGGAATAACTGTAACCTGGGTCAGCCAAACGTGCTTGAAATACAAAAGTTTCCTTTCTTGGAAATTTTTCAATTTTTCAATTTTTAATTTTTCATTTGTCTTTTTTCATGAGCGTACTCTAAAAATTGCTCTTAGAGTGCCTCTCTGGGCTTCTGAATTATTGTTTTAAGAAGATTTGCATTGTTTGTTTGTTTTGTTTTATTGTTGTTGCTGCTCAGGGTTCATCTGCACTTGATCTGTCACATGATGCCCCTGATGACCTGATTTTATTTTTATGATTGCAGGGTGATTTTAACAGCCTGGGGAGTCATAACAATTGTAGTCGGAGCCTTCATCTTCGGACAGAGCACGACCCTCGCTGTGATGGAGGTTTTCCGCAAATTCTAAACCTCACTGTCGATCTAGAGAAGCTCTTTTTTGTTTTCCTCAGGGAGCTGAATATAAAATTTCAAAAGGAGGTTTTTAGTTGTATTTTTAGTTGTATTTAGTCTGTCTGAGCCCTCTATATCTGTTAAGCACTGCCAGGGGGCAGCATTGCACCATTTAGTAAATGCATTTATCTGTATATTTTTCATTCATGTACTGTATATGTTATGTGGAACTGCACACAGACAGCACAGATAAGATGAAGCTGTTTTTCTTATCATGCTTATTCTGGCCACAGCGATAGTGTTGACATGATAATGGCTTGTCTAAGCGCTGAGCTTTTTTAATATAAACACATGGATTCATTGTCCCTGAAATGCATTTTTACATTTACAGGGTGATAAACTGCCTAAAGACTTTTTTTTTCTTTTAACTGATTGTTTCTTATCTTTTCCCCGCATTTCTAAACCTCACACGGCCTTAATCCCAGCAGTGATAGAAATCTGCTGCTTTCACTGAGCACAGAGTGATGGCTGAGGTGTGTTGAATATAGCTGTTTATTGTTTATTGACTTCAAACTTAAAGGAGTAATGGCACGCTGCCTGAAAGCATGCACATGCTCGCACACGTGTGCCAGCGCATGAGTTACACTACTAATAGTTTACACTAAATCTAAAAATTGGGTGCTTTATCTGTGTCTGGAGGAATCTGATTTAAAGGAAAACAAGCCATGCTAACTCTGCAGAAATCCAGCACTTATCTGTCTGAACATACACCATTTAAATCGCTTTCAATCAAAATAAATGAATCTAGAAAAACACAGCAGTTCCTCAACATTATGCAATAGGTGCTTTTTACTGATGTCCTTAAGGGGAAACCTCAAACTGCGATGCTTGTGTTTAGCCCATAGGATTATATTTCATAATGCTTACTGTTTTCACCACTTTAGCGAATTAGCATGCTAACATTTACTAATATTCACTGAATAGAAATAACAGCTGATTGGTTTACCTGTTTGGTCAAAGGACTGGACACACTGATATTCATGACACTTAAATAAATCACCACAAATCAACCAAAGAAAACTCACTCACAGCTTGCCAGCACTGCGCTGGAAGTAGTTTTGCCTTAAAAAAGTGCTCTAAAGCTTTGTGACACAGATTCAACACTTTGCTCTAAACATTCCTCAGAGTTTTTGGTTCATATTGACATGATAGCATCATTGTCTGTAAACCCTAGAGATGGTTGTGTGTGAAAATCCCAGTGGATCAGCAGTTTCTCACTTAAATCCCCTTTCTTCCTCATTCTGATGCTCAGTTTGAACTTCAGCAGCAACTGTGTCAACGTGCCTAAATGCACTGAGTTGCTGCCATGTGATTGGCTGATGAGACATTTGCATTAATGAGCAGTTGAGCTGGTGTAACTAATGAAGTGTCCGGTGAGTGTACTGTGCAATAAATAAATAAATAAATAATTATTTTACAAAGCTTCGTGGAAGCTCAGCTCAGTGGTCTGACCTAACTTCCTCTAACCCCCAACACCAAACACAGTCTAGTATCAGATTGACGCTAATAACCACGACATTTTTCTAGATAAGTGAAAATGACCCGCTGGAGGCGCTAAATAAAATGTCAGGATTTCACCAAAGTCATTAGGATTATTTGGGTACCATGACAGTGAAACCCATCTGATGAAGGTGGTGGACTGATTGAGTGACCATCAGACTGACATTTCTGTCTCTAGTGTGACGCTGCTAGCGCAGTTAAAATCATCACTTACTCTTTACATGAGATTATCTTTCCATTTTCCTCGGCCAGCCCTCATTACTATGTTGTCCCCTGAAGCTTCTCTCTTACTGAAAGATTGCTTGTAAGCTTCTGGCAGCGTTAATTAATTAAATGGCAATTTGTGGGCGACGTCCCTTTTAAACGTTTAATTCTTCCTGATAAAGAGTGTCAGCAAATGAATGAGGATGGCTGGATGCATATTATTTCTGTGTGTGTGTGTGTGTGTGTGTGTGTGTGTGTGTGTGTCTGGTCCCTCATTGTCACACTGATTGAAATCTTCATTTCTTTTGTTCAGAATTAAAAGATTTAGCTCCTGTTCAATTTGCAGATGTCTGTTTTCTCTCTCTGTCACGTTTACCGTTTGGACTGCATGTGTATGACAGTATATTGTATGTATAACATGGCTGAGTACTGTACATAGACAGTATGTGTATGACTTTTTTTTTTTTTAATGCACGGGGGGTTTATTGCTGGCAGGCTGATCATCACAGTGGAGAGAACATGTTTCCATCATTCTGCTGCTCGGTCTTTATTGAAGTGGTGACAGCAGATTTTTTGACCTCCAGGCTGAACTCTGTGGTGTAATCGCTGCAGTGACAGTGAGCTCAGGTGAAGGAGAAGCCACTGTCACCTTGTGTGTGCATCAGATCAGGATAACATTGCATCCCATTTGTGATGCAAAAAGTGCACTGATGTCCTTCTTTCTCGCTAAAGCGTTTAAATATAAATACTTAAGAGTGCATCTACTTTAACTCATAAGTTATTATTTTAGAGACAGTATATATTATGTGACTAAGCTACACTGATCAGTTTCTCCATTAAAGCCATGTGCTTAGTATTGTGTGGGTCCCTCTACAAGCAAAGTGACTCCAGCCTGTGGGGATGTTCTGTGGAGTTTAGGGGCTTGTTGCAGCTCATCAGTGTAAGATTCCTGTTGTAAGAGATAAAAAAAAGAAAGAAAGAAAAAGGAGCTGAAAATGCAGGTAGATGTTGATCCAGCAGAGCATTATTGTCAGCCACACCTCGGCTATGACCTGGTGACCAGCAGCATATTTGTCAAAACTTGTTCACAGCGCCAGTTCATTCCATTTTTGTTTAAATCATGCACACTTGAAGTGAACTGAAAATGAACAGAGAAATTACAAAGTCGCCCTGTCTGGAAGCGTACACCCTGAATGTCACAGTTTGGCTTTACAGTGACAAACCCTTGTTAGTTTTTTGGTCCATGGGACAATTTAAAAGGACAAAGTCAGTGGATGAGCAAAGGTTTTTGTTTTGGTAGAGTCAGAAATGCAGCTCTTGTTTTCTTTTTCTTCCTGTAGTTTCTCTAAGCATTGCATGGTCTGACCTTGAGGTGAATTTGCTGAGACATCCAACACACACCTGAATGCTCCAGACCAGCAAACATCTGAAATTTCCACATTTACAGAGGTGCTCAAATCTTGCTGATGGTCACTTAATCAAGTATATTTGATTATCAGCACCTGGCTCCTACTTACCCTCCTAATTGCACATGTGAAAAACTAAGTACACCAAGAAACTAAGAATTTCTTCACATGACTGTATGTTGATGCATTTGATTTCATTTGATGAGATTTACTTTTCCCTTAAAGCCCCATTTATATTTACCCCCCACCCCCATTTAATATTAGAATATTCTGACACCTCTGTTTGAGAGCCAGTTCAGTATATTGATAAAATCCCACTGGATTAAACCATATGATAAGAAAGAAAAAACGAACTCAGTTTTCTTCACACTTTTAGAAATAATCTTTAAATCATGTCTGAATTCAGACTATTAATTATCATAATGCTTGCCTGCATCTCAAAATAAGCCTTTCATTCTCCCCATCCTCCTCAAACACCTTCTCTGATTTCCTTCATCTGAAAAGGTTTGACAGACTGCACTGTATCTGTACAGGTGAGAAGATTAGGATGTAAACAGATAATTCTACAATGCACATATTAATATTAGAGCAGGCGTCACTGTTACTGCACCAAATTGGATGACAAAATGTTGGTGCCCACTATTTTTGGAAAAGCTAATTGCACTTGGATATCCCAAAGGCCCATTATTTATGAATGAGACTTCTTCTGTGAGCGCCCTGTTTTTAGTCACATATTTCTTACTAAAGCCTAAATTAACTTTGCGTGCGCAGTATATGACACGTGTGAGGAGACTGTAAAGAAGAGAGAAAAGCGAGGACAAGCAATCAGAGGCACAAACAGAAAAGTCCGTGCAAACGCAGCATTAAAACACAATATTTCAAAATTCTGTTTTTATCAGCTTACACTCCAGAGAGCTCTAATAGTTATGTAACACGATGACACAGATCAGGTCACTGTGAATAATTTGGCTGAAAAGAGGCACAGACAAGCAAATCAAAATCCAACAAGTTCATTCATCGGTCAGAGATTCTGATTTCACCAGTCATCCTCTTATCCCGGTGCATAAACGGAATATTTCATGACAAATATTGAAACTGGTATCATCTAGATATAACAAATAATAAATCATGCTGGATATCTATACTGATAAGGACTGGTTAATGTGTTAGGAACGAAAGGATGCCATGTGGTTTGATGGAAATGAAAATGATCAAACTACAGAGGGCTGAATTCAAAGACACCCCAAAAATCAAGGTGAAAAAATGTCGGGGCGTGCTACCAATGAGATGATGGAGGGTGTCCTAAGGGATCTCCTCCTAGAAATGGACGAGGGCATCACTGAGGACAGTCTGAGGTGAAACCTGGATGCGTCGGATGGACTGAAACATAATGTCCCAGAGGTGTTCTATTGGATTTAGGTCAGGTGAGTGTGGGGGCCAGTCAATGGCATCAATTCCTTCATCCTCCAGGAACTGCTTGCATAGTATCGGCACATGAGGCCGGGCATTGCCGTGCTCCAGGAGGAACCCAGGATGCACTGCTAAAGTGGCACAGTGTCAGTTTTGTGACTGAAAGTTGCGGACAGGAGTATTTCTGCACCTGCCTTATGGCATATGTATTTGTAAGAGTTTATCTTTCAGAAGGAGAATATTTAAATGAGTCACGCTAATGTGAATTACAAAGTCTGTGGGACACAATTTACTGCAAATTGCATGAAATCTAAGGCCCACCAAAAATATTTTTAAAAAAGGAGGAGGGGGAGATGTTATCAGAACAAGTGCGTAATAGAACCTTTGCATGGATTGCTCAAAGTTGCAAGCACAGTACCAAAACTATACTAAAACTCTTCACTCATGCTGAGTGTTTAGAGGTCAGCTCCTCAGTATGCTGGTGTTTTAATGGCACAGAGCAGAAATGAACTGAACTGAGCTGTCTTTTCCCCAGCAGTGTGCAAACCGACAACACAGTGAAATGTCTGTGAAAAGGCAGCTAATAATCAATCAGTGTTAGTGTGTTAGATGAATGAATGTTGCCATGTGCTATCTAAACAAACAAACAGTTCTGGTGGACATTCACTACTTAACTGAGTTCAACTGGAGATGTGGCCACCAAGGGGCATCAATCAGAATGCACAGTCCAGAATATTCCTCACTGGAGATTTATTGCAGAATTAATAGAATATTTATTTGCTACACTAACAAAACAAACAAGCAAATTACGCAGATGGTACAGTAACATAGTAACTGGGATGGCTCGTGATCTGATGGTAAATAATATTTTGTGTTCTTATGCACATCGTACAGGTCAGCTGTTCCACACAGATTTCAGTGTGCAGCTCTCCCCTGGAGAAATCCTGCACTCCACCTGAGTCTTAATCCTCAGAACCCTTCCCACAGTTTTTCTATCAGAAGAGTCATCCCCAGAGGCGGCCCTGGTTATCCCTTAAATCAAAAGCATATTGATTCTCCTTCAGCCTCCTCTCATTTATCTCGGTTGCATCACTGTTTTCAGAGAGAAACACATGCATAAAACCTGAGCTTACATTCTATTATTTTTGGCCTTATGATATTTGAGCCAGTAATCTGCACTGCTCTTGGCAGAATGCTGGTTATTACTGCAGAGAACTGGCTGCATCTTTTAAAACACATTATAGTGCATTGTTAGTAGCTCACAATAACTGGCCAAATTGATATAGGTGTTTGACTCTACTTTGCCAACACTGTAGATTGGTTTAGGCAGATATTTCAATTTGGCTAGAATATGACTTAGGCAATTATGCTCTGAGGCTAACCTTATACACTTTTATCAGTTAATATAGCTCAATCTTTAGAGAGCTTATATAAATCGATGTTCTTTGTGCAAGGTAACAACAAGAAGCAGTTTTTATTTTAGCAGTGTAATGTTCAGGGTTCAGCTGTGCGTTTAACAGGCTGTTGTTAAAAACTCTAAACATGCAGTTACATTTAACATGTGTATGATCTGCACCACTTTATTACTTTGTTTTCACGAATGGACGGATGGTGCTTTGCAATAAATTATGGGACAGCATTTTCTCCTCTCTTTTTTATAAAGGATGGTCCTATGCTAAAGGAGGCATCAAAGGAAACACTGAAGCTCTTTTACTTGGTATTTGGAGAACTGGAACAGTTCTTATTATGGCCGTCACATATGTCCAGGTCACTTCATTTAGTAACCTTCCGAAGAAAAGTAGACTATTGGAACTGGAACCTTCTCCATACACTTGAGACTGTGCTAGGAGACACAGCAAACCTGACAATGGCACATACTGATATTAAATCCTGAAGGAGTTGAACTGCCTGTGCAACCTCTGTGGGGTCCAGGTATCACCTCATGCTATCAGTAGTGACACTGACCCTGGACAAATGCAAAACAAGTGAAAAAACAGTCAGAAAAGATGAGGAGGGAAAAGTGTTAGTGTTCTCCACCTGTAAAACCATTCCTGTTTTGAGGGTTGTCTCACTGTTGCCCCTCTAGTGCACTTGTTAATTTCATTAACACTAAAGCAGCTGTAACTGATTAACAACCCCCTCTGCTACTTAACTGAGCAGATCAATAGCCCAGATGTTTACTGACTTGATGCTGTACTTTGATTAAAAAATGTTCCTTTCATTTTTTTGAGCAGTGTGTACTGTATGTCATAAGTCCTTCTCCCTCTCTTTCTCCTCCTCTGGTTTTCTATCTTTTCCTCGCTCTATTTTGTGTGTGTGTTGCACTTACATCTTAGGCTAGGTCCACCTGTTCATTACTTCCACTCTCCAGCTTTTCATTTACTGCTTACCTGTGTTTAAGTCTTGAGGAAACTGGAATCTGGCTGTGTGAAAAAAGAAAGGATAAGGGAGGGAATTACCTGAACCTGATTTTGGCTTTATCTACCTGACTTTGAATTGCACAACGTGATTGCTACCACCTGGAATTGATTGCAACCTTTCACACCTTAACAATCTATTAAAATTTGGTATCAAAGTGTTCACTGCCCATCAGCTCTGTTGATTCAGAAAACAGTATTTTTCTGTATCCAAAGTAATTTTTTAAATTCGGACCAAGTTATAGATTTACTCCAAATTCAACCATAACTCTTCATCTTTCCAAACCACAAGGAGAAACTAGCTGAAAATAATGTGATAGTTGATGTCTACAGTTTTACATTTGAATAGAAAATTAGCAAACATATTTAATATATGATATATGATGTACATAGATATGTTTATATAGCTTGCATTCATATCTTTATATATTATATAATAATTCTTTTTGTCTGATGTTTGTGGACAAAAATATAAAAAACAAATTTATGCGGCATACTCCTTTAAGATAGCCACGGCCACTCGACTATACGCATGCGCAGCGTTGTAATCATGTGAACGGGAGGTTTCGTTTCCTATCGGCAGCAGCAGCTTTTGGGTGAGTTTTTGCTCGGTGTTTTCCGCTCGTTTCGTTCCTTGCCTGCTGACGGTAGCAGTGTAGAAACACCTTTCTTTCACCCTCAAAGACTGCGAGGCTCGAACATGCTGTGAGGGAAAATTCAGGCTCTTGGGTTTTCAAGGAGACACATCCGGCCTCTCTTCCGCTCCATAGGAAGAGTCCCATTTAGCAAACAGCGTTTATCACGCAGCAGTCTGTTCACTGCACACACACCCTGAAACACACCGCTACATTAGACTGTTTTCCTTCACACGGCCTCGAAGGTTTATTCACACACTCTCTAATCCCAGTGCTGGCAGAATTTCTCATTTCAAGGGCCGTGTTGTTATTAAAATGTTTGCACCGTCACTCAAGCAAGACAATAAAACTATTATTTCCGTTGCTAGTTTAACTATTCAAAGTTGCAATTATTTTATTGCTATTATTTATATATTAAACTAAACACAAATGGGATTTGTTCTGCTTCCTTTAGTTCGGTTGCTGAGAGCTTTTTTAATTTTTTAGATAATAAATCCTCAAGGTGGCATCCTATAACTGCTTACCTGTGATTAATAGACAACGTTCTCTTCAGCTTTTTTGCATATATATTTTCTTAAAGTAAAGCCTTTGATGCTATAGACACTTATTTGGCACATCACAAATATACACCAGGCAGCCACTGTTTAGGTACACCTTGTTTGTACCGGGTTCGTCCCCCATGGTTTCTTCATGGCACAGATTCAACACTTTGCTGTAAACATTCCTCAGAGATTTTGGTGCATATTGACATGATGGCATCACGCAGTTGCTGCAGATTTGTCAGTGTCACATCCATGATATGAATCTCCTGTTCCACCACATCCCAAAGCTGCTCTACTGGTTTGCGATCTGGTGACTGTGGGGACCATTTGAGTACAGTAAACTCATTGTCATGTTCAAGAACCCAGTTTGAGATGATGTGATGATGATGATGATGATGATGTGACATGGTGCACTATCCTGCTGGAAGCAGCCATCAGAATATGGGTACACTGTGGCCATAAAGAGATAGACATAGTGAGCAAAAATATTCAGATAGGTTGTAGCATTTATATGATGCTTAGTTGGTAGTAAGGGGCCCAAAGTGAAAATATCATCATTACACCACCATGAGCCTGAACTGCTGATACAAGGCAGGATGGATCCATGCTTTCATGTTGTTTACATCAGATTCTGACCCTACCATCTGAATGTTGCAGCAGAAATTGAAACTGATCAGACCAGGCAATGTTTAATTTTGTTGAGCCTGTGTATTGTAGCCTCAGCTTCCTGTTTTTAGCTGACAGGACTGGCAACTGGTGTGGTCTTCTGGTGCTCTAGCCCATCTGCTGCAAGGTTCAACATGTGTGTTCAGAGATGCTCCTTTGAGCATCTTAGTTAGCAACGAGTGGTTATTTGAGTTATTGTTGCCTTCCTATCAGCTCGGAGCAGTCTGGCCATTCTCCTCTGACATCAACAAGGCGTTTTCACCCAGAGAACTGCCGCTCACTGAATATTTTCTCTCTTTCAGACCATTCTTTGAGATGGTTGTGTAGGAAAATCCCAGCAGATCAGCAGTTTCTGAAATTCTTAGACCAGCCCATCTGGCACCAACTTCAGTCACTTTTCTTCCTCATTCTGATGCTCAGTTTGAACTTCAGCAGGTCGCATACCTAAATGCATTGAGTTGCTGCCATGTGACTGGCTGATTAGATATTTGTGGTAACAAACAGTTGAACAGGTGTACCTTATAAAGTGGTCATGAGTGTAAATCATTCTTTATTTCTCAGTTGGACCTATCTTTATTTACTTACTTATTTACTATAGCTGGCATGCATGTACCTAATGCAAAAATAGGGTTAATTTATGTCGATTTTACGGTGACATTAAACTAGTTTCATAGCACTGTTTTTTTTTTTTTCTTATTCTTTTATTTTTGAATGCATCTCAAATCTCTTAATCTCTTCCTGGGTCTCTTGCATGGATAACCAAGAGCAAGAGACTGGATACTTCAGCCAAGGTACAAATTCCCTCACACATAGTGAAGAATCATTCTAAAGTTTCCAATCCAGGTCCAGAACTGGATCAAGTGCAAACATTAATTATGTCTAAGTTGGGCCAAATTCATCTCTGGCAAAAAAAAAAGGAGAAAAAAAAGAAAGCAGATTCATCTGTAACTTCTTGAGCATTCTTATAACAAAGGAACCAAATTAATCACATCATCACTGGTGGAGGCTAAAAGTAACAGACTGGTTTTCCATCCAGTTTATGTTAACTGTACCTGATATGTTTACAAATACTGAGCAGAACAGCTGACTTTGATACACAGCAGCTTATCAGTGTGATTCATGACAACAGAATAATATACTGTGATTAGCGAATGTTGTTCATCACTGAATCACTGCAGACTAATTAAGAAATTACCCAGAAGTACCCCTTCCTGCCCGGCGCTTTGACCTAAATCGTGTGCTCATGAGTGAAACATGAGCGTTGTTAATTTAATTGTCGCTGTAAATTATTTCAATGTCATAAATTAAAAGTCTCAGTAATTACATGGGTTGATGAATTTATTTTAGTGTGCCGTTACAGTGTATCATATGGCACAGTAAATGGCAGATTACATCACAGATTGGGCAGAACATTAATTTATGTGAACAGCGCTGAGGTCGCCACCCACGGCATGATGTCTACACATTAGTTTGAGTTTGGCCTGTTCTGGCCCACTTTTCAACCAATTGGCATTCAGCCTATGCACAGCTATTCACGACATTTTTTTGGAAGACTGCATGCAAGCATGTTTGTTTAAAATGAAGACCAGCAGGGGTGAACCTCAGCATGAGGTGTGAGTAGCAAGTTCCAGCAACTGGTCCATAAAAATCAAAAGCATTACCTGATTTAGATTTGCCCCATCTCTCGTTCAAGATCGTCTTCCGAGGCATGTGCAGACAGCATCCAGTGAGTGCCTTAAAAAATTTTTCCACCAGCACAAAATGCAGCTGAACCACTCCTAGATTTGCATCCCTGTAGCTTTTATCCACCTCCTGAAAATGAAAAAAAAGTTGAACGATCACAGTTGTTCCTTTACACAATGGAAGTGATCTAACGTGCACTGCAGACGCACAATTACAAGACAAGAGAATTTCCACTCAGAGATCACTTGTAAGACATTGTTTTCTTATTCTCAATATTGAATTTGCGAGTCTCACTGCACAGCAGATATCAAAACAGAGCAAATTAGCTTTTTAATCAGTCAACTACTCCTATTGTTTTCCCACAGGAGGTGTGGAGGATGAACTCTGGCAATAGGACCAGGAGGAAAGTCAGCAAGCAGCAGCAGCAGCAGCAGCTTTTTAACAACACAGTGGCACCTGACCCTGAAACTTTGGCTGAGATACAAAGTCTTTTTAGCAAAGTTAGAACCTATGTGAAACCATCCAGTCGGTCTCAGTGGTGTATTCCTGACCCAAACGTTGCTCTCAGGCACCCAGCGGAACAGAACTCCCACCTGCAGGCCCTCAAAGTCTCGCTGAATTCTGTGAAGAACCAGCTCAGTGACAAAAATGTGCAGGTGTGGCATCAGCACACCAATTCCACCAATCGGGCCGGGAAGGTGATCAGTGCCGTCCGTTCTGCTGCCAACGCAGAGATCTGCACTCAGGCCTGGTGCAAGTTCTCTGAAATCCTGAGAACCTTTAATCTTCTTCCAAATGAGGCTCTTCAAAATGGAGAGCTGAACACAGTCCACCTGTGTGAGGCACCGGGGGCCTTCATTACTGCTCTCAACCACTACATCAAAACTAGTGAGTCCACACGATACTGCGACTGGAACTGGGCTGCCAACACCCTCAATCCATACCACGAGGCCAACGGGGGAAATACGACCATCGCAGACGATCGATTAATCGCCAACACGCTGCCCTGGTGGTTCTTCGGCGCAGATAACACAGGGAACATCATGATCCAGCAACATTTGCTGGACCTGCAGACTTTTGTGTCCAACATGCGTAGGGTTGATTTGGTGACGGCAGATGGAAGCTTTGACTGTCAGGAGAACCCCGACGAGCAGGAGGCACTGGTGGCATCACTACATTACTGCGAGGCCACATCTGCTCTGCTGCTCCTCAGCCCCGGTGGCTCCTTTGTACTAAAAATGTTCACCTTGTACGAACACTCGTCCGTCTGCTTGCTCTACTTGCTGAACTGCTGTTTTCAGTTTGTCAGCGTCTTCAAACCCGCCACTAGCAAAGCAGGAAACTCCGAGGTGTATGTTGTGTGTCTGAACTATGACAACAAGGAAGCTGTGAAGCCTCTGCTCTCAAAACTGATTCGTAATTATGGACCACATCTGGCCGACAGAGAGGCACTTTTCCCGAATTCTGTAATCCCAGAGTCATTCATTAACCAGCATGTGGAAGTGTACTCGTACTTCCACGCGCTGCAGGTAGAGACGATATCAGAGAACCTGCGACTGTTTGAAGGTATGAGCGAAGAGCAGAGGCAGAGGCTCAACCACATCAGGGACTGTGTGGCTCAGGAGTACCTGCAGCGCTTCCAGGTAAGATGTTTTTGGAAGATGAAAACACTGAAGTGATAAAAACCTAAATACCCAGTTAGTAGTTGTTCAGGAGCTTTAAGAGCCCTGTAAGACATTTTTTGAGCCTATTATTTGGCATGGCTTTCAAACCTTTTTTGAAATATTCAATCATGTGAGCCTTACATGGCTCGAGACAAAGTGATGAGGGTCAGTTTGGTCAGGACGAAAAAAAAAAAACCTAAGCAAATATTAAGATCGAATGCCATGAAGTTGTCTAACATTCATTTACCCCTGAGGATGAATCCTAATTATTTTCCCCTTGCAGTCACCATGCAATTGACATTTGTGGTTCTGAGGGAACTATCATGACAACTGTTGGATAAATTTCATGAAATTTATGACTGTCCCCTGAGTTGATGGCACTACAAAGCTCTGACAACGATGCTTTCCTGTTGGCTTTTCTTTTACTCGCCCTTTCATTGCTCTTATGGCAACATAACCTCTTCAACCAATTAATTTTATTCACCTCTCCCTTCACTCCAATCAACATGTGACAGATGTGTGTGTGTGTGTGTGTGTGTGTGCGCAAGCAGGTGCACTCACAGTGAGAGCAAGGAAAGGAGGAACCCGAGTGACTGCACGTGAGGGCAGTATGCAGCAGCCAAATGACTCTCATACTTACCTGGAATGAGACGCTTGCAAATATATTGGTTGAATGTGAATATATATGTAAAAAAATAAATAAATAAATAATTGCCCTGTTGTCAGTATCCACATCAAGGAATGACTTCCAGTTTTTTATTAGTGAGGAATGCAGCATTTTAATTTAACCCCGATTCTCAAAAAAAGATGGATCAGTGCATCCCTGACCCATAGAGGCCAAAACCAGGCTGTAAACATGCTTTGAATGCTGTTAAGGTAGACATCTTAATGTGGGAGTCTGTGGGGAGCCAGCCTCGAGTGGTCGTTAGAAAACTTCAGTTTTTGGCACTTCCATTTTTGAGTCCGCTTGGGAGTGCTCGCACTTCAACTGGAACTTCACTGTCCCCAAAGGGAATTCCTGCAGTGATACAAAACTGTGCAAGAAAAGAAAAGTTAAGGAGAGGACAAAAAAAAAATGTGTGCATGCATTTTTATCGTGCTGTTTCGCATACATTTAGCACTTTAAGGCAGACTTACTGAGGTCGATGGGAATGTGTGAACTTCAGAGCCAGCTCGCAGAAGACACGCGAGTGTTCACACATTCAGGCTCTAGACATGTATAAAAAATAGTTTTCCCCCATTATTTTAAAATGAGCTTTTTAAAACAAATTTATAAAAGTCAAAAGTGCCTCCAAAATTAGATATATATATATATATAATAAGCAGTACTTGGCAGCAAAAATCTCAAATTAATTTTAAATCCAAATGTAACCTTTAAAAAAACATGGGATACTCTGACCAAACACCAAAGTCTAAATCTGAATTTGATCACGTCTTTCTGTGTGCAGGTGTGCTTTCTCCCACGAAGCCAATGGATTTCTCGTAACACAGTGAGTCCCGCCTGCTGCAGCGTGTCAGCCGGACGACCTCTGGGACAGAAGAAGCAAGCAGGATCCTTCAATGAGCGGCAGGAATTGCAGACCCTGAGCTGGAGGGAACGTATTCAGAGGGGTTGCCATGCCACCTGGATACAGAGACACTGGACTGAGGACAGTGGAAAAGACTGCATGCTGGAAGGACCCCTGTCCAAGTGTCATGTGGATTCGTGGTACACTATTGTGGCAGCTGCTCTGCCTGAAGTCAGAAACTCTCCGTTCTGTGATGGAGGGTTGTTAAACCACTTGAATGAAGCCCTGATGGACACAGCTGTAGACTGGACCCGTGTGCCTCCTTGTGACTCTTGCCACGTGGTTTGCACGTCCACCATCTTGTCTGAGGTTGCAGGCCACTGTGCCTTTAAAGCTGGCAGTTCAGGGTGCAAAAAGAAGAAACAGTGTCTGGTGTTTGGCAGCCGCTCAGTCTGGGGGGTCTCTGAGAGTCAAATTGGGGATTTAGTGTTAACATTTTCCACAGAGCCTTCATTTCCGGAAAGAGGTTCCGTCTTGCTGCACGATGGAGAGCCGCTGTACCAGCAGCAGCTCTTAAGTTGTGTTATGTTTGCCTTGCAGAGCTTGAGCTCTGGGGATGCCCTGCTGCTGCCTGTACTTTCTGCTCTCACCCGTGTCACGGCAGCTGTCATGCTCTGCCTGCACGCATGTTTTCGCTCCGTCTCCTTCAGGTGCCCGCCTCCCTCTGGAGTGGTTGGGACGGTGCTGGTATGTGTTGGTTTCTGTCCTGAAGCCGCTGCCCAAATGCTTCTGGTTCTCAGTGATGTACAGAAGAGCATGAGTCAGCTGTTAAGAGATGAGGAGGGTAAAAATGAGCCTTCTGGAGGTGACAGACAGGTGCTGCAGTTTGTTCCTATGGAGGAGATGCTCACTGGCGGACTGACTGAGTTCCTGTGGACCATGAACTCTGAAATCATCCAATGGAAGCTGCATCTGCTCATGCAGTCATAACACGCTTTGGTGCACTGTCACTCTGATATACATGTTTTCGCTTCAGAAGCCATCATGTTACATTCTGTTTTTTTTTTTTTTGTTTTTTTTTCCTCCCGTGGAATCAGCAGACTGCTCAGCTGCATGAGCTTTCAGCAGAAAGATTCAGTCACTGAATTACTTTTGCATGTTGATATGAACTCATTTCATTTAACATAACACTCCTCATTTATTATGTAACATCTCCAGATAGTCATATTTTTTGTATGTGTGTACGTCTTCTGACAGTCATACATACTGTCAGAAGACGTTTTCACTTGATAGATGTCTCAGGTGCAGTCAAATGTGAGACCTCTATCAAGTGGGGCCTCAAACAAGGCATGACTGAAAATGCAAATTACTCTCAGTACTTGATCAGCAGAAAATGTCCATGACCGAATACTCAGAGGGATTTCAGGAAGCTAAATAAACAGCAGTCCAGCTGTCGGCACCAAACCTCCTTTTGGTCACGGATGTTTTGAATTGACATCACAGAGCCTGAAGTGCCTGCTATTTTTCATCAACACAATGTTTAATCCCACTGTGTTGAGTATCTTTTTATCTTTTATGCAGCTTTCAGTCAGATTAGTTTCCAGTTAATTTCATTTGCATCCAGTGAGGAAAACTTTGTACACTTGTGTTAGTGGACACACACAAAAAAAAGTTCCATCTGTCATGCTCTGCACAGCTGGAGGGTTGGGGGGTGTTGTGAGGTTTTTTATTTGTTGTTGTTGTTTTGGTTTTTTTTCAGTATAATTTAAATTAGGAGTTTATTTTGTTATAAAAAATAATAAAAATTGTGCCTTTTAAAAATGACATGAAGACTTTCTCTTGTTTGTTGAAATGAGATTTTGATACTAAGGAGGAAGGCATGTTCAGAGGATGGGTATAGTGAGGGAGGGTTGGTGTGACAGAAGAGGTTGCTAGGAATAGGGTGAGATGGAGGTAGATGATTCACTTAGGTGACTCCTAAAGGGAGCAGCTGACAGATAATGATCAGTAATTATGTGATGATGAGGATATCTGCATATTGGTTGAAGCTACTGATGCCCGTCCCTATATACAGTACTTTGCAAAGGTCTTGAGCCACTTGTCATTTCTTTGTTTGGTATGACCACTTTTAATCATCAACACAGCCTGAACTCTCTCAGGAAAGTTTTCTTGTAATTTCTTTAAGTCTTCAGGAATAGTTCTACAGGGTTTTTGGAGGACCTTCAAGTTCTTCTTTGAATGTTGGCTTTCTTTTCTTCCATTCTCTGTCAAGATAATCCCGCGCTGCTTCAGTACTGTTGGGATCTGGGCTCTGGGGAGGCCAGTCCATGACTGATGGTGTTCCATTGTTTGTTTTTCTATCCAGGTATGCTTTCACCGCACTGGCAGTATGATTGGGATCATTGTCATGCTGAAAAATGAAGCCACTCAGAAGCTTTCAAAATGTAATTACCTGGTGGATAAAACCCTGATGGTACTTTTCTGCATTTGTAATTCCATCAATTTTGACAAGTTCCCCAACACCACTGTCTGAAATGCAGCCACAAACCATAACAGAGCCTCCACCGTGTTTTGCAGATGACTGTAGACACTCACTGCTCTCTCCTGACCTTGTCCATACATATTGACAATAATTTAAACCAAAAATTTCAAATTTGGATTCATCACTCCATCAGACTTGTTCCTAGTCCAGTTCTTGTATCTGGCATACCTCAGCCTTTCCTCCCTGTTTTCCTCCCTTAAGAATGGCATTTTGACAGCCACTCTTCCACTGAGACCATTTCTGATGGCGGCTCCAGTGAACAGTTGATGGAGCACGCAATTGGAATTGCCTGTCTTGTTATGTGTAGACAGAACAATGGTCCATCCCTTGAATTGAGTGCCTTTTTATGCTTGTATGATTTAAAGGTCAGTGTTAGGTGATTTAAAAAAAACAAAACAAAAATTTCATCTGAAAATGTTCAGGTACAAGTATTGGATTGTAAAAGCAGCCAATGTCCAAAGAAAAACTTTGAAAGACCTTCAGAAAGCCTGGAGAACAATTGCTCGACCACTTTAAAAATTACAAGAAAGTCTGGCTCCTTGGAAGCAAAATATAGAAAAATGAGGGGTGAGTGAAGAGTTTTACACAGTACTGTAGTCTCTGATTTTTTAAAAAAAAATATTTTTTGACTAGCCTCTAGGCATGTATGACTGAAGCCTTTGCAAATTAATGGAAACATGTACATTGTTAGGCCCCAGTGTAGGAGAAACCAGAGGACAAAACAAACGCGACTGCCCTGCTCTCAAGAAGAACCAGTGCCACAGCGAGGTTCATAGTCCCACATAGAGAGTTTATTTATCTTATGGAGGTAGAACACTTCAGGGTGAGCACAGCCAAAACAATAATAATCTAGAAAAGAAAACACAACTAACTTACCTACCACCTAAGAAAAATCCAAAAGAAAACACAATCTTCTAACCAAAACAGGAGAAGAGATCAAAACAAAAAGGCTTCCTACCCCTACAGCTACCAGGTGAATTATTTTAGTATCACTGCTAATATATGGTTGTTTAAAAGACCCAAACAGGTATGCTTTTATGGAAAGTTGTTTGCGTGTTCTGTATGTTCAAGAGAATGTTAGATAACTCTGATTATCATGTTATTTCTGATCTCCTCACGCCACTATCACTATTTCACTATATCATCATAGATCAGCTACTTTTTTTTATTGTTTCTGAACAGGCATCAGTGGATGTGTTTGGTAGATTTTTGATTGGTGGATTCCCTCAGCTAATACAGCACTTTCAGTTTTGCATTTAATCATTAGTTATTTTTACTTATTCTGCCTTACAGAAACCTGGTTACAGCAGGATGAATATGTTAGTTTAAATGTATCAGCACCCCCAAGTCACACTAACTGTCAGAATCCTCGAATCACAGGCCAAGGAGGAGGAGTAGCAGCAGTCTTCCACTCCAGTTTATTCATCAACCAAAGACCCAGACAGTTTTAATTCATTTGAAGGCTTAACTCTTAGCTTTGTCCAGCCTAGCATGTCCTGCTAGACCTCAGTGCAGTGTTCGATACTGTTGACCATAATATTTTATTACAGATATTAGAGCATGCTGTAAGTATTTAAGGTGCTTCGCTGCAGTGGTTTGAATCATATTTATCTAATAGACTCCAATTTGTTCATGTAAATGGGCAGTCTTCTTCGCACACTAAGGTTAATTATGGAGTTCCACAGGGTTCCATTCTAGGACCAATTCTATTTACACTTTTCCTTAGGCAGCATTATTAGAAGGCATTGCATACAATTTCATTGTTATTGCAGATGACACCCAGCTTTATCTATCCATGAAGCCAGATGACACACAAATTAGTTAAATTGCAGGAATGTCTTAAAGACATAAAGGCATGGATGACCTCTAATTTCTTGCTTCTAAATGGTCCTACTTAGTCCTACAAACCATAAAAACAGGGTGTCTAACCAGATATTTACTCTGGATGGCATTACCTTGGCCTCCACTAACACTGTGAGGAATCTTGGAGTCATTTTTGACTAGGATGTCCTTCAATGCATATATTAAACAAATATGTAGGACTGCTTCTTTTTTTTTTTTTTTTTTTTTTACATTTGTGCAATATCTTTAAAATTAGAAACATCCTGTCTCAGAATGATGCTAAAAAGCTAATTCATGCATTTATTACTTCTAGGCTGGACTATTGTAATTCATCACTATCAGCTATATGCAAGGTCTTGAATAATCAGGCCCCATGTTTTCTTAAAGACCTCGTAGTACCATATCACCCCAATAGAGTACTTCATGCTTAGACTGCTGGCTTACTTGTGGTTTCTTGTGGGTGTGTGTATTGTGAGCATGGTGCTCTGCTGTTGATACTGACCACAGTCCACTCTGGACTCAGATTGAAGTCATTCAAGGTCTATTAGTTAACTCAGTTCGACTCACTTTTAGCAGGAAGAAATCACTGACGCAGCCCGACTTGGAGAGGGCGACTGGTTGGAGTGAGTGGAGTGGAGAGTACAAACAGCAAACAAAAAAATATGTGATTTTTACTTTTATTTCAAGGTCGAACAGAGATTCTCTACTTGCTCTTATGTCAGCAGAGTAAAAATGTTGACAGATCAGTTGAAGTGAAACTCTCATTATACAATAAAAAAAGTCAGCAGGAACAGGATAGTTGTGAAGAGGATAGTTGTGTTCCCCTCAGTGCAGGATGTGTTCATCAGAGGGAATCAACTCAATTCAGTTTTCTTTGTCTGATCTCACTTTAAGACAAGATGCCTTGCTTGTTAGTCTCGCTTTGTAGCTTCAATCATTAATCTGTGACAGAAATAAAATGGGTTGCAGTGAGGAAAGTATTAACATTCCTCAAAACATACTTGTCAAAACAAAAATACTACTAAACTCCTGGTCTTATTCTGTGCATAGATTTAATTTAATGTGAATCATCCTGATTCACATTAACTTGGCAAAGTGTTTGAAAAAGCTCTGCAATGCACACCCTGTGCAGACTCTTAATTGAACACTTTATTGAAGCAGGTTTTAACCTGATCAAAACTGTTTTGTTTTTTTTTACCTTTAGGTCTTAAGTGACTAAAAGGCTTCAGGCAGTCAAATAAAAACAGTCTCGTCTGAATCAAATGTCAAACACATGACTGATACCAGAGTACGGTAAACTCAAAGATATACACTATATTGCCAAAAGTATTCCCTCACCCATCCAAATCATTGAATGCAGTTGTTCCAGTCCCTTTCAATCACTTCCATTCACCTCCGTGGCCACAGATGTATAAAACCAAGCACCTATGCAGATTGCTTTTACAAACCTTTGTAAGAGAATGGGTCACTCTCTGTAATGGGATGCCACCCGTGCAACAAGCCCAGTCGTGAAATTTCCTCACTACTAAATATTCCACAGTCAACTGTTAGTAGTGTTATTACAAAGTGGAACTGATTGGGAATGACAGCATCTCAGCCACAAAGTGGTAGGCCATGTAAAAATTCCCATAAATACACTCCTAAACCTTGTGGAAAGTTGCTCCAGATGAGTTAAAGCTGTTATAGCTGCAAAGGGTGGGCTGACATCATATTAAACCCTATGAATTAAGAATGCGATGACACTCAAGTTCATGTGTGTGTGAGGGCAGATGAGCGAATACTTGTGGCAATATAGTGTAGACTACATATAAAAGATGGTCATAGGGTCTAAAAATAAAGCCAACATCTAAGTGCCTCAAACCTGAATTATCAGCAGGGGGTGACTCCTTTGGTTATAGAAAGAAGTCTGATTGGGTTTTGCTAATCAGATTCTTTTTGGTCAAATTCACTAGTTTTAAGTTTTATTTAATACATAAGGATGTTATTTTTGCAAACCCGTTTAGAATAAAACAGATGAGGTAGGCTGTGGTTTTCTTGTGACTAAAAGGTTGCTGCTGTAAAAGTGTCCAACCCTCACTTTTAATGTTTGATTAGGAAAAAAAATAGTGAGGTGCTGGTCAAAATGCCAAAGTTGAGGGCTGAAAATGGTAGTAATGGGTGACGTCTACTTCCATCGTTGGTAGACCGTCTATTGTCATCTAATATCTGTCACTGACAATTAACTAGAGACTCTCTTCACAGTCATTTTGTCAGGTTCCACCTGTCTGTTTGACAAAGCAGTTCCATTTACCATCATCACTTCAATAAATATATAAATATATTGTCCTTCATGATATTTGGTCAGTTGATGAAGCTGTCAAAGCAGATGTTTTGCCAGATGCTGTGTCATCTCTGCTGTGGAAGAAGAGAAAATTGGAGCAGATTATTCTCCTGTTATTCTCCTTCCTGTTCAAATACATCAAAGTAACAGGGGATTTATACTTTGTTAAATCTACACCATAGGTACATTGTAACAGCAGACCTCTCTGAAACATTACGCCATGACCTGACAAGCACCTTCAGGAAAATGCAACTGCGTGTGACGTCCTGTGCATTTCCAGCCATTATTTTGCCACGGTTGTTTAATTTATCAGTGAGAGAGCCTCAATATAAGGACGCACAAATGTCAGCAAATTCCTGAGATTGCTGAAGCTATTGGAATGAATGTGAGGGGATGTATGAGGAAGTGGAAAAACTTGAGGGACAAATATGTTTGCCGCTAAAAAAAATAGACCACAACAAAGAGTGGGGGACTCAGGAGGAAAGTTCTAGCATCTTATTTGTTTCTATTGTGGCTGACACTGGACAAATCTAAATTAGCCATAAGCCTCCACCTCAGTATCACAAAACACTGGGTCCGGACAATTATTCTCACTCCCGTCAAACGTTGAGGCAGATTGTGGAGCAGCAGGAATAAGAAGGGAACCTTGCTGAAGTTCAAGCTGCTGGTTGTCTCCAACCTTTTCTACTCCACCTCCTTAGTTCTAGCCATATCTGCCTCCAAATGCTTAAGCTCAAAATCTCTCTTGAGCTGGAACTCCCACTTACACTCCTCCTCTTTAGCTGAAGCCGTGCTAGATGCACCCTCAGCCGAGCATCCAGCTTAGAGCCAGGAGAAGACTCTACAGACAGTGGGTCAAACTGGGACAGCGTCATGGTTTCTTCTCTGCAAACTAAACTAAACCATACTCACCAGAACAATGGCTACCAAAATATAACAAAAAGTCAAAGTTTTTTGGACTCCTTCAGAGTACCTTCGGTGATCCTGTCATCTGTACTGCCACCATGAGGTTCATATTTATATTTTTTAAGACTTTTGGAAACAACTAGATCTCGCATATCATTTAATTGATCGATAATTTGTCACTTCCTCTGGTTTATGAGAAATGACACCAGGTTAAAGTGTACTTTTGTCACAAACAATAGTGGTAACTGTTAATGTGGACTCTGAATCAAGACCTGACACACTCACTGCTTGTAGGTTTCAAAGATTTATTGAACAGGAATTTTAAACCGAGAGCTAAGACTTGCAACGGGGAAGGCACTGGGAAGTTCTGGATATTTATACAGGAGGAAACTTCTATATGGGCCATTCCAATTTCCAGATAGCACTCTAATGATAACTCAGAAAAAATATATTTTTTATTTGTGTATATTTTCTTATTTTTGAGACCTGGATCATTACATCTCAAATCATCAAATCTTTAGAATATTTTCCATCTGCGGTTTGCATTCAGCATTCATGCTGGATTGATTTATCAGACTCTTCCAGGGCAGTAGGTCTCAAAAATGAACAAAGATGGATAACATTATACTGACCTAATAGCTTGACTTTGTCACTGTTAGCATGTTTCAGACTAATGTAAGCATTTAATTTAAAGCATTGCCATGCTTCCGTCAGGCTTTTCTGCCAGACACTCACTCAGAGACATTAATGAAAGGCTGTATTGAAACCAAAACATAACTTTTTTTTACCTAATCAAGTGATTTTTTAAAACTAAAACAAACCACACCAAGGCTGGAAGCTGTCAACCATATAAAAGAAAAGCTCGAAAGAAACCGTCCCTTGTTCAGTGCTGTTTGCATGATGATTATAGAGACTCTTTCTAGAATCAGGGTTGCACAAATACGTGTCAACACAGCAAAAACACACACAACACAATGCAGAATAAAACACTGATTCATATAAGATGGTGAAGTAGCCATTATTGTATAATGTCAAAACATAAATTAGATAAAAAGGTGAAAAGCATACATGCAGTGCTTTTAAAGGTTGGATGAGTTTGGAATAGTGAGTTGTTACACTGGAGGAATGTGGAGGATGACAGTTATGTTTTATCTCCAACGAGATGAGGAACGGAGCAGAAATAAACAGCGCTAAGCAATCACAGAGAACATCTGCTCTCTGTCACCACCACGCTGCAGCGATGCAAACGAGTCGCTCTCTCTCCTCCTGCAGATGTTGTCTGACAGCAAACCCACTTTTTCTGTCTCATTCAGCAAAGATGGATCATCTAAAAGCACACAGTCTCAATCTCTGAATTAGAATATGAGACGTGAGGCATGGCACATCTGGCATGGCAGTCACAAATAATGCTTTTACAGTATGAACAGGGACATGAACAAACATCAACGTGGGGAAAAGGCACATTTTAATTTGTGGTAACAGCCCCCGACAAGCGGCTTGTGAAGTTCCAGTCATGGCCAAGGGCTTTTCGGAATTACAGCCCAAAGCAAAGCCTTCCAAACTTTGCTGAGCAGTCACTGATAACGGTGGCAGGCCACTGTTTTCCGCAGCATTAGTGGAAACATTAAAAGCAAAGACCTAAAAACATGTAGATGTGTAAAATAAAACTGCGCCCAGTGAGATAAATGCATTCGTACTTGTAAACCGATCGCTGCAGATAATGTTTGAAGTGATATATAATCTTACATTAATTCTCGAGACCATTAATTCTCGAGGAAAAAGGTACAAATCTTTCTCTGTGAATGGCGTTTTCCATTTTTCTAAACAACAGCAGCCGGTTAACCTTTGACACTCAGCCAGACTTGGACTGTAAATCTTTGCTGATTCTTGGAAATATGGAATTTTAGTTCCTGTTCTAATGACTGTGTTTGTGGCCTGAATATGTTTAATAGTCATGTATTGCCAGCACAGTGGTCTTTGGGTTTGTCTTTGTTAAATTCTAATCAGGCTAGGTCATTCCTGACATATCTCTAGTGACAAAACCAGCCATTAAATTACCTTAAGTTGTGGGACTAGCAACATCTTTCCCGCATCAACTCCACTGATGGCACATATGAAGCTGTCTACACTGAAAAACATTTTTTGTGTGTGTTTTTTGATTGGTCAGCTTTTTTGCATTAAGGATCATGGTGTTAGTGTACTGACAATTTTAATATAAACAGACTGACCAGCTTTTTTTTTAGCACATCCAGCTGAGTCAATCCCACTAAACGTGAATCCTTCCAATTTTAACAGGTTATTGCTTATAATGGTTTTGTTGATCATGTTGCAAAAGCAGCGAAAGTAACTCAATTTACTTTGAGTAAATTTTAAGCACATTAAAACAATATATATTCTTTTATATTTTGGTATCTAAAAACCATTTAAATGAACTGACTAGGAAGACTATTTTAAATGCTGTTTAAATATTAATAACTTTAAATTAAAATACTCTGGCAAGATTTTGTAATTTTCTAAATAAGAATTTTTTTAAAAATGCCAGTAGTTTTAAAGCTGTTAATTAAAACATTTTTCTCCTGCAATTTATTTGCTCTCAGCTGTCATGGAGGTGCAACCACAAACATGAGAATTTTATTATGAAGTTGAAAGGTAATAATAGTGAAAGGGATATTTCACCATTACAGAGGACTCAATGGATCTTCATGGCTGGCTGAAAAGGTTTGTAGCTTGGGATAAAAATAGCTAAATTCAGCTCAAATCTAGGCTGGTACACTTTCCATGTCAGGTGGTAACGCCAACGTAAAACCAGGAATTTTTAAACTCATATGTATGTTCTTAAAACCAAATACAAAAGTCAATACAGGTTGCAGGTCTAACACATGAAAACATTTATAAACATGCTTATTTATTCCTGATATTGTTGCAGTTACTGTTGTCAGCAGATTAGACATGGGACCCTCCATTGTCGGGACACCTGATAAAGATCGCCGTCATTGACAGAAGTGAGCTTCACTGACTCATCGACTCGGATTGGCCTCCTTTCACAAAGTTTTGCAACCTCCTCCAGAGTAAATAGATGTGGACACATACTCAAAACTGACTGACAGCCTACCCTTATTACAGATGAATGGTGCCCAGTGTTGTTTGTCCATGGGGCCGCTGGCCACACTTTGGGAACCACTGCACTAGAGGATTAACTGTGAAAAACACCAAAGTGTCCACCAAATATTGGCAGATGAGGTGTCAGTGCTCAAATAGAGGGCTATAATCCCATGTTTGTGCTATTACTGCTATCAAAATGTCTAATATCTGAATATGAAGTGTCACAGATTATACTGAACAGCAATTTATGACTACCGAACACTGCGGGGGGTAGCATTCGCTATCAAAATTAATCACGTGATGAATACATGGAAAGTTCAATTTTAACTGAAATGCTTGTAAGGAGCAAAATCTGCTGAATAAGAAATTAAATGACAAATCACACTGATTTCAGAAACTACCGTGATTTTCCAGCATAATCAACTCTAGGGTTTCCAGGCATTGGTCTGAAAAAGAGAAAATATCTAGTGAGCGGCAGTTCTCTGGGTGAAAATACCTCCGAAATTTCCAGACTCCAGCTCATGCCCACAGTGGTGGGAGGTTCGCATCATGGATGTGATGAAATCTTCAGCAGCTGTCAACTGAGTGACGCTATCGTGTCAATATGTACGTATATAAGAATTAATTAAATTCAATTAACCTAAATTTATTTATTGGATCTTATTTATTTATTTTATTTATATAGCATCAAATCACAGCAGTCACCTCAATTCACTTTACATTGGTAAAGACCCTACAATAATACAGAGAAAACGGCAACAATCAGACAACACTCTATGAGCAAGCAGTTGGCGACAGTGGGAGAGAAAATTCTCTTTTAACAGGAAGAAACTTCCAGCAGAACCAGGCTCAGGGAGGGGCAGTCATCTGCCGCGACCAATTGGGGGTGAGGGGAGAGAGACAGGACAAAAGACATGCTGTGGAAGAGAGCCAGAGATTAAAAATAATGATTAAATGCAGAGTCGTGTATAAACACAGAGAATGTGGGCGGGTTTCTGATTTATTACTTAATTTACTTGATAGAATGAAAAGAGGTCTATTGCAGTGTAACTAAGTGATGGTTCAGGGTCACCTGATCTGGCCCTAACTATAAGCTTTATCAAAAAGGTAAGTTTTAAGCTTAATCTTAAAAATAGAGAGGGTGTCTGTCTCCCAAATCGAAACTGGGAGCTCGTTCCACAGAACAGGGGCCTGAAACCTGAGGGCTCTGCCTCTCATTTTAATTTTAAATACCCTAGGAACCACAAGTAAGCCAGCAGTCTGAGAGCAAAGTGCTCTATTTGGGTGATATGGTATTGTGAAGTATTTAAGATAAGATGGGGCCTGATTATTTAAGTCCTTGTATGTAAGAAGAAGGATTTTAAATTCAATTCTCTACTTAACAGGGAGCCAATGAACAGAAGCCAATATGAGGAGAAATATGCTCTCTCTTTCTAGTCCCTGTCAGTACTCTCTCTGCAGTACTTTGGATCAACTGAAGGCTTTTTGGGGAGCTTTTAGGACAGCCTGATAATAATGAATTACAATAGTGCAGCCTGCATGAACTACTTTTTCTGCATGACTCTGAGACAGGATGTTTGGAATTTTAAATATATTGTGCAAATGCAAGGAAGCAGTCCTACATATTTGTTTAATATGTGCATTGAAGGACATATCCTGCTCAAAATGACTCCAAGATTCCTCACAGCATTACTGGAGGCCCGAGGTAATGCCATCCAGAGTAAGTATCTGGTTAGACATCATGTTTCTAAGATTTGTAGAATTGAGTACAATAACTTCAGTTTAATCTGAATTTAGGAGCATGAAATTAGAGGAAAACCAGGCCTTTATGTCTTTAAGACATTCCTGCAGTTTAACTAATTGGTGTGTGTGTCAGCTAGCTTCATGCTGCTCAAGGGATACATGTCTAATATAAATAAAATTTATCCTAGCACAGAACCCTGTGGATCTCCATAAATAACCTTAGTGTGTTAAGAAGACTCCCCATTTACATGAATAAAATGTTGTTTCTGTACTGTGATGAATTCTGAAACTTGTCTGAAACTCTTCAAATAAACCATCTCTGCAGATGATCCTCTGCAGATGATCAGTTAGCTGTTTTACAGCTGTAATTAAGACAGCTGGGTCAAGTGATTGCTTTTTAAGTAATGATTTAATTACTTCCACCTTAAAGGCCTGTGGTACATAGCCCATTAATAT